>VZQC01001888.1:1660903-1757659 GCA_009823505.1 Rhizomys pruinosus
GGGGCATTTGTGTTGGTTCAGCTCTTGCTATTATGGAAGGGAGAGCTGAAATAAAAAAAATGTTCTCATGCATGTATCTCTGCTTTGGTGGGGTGAGCGTTCTTGGGGGTACATTCGCCTAGGGATGGTATGGCGCCTGGGTCAGTTGGCAGTTTCATTCTCACGCTTTCAAGGTTCTCCACAACTGCTTTCCATAGTGGCTGAATGAGTTTACATAACCACCAGCAGTGGATGAGTATTCTCTTTCCCCACAACCTCTCCAGCACTTGGTATCATTTGTTTTCTTGATCCTAGGCGGTCTTATTGGAGTAAGATGGATATCTATGAGTAGTTTTGATTTGCATTTCCTTTAAAATTAGTGATATTGACTTTACTTCTTAAGGGGTGTTTCTCAGCATCTTATAATCTCTTCCCTTGTGGAAGTCTCTGTTCAGCTTCTTTGCTCCATCTATTGAGGGGTCATTTGTTTTCTTTCTTCTTTTGTTTTTTGAAAGTTAGTTTATATATTCTGGAAATCAATGCTTGTCAGATGTTTCTGCAGTGAAGATTTCCTTCCCACTCTGAGGATTTTCTCTTCACTCCTGATTGTTCTTTAGATGTACAGAAGCTTTGGAGGTTAATGAGAGCCCACTTGTCAATTGTTCAAAAACCTTAATTCTTTGCACAAACTGCTGTCTGATTTAGGGAAAGTCTTTTCCTACACCTATGTATTGTATTCTGCTGCCAATTTTTCTTCTATTGCTTCAGAGTTTGGGGTTCACATTGAGATTCTTTAATTCCCCATCTGGAGTGACTTTTGTAACAGGGCGAGAGGTAATGGGTTTTAATTCATTCTTCTACAAGTGGTGATCCAGTTTTTGGCCAAACACCACTTTCTGAAGATGCTGTCTTTTCTCCATTGGGGCGTCTTGGCCCCCTTGTTCAAATATAAGATGGCTGAAAAAAATTGTATTTGCTCAAGTTTGGATTCTTCAGTTTTGTTCCATGGCAAAAACAGGTCTGTTTTGTGCCAGTTACCAGGGCTGTTTTTATGACTATTAGGCCCTGTAATATACTTTGAAGTGTGGTATAGAGATTCCCCCCTGGGTAGCTCTTTTCACTCAAGATTGTTTTGCTATTTTGGGGTCTTTCTGTTCTTTTCAAAATGAACCATTTAAAAGGACTTTTTGTCCAAGCCTGTGAAGAAGTCTTTGGGGATTTTAGTTGGGATTGCATTGAAATCTATTTACAACAAGAACGTCCTGGGTAGAATGGGAAACATTTTTACTATGTAATTTTCTTCAATTCATGGTAGCATGGGGAGGTTTTTCTATCTTCCGATTGTTCTTCTTCATTTCTTTCTTTACGGATTTAAAAAATTTTTGTTGTACAGATCTTGGGTGTCTTTTGGTTAGGTTTGTTCCTAGGTATTTTATTGTTTTTGAAGCTATTTTAAGTGGGAAGGTCTCTTGGAATCCTTTCTCCAGTTGCTTGTTTTTGGTTTAAAGGAAAAGGCCACTGATTTTTTTTTTAGGTCTAATTTGATATTTTCCTGTCACTTTGCTGAAGCTGTTAATGATTTTCTAGGAGGTTTTCTGGTGGAGTTTTTAAAAAGCATCCCTTAAGTAAAAATTATTTCATCAGCAAATAGGGATAGGCTTGACTTCCTCTTTTCCAATTAGTACTCCTTTTAATTTTCCTTTCTTGACTCATTGCACTGGCAAGTGTTTCAAGAACCATATTGAAAGGAGGAGTTGGGCACCCCAGGGGGGCCGGGGCCTGCTGAGTTCTTCCTTTAAAAAGGTGAATGCTTCTAAGTTTTCCCTATTTAGGATGATATTGACTGTGGGTTTCCCTGTATATGGCTTTTGTTTACAAATTGAGGAATGACCCCTCCAATCCAATTCCCTCTTAGGACTTTAAGGGCATGATGGGATGCTGATTTTGTCAAAGGCTTTTTTTTTTTTTTTTTTTTTTTTTTTTTTTTTTTTTTTTTTTTTGTCTTTCAGTCCAATTTATATTCCTTGATGATAGTTATTGATTTTCATATGGTTGAACCATCCCTGCATCTCTGGTACTGATCCAACTTGGTCATGATGTGATCTTCTTGATGTGAGTCTGTATGGATTTGCCAGTGTCCCTGGTTGTTAAGAATTTGGGCATCTGTGTTTCCTTAGGGAGATGGTTCTATAGTTCTCTTTTTTGGTTGGTATTCTTTTGGCTGGTTTTGGTAAATAGAGGATTGCTGCTTATAGGAAAAGGAATTTGGGAGATGCCCTCTGATTTAATCCTTCTAAAAACAATTCAGTAATTAATGGTGTTAGGTTCTTTTAAACAGATGTTTTATCGAAATTCTGCCAGAAAACCAATTTCTCGGGCATGGGCTTTTTAAATTGGGTGACGGTTTTCTTATTACATCTTCAATTTTCTTATGTATTATGGGTCTGTTTTAAGCTGTGGATCTCTCTTGGTTGAGCCTGTGATTCCACCAGGATTTCCAGATATTCATCCATTTCTTCCAGGTTTTCAAACACTTGGTAGAGTATAGGTTTTTGAAAGTTTTCCATATGATTTTCTGGATCTTTTCCTTGGGTCTGTTGTGATTATTTTTTTCCCTTTTCATCCACCGATTGTATTGATTTGGAGTTGTTCCTTTTTTCCTTTGGTTAACTGAGCTAAGGATCTACCTTATTTATTTCTTTCAAAGAAAACCAACCTTTTGTTTCATTGATTTTTTTTGTATGTTTTCTTTGATTCTATTTCATTGATTTCTGCTCTGATTTTTGTCTTTCTTCCTGTCTGTTGCATTTAGGGTTCATCTGTTGTTGGCCTCTTCCCAAAGGTGCTTTATCTGCAGTTTTAGATCATTCACTCGTTGCTCTTTCTGTTTTTCTAATGTTGAGGCACCCCAGGACTATAAATTCCCTCTTAGGACGCTTTTTAAGGTAATCTCAATAGTTTGTTGTCGCTTTGTATTTGTTATTTGTCATTCTAAGTTCCCCAGAATTGGCTTTTTATTTCTTTTCTTTATCTTCTTTCCTGACCCATTCAATATTCAGTGTTGTGTTGTTTAGCCTCCATATGTTCTTGTAGGGTTGTAGGGCTTATCCTTGTATTGATGTTGAGCTTCATTTCACTGTTGTCTGACAGGATGCATGGAAATTATTTCAATCTTTTGTATTTTTCGGAAGGTTTTCTTCTGTGTCCCAGTATGTGGTCGAATTTTGGCGTATGTTCTGAGGGAGTTGGTGAGTAAGAAAAGTGTATTCTCTGGTATTAGGGTGGAATATTAAAGTTAGATGTTCTGTGAGGTCCATTTGGTGATTCATATCGTTAGGTTCAGATGTCTCTCTGTTTATTTTTCTTTGGTCCCTGGGTTTGGGACCTGTCCAAAAGGGGCTCAGTGAAGTTTCCCTTACTATTTGAAGTGTACTGGGGTTAGCGTGTAACTTGTGGTCCTGGAAAATTGGTCTTTATAAAGTTTGGTGCACTAGGGTTTGGGGCATATATATTCATATATTTGTGAAAATCTTCTTGGTGAATTGGTCCTTTGGTAAAAATGTAATGTCCTTCCTCTTGTCTCTTCTGGATTCTTTTCACTTTGAAGTCATTTTGTCTGATGATATTAAAATAGCAACACCTGCTTTCTTTTTGGTACCATTTGCTTGGAATATTTTTTTCCATCCCTTCACTTTAAGGTGGTGCCTGTCCTTGAAGGTAAGATGTGTTTCTTGTAGACAGCATATCGATGGATTCTGTTTCCTAATCCAATCTCCCAGTCTATGTCTTTTGATTGGGGAATTTAGTCCATTAATATTTAAGGTTATGACTGATAGGTTTGTGTTGCTTCCTTTTGCCTTATTATCCATTTGCAGTTTGGGTTTAGGTTTCTACTTCTGCAGTTATGCTTTTATTGATTTCTCTTTCTAGGTGCCTGGGGATGGTTGCTCCTTTCTTCTGTCCTTTGAATTGCTTCAAGTATTCTCTGAAGGGTTGGTTTTCCCGACATGTATTCTTTCAACTTGTTTATGTCATGGAAGGTTTTTATCTCTCCTTCAACTATAATTGACATTTTTGCTGGGAATAGTAACCTGGGTTGGCATCTATTGTCCTTTAACACTGGGAATGCTTTGCTCCATGTTCTTCTTGCTTTCATAATTTGCATTGAGAAGTCAGTTGTAATTCTGATAGGTTTCCCCTTATAGGTCTCTTGTTGTTTTTCTCTTGTGGCTTTAAGGATTTTGTCTTTGTTTTGGGTGTCTAACATTTTAACTATGATGTGGTGTGGAATGTTTCTTTTCTGATCTTGTCTGTTTGGAGTTCTATGTGCTTCTTGTATTTGTATTGGTTTGTCTCTTTTTAGTTTAGGGAAATTTTCATCTATTATTCTGTTGAAGATCTGATCAATACCATTCTCTTGGGATTCTTCTCCTTCCTCTATTCCTATGATGCAGAGGTTTGATCTTTTCATACTGTCCCACAGTTCCTGGTTGTTCCACTTTTGTGTATTTTTAAATTTTTTCATAATCTTTCCTTGAGGTTTTTAGTTGTTCTGTGTTATCTTCCAGGTCTCATATTCTTCATTCTGCTTCCTCCATTCTACTTCTGAGGCTTTTTCCATTCCTTTCCTCTTGATTGGATGAGTGTTTGATTTCCTTTTTCATTTCGTCTTCTCATTTCTTTAGTATTTCTACTTCCTTTTGGAGCTTCTCAATCTCTTCCTGTAGCTCTTTGCTTTGCTGGTTGGTTTCCTTATCTTTTTCAGCTTGGGATCTTTTTAGTGTTTCTTCTTCCTTCTGGAGTTTGTCATTCTCTCTCTCTAGGTCCTTCTTGAGTTCTTCATTTTCTTTTCTTAATTCTTTGATTTGCTCTTTATAATCTTGTACTTCTTTAAGTATGTTCACAGTTGTACTTCTGATATCTGTGTCCTGGGCCATCCCCAGGGGATCCCACTGTAGGAATCTTCCACAGGGTTGGTAGAGCTTGGTGTGGGATTATCCTGCACCTTTCCCGTGTTGTCTCTTCTTTGTGTTCCTGGCAAATGGGCTTCTCCTTGCCTGTATTCCAACGTGAGTCCTAAATGCCTCTTCACTGTGTTGAAGACTTGCTTTGCTTGCCTCCTACAGATGCCTTCGGTGTTTGATTGATTTGTTTTTTTCCTTTACTCCTTGCTTATGGAGTGCTGACTTCTCTAAGCTTTAGGCTTCCTATTGGATGTCCAACTCACTTGTCCCTTTATGTTCTGAAGGCTCTCCAAAGACTCCACTTGGACACTCCTTCCTTTGGTAATCCCAGTTGGCGGGTGGGGGTGGGGGGTGCTCTTTAGCCTGCCCCAGGTACCTGTGCTTCAGCTGGCCTTGGGAGATCTCTGATCCAATTTTAGTATTTTAATTAGCTCATCAAACTGTCTACTGAGAACTTAAAAGATAGAATAATCTTAAACTTAGAGATAAGAAAATTCTGGGGAGACAATTTATAAGTTCTAGAATTATTTAAAGGAAAGCTTATATAATAGTTCTACATGAGTTCATAACATTACAGTTTAACATAATTGCAAATTGTTGGTGTATTAATGGGCCCAGTGACCCATTTGCTCATTTAATGAGCCATAATTTTTTTTTCTAACAAATAATAAAGCAACAGAAATTTGTATAGTTGTGATGCAGCTTACTCTGAAGAAAGAACATTGCTTGGGCTGTAAGAAATTCAAGTGTATCACCAATCTCAGCATGTGAAGACCTCAACCATTGTTTGTTATTGTTTGTTTTGTTTGGTTTGGTGTTGTGTACCTGTGTGTGTGTGCATGTGTATGTTTGTGTGGCTTGTTTTGTTTTTACTTTTTGTGATTTTTTTAATGTTTTTTAAAGTTATTTTTTAATTTTTTTATTTACTTTTATTATGTGTATGAATGTACTGTCTGCATGTAGGTTTGTGCACCCATGTTGTGCAATGCCGTGGAGGTCAGAAGAGGCTGTCAGATTCCCTGGGAACTGGAGTCAAAGATGGTTCTCAGCCGCCATGTGGGTGCTGGGGATCGAACCTGGGTCCTCTGTAAGAGCAGTCAGCACTCTTAACTGCTAGACCATCTCTCCAGCCCTGTGATTGTTTTTTTCTTTTCTTTCTTTCTTTTTTTTTTTTTTTTAAAGAAGAAGACAGTCTTCTTGTAGGCCCAGCTGGCCTGGAATTCACTGTATAGATCAGGTTAGCATTGATCTCACAGATATTCACCTGCCTCTGCCTCCTGAGTGCTGGGATTAAAGGCATGAGCCACCATACCTGGAAAGTCCTCAGTAGTTTAAGCTTCTATTTTTTTTCAAGAAATTGCACTAAGAACTATATAGCAACATGTTTTCGCAGATCAATAATGTTGAAAATTAGTCTTTTGCAGTTGGATTTGATGACTTGGTAGTCAATGATTCAATATTTGACTAGTTTTCTACATAGTGGCCAGCCTTAGGAAAACAGTTTTTCCTTTTTCAGGAGAGAGTCATGTGTCTGAATTCCTCAGGTAGTCTCACCTGAAGAGAGGTGGATGAGCTTCCATCTGACATGTTTGCCAACCTTAGAGCTTTATCATGATAAACTCTCATACTCCATTAAAGAAAAAAAAAATCCCATACAGTGTCTTTTCTGAAGAACATGAAGTGTCTTTATAGACACTGAACTTTTCAGTACAATAGCATTAAAGACAAGGTTTCATTTTAACCACTAAAATATGTGGGTCATAATTTTTTTTGAGGTATGGACTAGGAAGTCAAAGAAAGGAGATTTAGAGAGAGAGAGAGAGAGAGAGAGAGAGAGAGAGAGAGAGAGAGAGAGGAGATACGGAGAGCAAAAAATAAGTAAAAATACATAATTTTGTAAAAAAAAAAAAAAAAGATGAAATATACCCAGGGAAATAAAATGACGTGTCTACTGGTATCTGGTGGGTACTTGTGTATTTGTCCCATGTTTGTGTACATGTTCATGCATGTGTGCAAGGGTGTTCAGATGTGTGCACACATGCACACACACAGGCATGTGGAGGCCAGAGGTTGACTTTGGGTATCTTCCTCAATCATTCTCCAGTGTTCTTTTGGACAAGGTCTCTCACTGACCCTGAAACTCTGACTTGGCTAGACTGGTTGGCCAGCTAGCCTTCAAGAAGCCACCCATCTCTGTCTCCCCATCTTTGGGAGTATAAGTGTTTTTTATACAGATACCAAAAATCCAAACTCAGGTCTTCATGCTTATGTGATACATACTTTGCTTTCTTCCCAGCCCCATGGTGGGTAATTTGTTGCAGGTGTAGAACCTGATATGACACAAAGGAGATAATGGTTATGTGTGTATAAAGGATACACCCACCTCAAGCAAATAGATAACAATAGTTTAAGAGGTATGAACAAGTTCTTTTTTTTTTTTTTTTTTTGGTCTTTTTTTGACAGGTTCTGTAGGAATGAAACTTTGCCTGGCTTGAGGCAAGGATCTGTAAAACCTGTCCCAAGGAAACTCTGAAAGTTATCTGATATCTCTGTATCTATAGCTCCGTAAGGTCGGGATATTGCAGTGTTTTTCCCTGCCTTGCCTATCTCTGCAAGATGGCCCTTTCCCTTGAGGTATTGAGCAAAATGTCACACCTCTAGTTTATTGGCTGCACAAACAGGAGCTCTGCAGCCCCCTGGTAGGAGCCAAGGTGGGCTCGCCCTTCTCTTCTACCTGCCCCCCACTTCCTTACCTAGAGCACAGTAGCCTTTGATATATAAACACACTGCTGGCATGAATAAATGAGAGTCTATCTCCTGGACCTTCACCTTCTGAGTCCGTGTCTCATTTCCCTTCAGGTAACTTTCTCAAGGTCCCCTGCTCTCTCCTCGCCAGAGCTAAGCCTAGAGACTGTTTGCCTGCCAGCAGGAGACAGCCTTGAGGCTTGCAGTCCTGTAGAACTGCCAGCCTGGTTCTAGGAGGGAAGAATATCATGTGGATTGCAGCCACGCATGACTAAAGGACCAATAGATGATAGAAAGGACAGAAACGACCAACCAGGGTATCCCTGTAGCTCTGGCTGTCCTGGAACTCTGTAGACCAGGCTGGCCTTGAACTCACAGAGATCTACCTGCTTCTGCCTCCCAAGTGCTAGGATTAAAGGCGCGCACCACCACACCTGACGATATGTATGAACAAGTTCTATGCCTGCTTTGTGAATGCCACTCTGATCACAGACTTAAGTAATTGAAATAGGAGCAAAGGACTATATGCAGTTGGAGCTTTGGGTCTGACATGACAATGACCTCAGGCACACATCTCCCCCCTGGTCTTTCTAGTGGTGGTGGCTGACACTGATAGGAAGAGATTAGAAGTGTCTATCTGAATAGCGAAAGGTACTGAGCATCACTGCCAAAATAGTGATTTATGCTTTTTGTTTGTTTTGTTTGCTTTGTTGTTGTTGTTTTTCTGTTAACAGGGCATGGCCATCCACCAAAGAAAAGTCTTTATGGAAAAACTCAAAGGCTTCTTTCCAAGTTGCTCTTTGCAACTCATGCCAGATGTCAGGGTTTTAAATGGAGCATTATATTCTTTAAATTAAGACATGCTTTTATTTTTAAATTTTAAGCACCCATGCAGAATCCCCAGTTCCCAGTAACCTATCCTCCTACCAGAGAGGAACTAAGTTGTAGACTCACAGACATTCCTTTCCCCTGTCCTTGTCATTTCTTTTCCTTCTGCCTCTTGTTCTCACAGGTTGGATTCCATTCCAGTCCTTTCTGCACTGACAAAGAGTTGTATCAAGCATCTGGGATCAAGAAATGGTTTTTTTCACCTCCATGATTTAGGTAGCAATGTGGACATCTGGCAGCAAGGAGTTGAGAAAACTTCTTTACCTTTTTCTTATTTCCTTTTTGGAAGGGAGGCATTATTTCAGGTGGAGGATATCATCTAACATCTTCTTACAGGCACTGAGCTCTTTTAAGACCTCTGTAGGTGATCAAACCAAATATTTAAAAGGACATTTCTATAAACAAAACCACAGTCTGCATTCATAAACCACTTTCAGTAAGATCTCCTTTCTCAAGATTCTGACCATCTGCTTGCCATCTTATATTTTTTAATATTATTCTGCCAAATATATGCTCTGTCAACACAGGTAAGAAAATACTTGAAATATCTGAACATACACAAATCAGTGAGTCCAGATGACCTGAGTTCTGGAGTCGGGGTAGGGGGGGATTGGCTGAAGCAGCCCTGCAAATAAGCTCCCCAGACAGCCACCAAATTGCTCTCCTTCAAAGAAGCATGCAGGTATTTATATTAAAAAAGTAACAGTCAACATTTTATTAGGCTCCCTTGATGCAAACTTTTACTTTGGAAAGTTTATCTTTTACAAAGCTTTATATGTAATCTTACCCTAAAGACAAAAATAAAAGGTGGCATATCATCAGAAAAGAGCAAAGGACACCAATAAAGAAAAAGTTTGTGGGATGGTACATATTTTTCTAACAATTATAGAAGTTAATAAATTATTTTATTTAATATTTTGCTTTTTTGAGGCAGTCTCGTGTCCTTGGACTGTCCTTGAGAACTCACTATATCACCAAGAATAGCCTGGAACTTGTGATCCTTTTGTCTCCACTACCCAAGTGCCGGGATTCCAAGCATGTACCACCATGCACTGTTTATTTGTTCTTTATTATCTTCTAAGTGTGGCTATAAGATCTAAGAAAGCATAATCTGTGGAGAAGATGTGACCACGGAGCTAAAGGGAGACAGACATTCCGGAACTGCAAGCCAGAGTGGGTTACCTTCTGGTCTAGCTGTCTTCTGCCTATAAACATGCCCATGGACTTCACCTGGGGGAAGGCCAGGAGGCTCGCCTTCTTTTTTCTTTTGGATATTGAGATGTTGTGGACCTCTCTGTCCTGAGAGCATAATGTGGCCATGCCACCTGGAAATCCGAGCATCTGTGACATCTCCACATTACCCTCACAAGATCCAGTCTGTTGGTGTCCCTTGTAGAAGGAGGTAGGGAGGGTTATCAGACCATCATCTGAAGTTCCAGCCACTCCTCTTCTACACCCCACTTCCTGCCAACTGTGTACTCCTACCCCAGGTAAATGTGGTCTTGAGGTGCTAACATGTACAGAAGGTGGAAGGTTAGCTGGGAGTAGAGACTGTAGTGATACAGCTTTTATGAGTTGTGACACTGACTGGGCTTTTCGGAGATGCCCATGCTCTAACGACCCTTATCCATGCTTCTATAGATGATCCCAATAAATTCATTGGTTCATCAACCTAGATTTCGGTAGGATCATTTCTTGGGTCTGTTGGTGTCTCGTCTGGGTGAACAGGCATTTCTGTGCCTCTCTCCAGGAAAAGCCATACAACCTGAGGTGCATCCAGAATGGCTTCAGTTCTTTGGCTTAGTGAAAAACCCACCTGTGTTTCTCCTACTTTCCTGGACCAAATGAGGAATTTGACAAATGGCTAGAATGGACAGCTACATTGGCAAGTGTTTCTCCTGTCAGCAAGCTGGTTTCTAGGCCCAGATGGACTTAGCAACTGTTTCACTGTCAGCATTTAACTCCTTCCAAAAAGGGACCCACCCTTGTGAAAATAGTATAAAGATATATATATCTATATATCTATATATCTATATCTATCTCTCTATATATATATATAGATAGATAGATAGATAGATATACTGTCTTCTCTCAGATACACATCTTCTAGAAATAAAATGAAAAGGAGGGGCTGATCAGGCATGCATTTCTTTCTAAGCATACCAGTGAACCCAAATCACTCTGTCTTGGTTAAGGCCTCTGCTTCGATCAGTCTTTACCCTGTGAACTCCATGAGGCCAGAGCTGCCTGCACCGCTCCCTATTGCACCCTCTCTCCAGACATCTCTCACATGGCTAGCTCCTGCTCCATGCTTAAACTAGCCCAGAATGCTGTTTGCTAGGACAACAGATGCTGAGACTCTTGCCTCACTCTTCTATAGGCAAAGGCTTCATCTCTCCCAGCTGTGTCATTGATCTGGGCTCTGCATGTTCTGAAGATCTATGCTACAGAAATATGCCCTGAACTGGGAATGTAGGAAAAGACATATGGACTCCACCAACCAGATCTGACTTCCTCAGTTATGGGAAGAAAGCAATCTTTCTCTGCTGTTTTGGAAACAGTCTGCTTTCAGCTTCAGGGAAAGGTCAGTGGTTTGGCATGAGCAGTACCAGAGTTCCCAGCCTGTCTCTGCTGTCTCTCACTGTGGTACCTCATGCACTGGGTTTAACTTAGGTTTCAGTTTCTGTACCTCTAAGAATGTGGTGATTTTCAGCATTACAGATAACTTGCAGAATATCCTTTCAAAGTGTCCCTGGATAACTGCCAGAACATCAGAGCTATGCAAGAAATACTGTTTAAAGTTTGCTTTATTTTTATTTTCTTTCTTTTTTCCCGTTGTTTAGAATCAAACCCAGAGCCTTGTGAGAGATTTTGAAGTAGTCTATATTCTCCTATCTATAGAATCAGAATAAGCTAAAAATAAAGTAAGCTGTTCCTCTATATTTGTTTCCGGATCCTCTGACTGAAGCCAAGCATAATCCACAGGCACAATCTTTCAGTGGCCATGGATGCTAGAGAATGCAAAGGAAGCCCTTAGCAAACGTGACTTTCTTCAAGTCCCACTTCAGAGGCCTGTGTGGCCCGGTGGGAGCTGGCACAGAGGGCCACACATAAAAGTCATCTGGTCTGAAAGAAGACGCACAAGCCACCATGCTCAACACTGGCAAGCTGCTGTGGTGGTAGCAATACAATCCTACCTTCATCACAGACTAGTGTCTGTGAATGGAGTGTCTGTGAATGGACCACTTAAAAGTACCTCCACTACTCAGTGTTCAATGCCCCTACACTCAGCCTAAGGCCAGGGACCATGGCTTTAAGCAATGTTTACTAAATGAACCAATGACTGGCCCAGAAAGAAACAACTGATTCAAAGGGCTACCCAAGAAAACATCCTGGAAATCAACACTACTGTGATCCTTTCCCATGTCAATTTTGTGCAAAAGAATTGCCTCTCAGAGCTGGGGAGATGGTTCAGTGTTTAAAGTGCTTGCCGACCAAACCTAAAGACCTGAGTTCAGGTCCCCAATATCCATGTGATGGGCTTAGTGGTGTTTGCCTGTAACCTTGTGCTGTGGCAGGGTGGAGATGGGGGATCTGGGATTCTGGGGGCTCACTGGCCAGGTAGTCTATTAGAAATAGCCAGCTCTGCTGAGAGACCCTGTCTGGGAAAAAAAAAAAAAGTAATGTGAAAAGCAATAGAAAAAAAACTCCCAGTGTTCATCTCTGGCCTCCACAAGCACATGCACAGGCCAGCACACCACACACACACACACACACACACACACACACACACACACACACACGCGCGGAAGGAGAGAGAGAGAAATTGCCTCCAACATAGCATATGGAGAGTTCTCTTTGTGCAAAAGCCCCACGCGCATGGAGTTTTTAAACTGACTGTCTCCAAAGACATCTAATCACTTCTCGTGGAGTAAACGACCTCATCCCAAAGCTGCCGCAAGTGAATCTGTGTCCTTCAGTCTTTTCGCATTGGTTTACAACACAATATCACAGAGTTAATTTTAGTCTATGGCGAAGACTTTAGATTTGCCCTTCTTCCCGGAAGTTAGCTCTCAGAATCTTTTTGTAATATAGCTTGTTCACCACCTAATTTATATGTTGTCAAGTCTGGAGCTCAATGTACTGTATTTGGCACTCTAAAGAAGGGCACACCTGAATTAGTTTGGGGATAAAAGGGATACAAAGAAAATTGATTGTGAGCAACACATCTGATACAGTTTTACTTCTACAAGTCCACAGTTTCTGAATGGGATCAAGATAGCCGGTTTGCAGTATGGCTGAAAGGCCTAAGTGCCGAGTGGGAAGGCCTTGGATTTCCCTGGAAAGGTGGGGTAGGCAGTCCCACACATGCGCACACAGCAGGGACCGCTAAGGTGGCACTTCCTGTCTCCTCTCTAGAATCACTAGACGTGAACTTTGCACTGTTAGAAGCAATGCCCACACACCTTCTCCAAAGTTCTGTGTTTCAGATTTCACCTGGACTTTACCAAATGCAAAGAATGATGGTTGAAACAGCTGTGGGCTTCTGCTCACGGCTGGAGAGACAGACCTCTGCCCCTGCAAAGTCATCTCCCTCAGCCTCCAGTGATGCTTCCTCCTCCTCCCAGGAAGCAAGCCCTCTCCATCTCCTACAGGACACCAGGAAGTGGGATGATCCTACGGCCACCCTCACTTACCCAAGAGATGCTTTGATTCACCTAACGGTCGCATCAGCCAGTGATGGAATCCAGGCAAGACTTCAATTACAAGTGATACTGTCGTGCAGCCAGCCAGTTCATCCAATATTCTGTCCACACCTGTCTTCCTAGAATTTTATTCCTTGATTTTGGATTTGCCGGGTGGAGCCCCATGGGATAAGGCTGATACCTGTTCTGCAAGACTTTGATTTTAGGAAGCAGTCCCCTTTTGCCTTCTCAGAGCCCACCCCCAGGCTAGGTACACCCTGCACCTGTAGCTCTTTGGTATAGCTGTGAGCTGTGAGCCTTTAGACCAGTTAGATTTTTGCCACTGCCAGAGATTTGGAAAACAAGATGGAAGTCATTTGTCTGAGTGAAATTACAGATCTGGAGACCGTAATCTGACATGGTCTTCCGTAAGACCGCAGACCCAGGCTCTGTCCAGCTTTTGACTCTTCTGCGTATGGCCTCTGGCTCTAGGTCACAGTGGTGACAACCAGATTCTAAATAGCCAGGTTGCAGAAGGTGGGAGGCTACATTCAGGCTGCCTCTCAGGAATCTGTCCAGAAACGTCATCACTGCTATGAATTCTTCCAAGCTTTGCCGCCCCAGCTCCTCTGTGGAGGAAAGGCTGGGACCTGAAAAGTTCCAGGGAACTCTGTGCTTCCCGCAAGGTATGATTACTATTGCTTCAGAAGACACAATAGATGGATGTGGTTAGTAACATGCCTTTGTGCTCTTTTGTCCCTCCTGAAGTGCCATAGTTAATAAAGCAGAAATTGTCAGCATTTAAAATGGGAATTTTTACTTCATGACACAAAGGTACAAGAAAGTACTTTTCCTTTCCCAAATCAAGTTAAGTTTGTGAACTGTCCATCATGATGCTTATGAAAAATTCAAAAGTCCTTCCTTAATATGGATCAAGGGACACATAAAAGGGTCTCGAGCTGAGAAGGTATTGTGTGGATTCTGAAGATTGAGCAAAGTGCCTCAGCTCTTAGGTTATCGCAGCTCTCTATGGCAGCCCATTGTTCCAGTCCAGTACTGACCACGTGGGGGAGAAGGTACTTCTAGGCTTGAACATTAGGGTCTGTGCCGCGGGTGGGATGAAAGCCTCGATGTCCGGTGCATAGATTTCCTCTGTGCACTGTGCAGCCTTTTCTTTCCATAGCTCTGTTTCCACATTTTATTTCCACCCCAGAACTGCAACACACACACACACACACACACACACACACACACACACCTTTCCAAGGCCACCTTTTCTGCCTTTGATTTCTCCAGATCAGTCTAGCACCAGTTTCTCTCTAAGACCTTCAAAACAAGGACTTTCACCCATCACTTGTGGACTGGAGTAGAAGGAAACTCTCACCCAAGTTCGTTTTGCTGTTCTATGTTTGTTTGTTTTTATTTACTCTTACCTAGGTACATTTATTGATTACTCTTGACCCAGATTATGTGGGCCATTTTCACTATCAAGTTTACTACTGACAGTATCAGAAAATGAATTCATCTCATCAACAACAGTTAACTAGTTAAGGGTTTATTCTCCCCTGTAAAGGAGTCCTGTGGAAATCCGGCCACAGCCAACACAGAGGCTTCATGAGGTCATCCAGGACCCAGGGCTCCTTCTCTTCTACCCTGGCACTCTACCACCAGTAACCCAATGACTGCAAGAGTTCCAGCCATTATATTTAGCTCCAGGCAGGAAGAAGCAAAAGCAAAAGGAATGCCTCTCCCAGGTTTTTACATTTTACATTTTAAATAGCTATCTTACATTTACATTTTAAATAGCTATCTTAAAAACTATTCACAAACAGTTCCCTTTCTATCTTGTGCCAAAGTCACAACAACAAAAAAACATGAAAAACCCAAATAATAAGTCCCTGCTAAATACTACCAATCTAGTAGAAGACTGCCTACAATGAGGACTCCCAAGAAGTAACCCAGGACACAGATATTAAAAGAACCATCATAAACACACTCAGAGAATTCAAGGAATTTAAAGAACACACAGACAAAAAAAAAAAATCAAAGAATTAAAAGGAGATATAGATTAAAAGAAGAGAATGATAAACTTGAGAATGAGGTCCTGGAGATACTGAAGAAAACTCAGGCTGAAATGAAAAAAGGAAACTGAACATTCATCCAGTCAAGAGGAAAGGATGGGAGAAAGCTTCAGTAATAGAATGAATGAAGTAAAAAATAGAATATCAACACTGGAAGATAAGGTGGAAGTACTGGAATGCTCAAGCAAAGATTATGAAAAGTTCAAAAATTATTATTCCACAGGAGTGGAATAATCAGGAAACATGGGACACCATGAAAAGACCTAACCTACACACATAGGTACAGAGGAAGGAGAAGAATCACAAGATAATGGTATTGACCAGATGTTCAACAGAATTATAGAAGAAAATGTCTGAAAATTAAAGGAAGACATATCCATACAAATATAAGAAGCATTGCTGGGTGTGGTGGCGCACGCCTTTAATCCTAGCACTTGGGAGGCAGAGGCAGGTGGATCATTGTGAATTCAAGGCCAGCCTACTCTACAGAGTGAGTTCCAGGACAGCCGGGACTAAAGGGAGACCCTGTCTCGAAAAGACCAAAAAAAAAAAAAACCAACCAACCAACCAACCAACCAACCAAACAAACAAAAAAACAAATATAAGAAGCACATAGAGAGGCTGGAGAGATGGCCTAGCAGTTAAGAGCACCGACCACTCTTACAGAGGACCCAGTTTGGTCCCCAGCACCCACATGGCAGCTGAGAACCGTCTTTAACTCCATTTTCAGGGGAATCTGACACCCTCTTATGACCTCTGCAGCATTGCACAACACAGGTGCACAAACTTACATGCAGACAGGACATTCATACACATACAAAAATAAATAAAATTTAAAATAAAGGAATGCACAAAGATACACCAAAGTAAGACAGACCATGAAAAAAGAAATTCTCCATATCATATCATGGGAAAAACACTAGCTGCCCAAAACAAAGACAGAATACTGAAACCTACCAGAAAAAAACAAGTCACATATAAAAGGGAAACCCATCAGAATTACAACTGACTTTTCAGTGCAAACCAATGAAAGCCAGAAGGAAGCTTGAAAAACCAAAGTATACCCAGTTCTAAACTGACTATAGAGTCCAACAACCACACCAGAATAATTGTACCCAGCAAAAATGTCTATTATAGTTGATAGGACAAATAAAAATCTTTCACTGACATAAAATAAGATAAAGAATTTCATGTCCAGAAAATTCACCCTTCAGAAAATTACTTGAAGCAATTTAGCAAAAAAAGAAGAAAGGAAAAAAAAAGTAGAGAGAAGCATATTTTCAGCAAGCAAAGAAATTCATTAACGTGATTAACTGAATACCAAACCTAGACCAAAAATCAAACAGAAAAACTAATGGATGGGAAGTTAATATACCAGCTCTCAATACGTATTCGTTTTAATATTAATGGGCTGAACTCCCCAGTCAAAGAGACACAGGCTACTGGAAGATGGATTAACGAAACTAAGTCTAGCTGTGGCATGGTGGTGGTCAGGCCTTTAATCCCAGCCTCGAAGGCAATGGCAGGCGGCTAAGAGAGCAAGGCAGGTGTTTATCTCTGTGAGTTCAAAGCCAGCCTGTTCACAGAGCAAAGTTCCAGGCCAGCTTTGGCTACAGGGAGATCTGGTCTCAAGGAAAAACACACCACACACAAAAAAAAAAAAAAAAAAAAGAATAGAAAGAAAAAAGGAAATTGAGTCCATCTTTTTGTTGTCTACAAGAACAATCTCACCTTCAAAGAGACAGGCCATCTTAAGGTAAAAGGAAGAAAAAAAATCCAAACAAATGGCAGCTAAGAAGCAAACAGGAGTTGTCTATTTCTAACTATCAGGACAAACTTAGACCAACTTAAAACTAATCAGAAGAAATTGAGGGATCACTACATTCTATCAAAGGAACAAATTACCATCGAGGCCTTACATCATTAACTATAATATATATAATAATATATATATATATATATATATATACACACACCAAATGCTGGTGCATCGAACTTCATAAACACAATACTACAGGACTTTAAGGCACAGATTAATCCTAACACACACTAATAGTAAGAGATGTCAATACCCCACTGTGCCCATTAGACAGGTCAACTGGACAAAAAATAAACTGAGAGACATCTGAACTGAACAATATGATACATCAAATGGACCTAATAGACATCTACTGAATATTCCACCCAAACATTAAAGAATATACTTTCTCCTTGGCACCCCATAGAACCTTCTCCAAAATAGACCACATACTGGGGCAAAGAACAAATCTCAACAAATACAAAAAAATTGAAATAATCCCATGCATTCTATCAGACCACAGTGCAATAAAACTTAATATCAACACCAGAAGAAGCCATACTAACTACAAGAACTCATAGATACTAAACAACACACTCCTAAATAATGAGTGCATCAAAGGAGAAATAAAGCAAGAAATAAAAGTATTCCTGGAATTGAATGAAAAGAACAATACAACACAACAAAATCTATGGGACACTCTAAAAGCAGTCCCAAGAGGGAAATTTATAGCCCTAGGTGCCTATATTTAAAAAAAAAATAAGAGGGGCTGGAGAGATAGCCTAGCAGTTAAGAGCATCGACTGCTCTTACAGAGGACCGGTTCGATCCCCAGCACCCACATGGCGGCTAAGAACTGTCTGTAACTCCAATTCCAGGAGAACTCCAGTTCCAGGGGAATCCAAGACCCTCTTCTGCCCTCCGAGGCATTGCACCACACAGATGCACAAACCTACATGCAGACAGTACATTCATACACATACAAAAATAAAATAAAATTAAAAAAAATAAAGTGCACAAATAAAAGACCTAACATTCCAACTAAAAGCACTTGAGAGACAACAAAAAATGAATACCAAACTCAATAGACAAGAAGAAATAACAAAAAATCAGAGTAGAGATCAATGAAATAGAAACAAAGAAAACAATACAAAGAAATCAATGAATCCAGGAGCTGGTTCTTAGAAAGAATAAACAAGATAGATAGACCTCTAGCCCAGTTAACCAAAAGAAAGAAAGAGCAACTTCAAATCAACAAAATTAGAGATGCAAAGGGAAACATCATGACAGATAATGAAAAGATCCAGGCAATTATACAAGAATACTTTATAAAAACCTGTAGCCTATTAAATTTGAAAACCTAAGAGAAATGGATGAATATCTGAAATCATGGAAAACACCAATGCTTAAACAAGAAGTGATCAACAGCTTAAACAGACCCATAACATATGAGGAAATTGAAACAGTAATACAAAACCTCCCAACTCAAAACAGCCCAGGCCCAGATGGATTTATGGCAGAATTCTATAAGACATTTAAAGAGGACCTACAACTGGGCTGGAGAGATGGCCTAGCTGTTAAGAGTGCCAACTACTCTTGCAGAAAACCTGGGATTGATTCCCAGCACCCACATGGCAGCTGAGAACCATCTTTAACTCCAGTTCCAGGAGAATCCAACACCCTCTTCTGACCTCTGCAGCATTGCACAACACGGGTGCACCAACCTACATGCAGACAGTACATTCATACACATAAAAAATAAATAAAAATAAAAAAGAGGACCTACAACCACTATTACTCAAATTATTCAAAAGGATAGAAACAGAGGGAAATCTCCCAAATTCCTTCTATGAAGCCAGCATCACTCTAACACCAAACCAGGTAAAGATTCAATCAAAAAAGAAAAGTATGGACCAGTTTTTTTTTTTTTTTTTTTTTTATTGTAGGCCTTTTCTGCATCAATTTGAGATGACCATGTGTTTTTTATCTTTCCAATCCATTTATGATGGCTTTATGGACATTTATTGATTTATTGTATGTGAACCATCCCTGTCATTTCTGGTATAAATCTGACTTGTTTGTGGTGGATGATTCTTTTTGATGTGTGCCTGTATGCAATTTGCAAGTATTTTGTTGAGAATTTTTGCACCCATGTTCATTAAAGAAATGGTCCAAGCTTGGGCATGGGGGCACATGCCTTTAATACTAGCACTAGGGAGGCAGAGGCAGAGGCAGGCAGATCTCTGTGAGTTCAAGGGCAGCCTGGTCTACAGAGCAAAGCTTCCAAGGCCAGATGGGCTACAGGGAAGACCCTGTCTCAAAAAGATCAAAAAAATAAAAAAAAAAAAAAAACTGGTCACATAATTTCCTTTTTTGATTGAATTCTTTACCTGGTTTTGGTGTTAGAGTGATGCTGGCTTCATAGAAGGAATTTTGGGAGATTTCCCTCTGTTTCTATCTTTTTGAATAATTTGAGTAATAGTGGTTGTAGGCCTCTTTTTTTTTTTATTTATTTTTTATGTGTATGAATGTACTGTCTGCATGTAAGGTTGGTGCAACGACCGTGTTGTGGCAAATGCTGCTGAGGTTTAGAAGAGGGTGTTTGGATTTCTCCTGGAACTGAGTTAAAGATGGTTCTCAGCTGCCATGTGGGTGCTGGAATCAATCCCGGTTTTCTGCAAAGAAGAGTTTGGCAGCTCTTAACAGCTAGGCACTCTTCCAGCCAGTTGTAGGTCCTGCTTTAACATGTCTTATAGATTCTGCCATTAAATCATCTGGGCCTGGGCTGTTTGAAGTTGGGAGGTTTTGTATTACTGTTTTCAATTTCCTCATAAATGTTATGGGTCTGTTTAAGCTGGTTTGATCACTTCTTGTTTAACATTGGTGTTTTCCATGATTTCAGATATTCATCCATTTCCTTTAGGTTTTCAAAATTTTAATCAGGCTTTATACAGGGTTTTTAATAAGTATTCTTGTATAAATGGCCTGGACCTTTTCATTATCTGTATTGATTGTTTCCCTTTTCATCTCTAATTTTGTTGATTTGAAGTTGCTCATTTCTTTCTTTTGGTAACTGGGCTAGAGGTCTATCTATTTTGTTTATTTTCTTTCTAAGACCAGCTCCTGGGATTCATATTTCATTTTGTATTGTTTCTTTGTTTCTATTCATTTGATCTCTACCTTGATTTTTTGTTATTTCTCTTGTCTATTGAGTTTGGTATTCATTTTATTGTTGTCTCTCAGTGCCTTTAGTTGAACGTTAGGTCTTTATTTGTGCACTTTATAATTTTTTTTAGAATTTTATTTTATTTTTTTATGTGTATGAATTGTACTGTCTGCATGTAGTTTGTGCAATCTGTGGTGGGTGGCAATTGCCTCAGGGGTCAGAAGAGGGTCTTGTGATTCCCCTGGACTGAATGGGAGAATTCCTTTCCTGGAATTGGAGTTACAGACAGTTCTTAGCCGCCATGTGGGTGCTGGGGATCGACACCTGTCCTCTGTAAGAGCAGTCGATGCTCTTTAACTGCTAGGCTATCTCTCCAGCCCCTCTATTATTTTTTAAATATAGGCACCTAGGGCTATAAATTTTTTTCCCTCTTTGGGACTGACTTTTATAGTGTCCATAGATTTTGTTGTGTGTATTGTTCTTGTTTCATTCAACTTCCGATGAATACTTTTATTTCTCTTGCTATTATTTTCTCTTTGATTGCACTTCATTATGTTTAGAAGTGTGTTGGAGTTTAGATATCTCTTGAGTTTCTGTAGTTAGTATGGCCTCTACTGGTGTTGATAATTAAGTTATTTGCATGTGGTCTGATATGAAGATGGCATTGGGATTATTTCAAATCTTTTTTGTATTTGTGAGATTTGTTCTTATGCCCCAAGTAGTGGTCTTCATTTTTGGAGAAGGTTCTGGCGGTTCGGCCAAGGAAAAAGTATATTCTTTAATGTTTGGGGGTGGAATATCAGTAATGTCTTATTTAAGGAGTCCACTTGACAAATGTTGATCATATATGTTCCAGTTCAGGATGTCTCTCAGTTTATTTTTTTGTTCCATTGAACTCGTGTTCTAATGGGCACAGTTGCGGGTACTTGATCAGCATCCTTACTATTAGATAGTGTGATTAGGGAATTAATCTGTGCCTTTAAAGCTCCTGTTAGTATTGTGTTTCTTTATGAAGTTCGATGCACCAGCATTGGTTGTGTGATATATATATATATATTATATATTATATTATATATATAGTATTAATGATTGAAGGCCTCATGGTTAATTGTTTCCTTTTGATATGAAGTAGTGATCTCAATTTCTTCTGATTTAGTTTTAAGTTGGTCTAGTTTGTCCTGATATTAGAAATAGCAACTCCTTTTCTTCTTAGCTGCCATTTGTTTTGGATTTTTTTCTATCCTTTTTACCTTAAGTGGCCTTCCTTTGAAGGTGGAGATTGTTCTTGTAGACAACCAAAAAGATGGAACTCAATTTCCTTTTTTCTTTGCTTTCTTTTCTTTTTTTTTTTTTTTTTGTGTGTGTGTGTGTTTTTCTTGAGACCAGATCTCCCTGTAGCCAAAGCTGGCCTGGAACTTTGCTCGTAGAACAGGCTGGCTTTGGAACTCCACTGAGATAACACCTGCCTTCTCGCTTACCCGCCTGCATCTGCTTCCGAGTGCTGGGATTAAAGGCCTGCCACCACCATGCCACAGCTGACTCTAGTTTCTTAATCCATTCCTACGAGCTGTGTCTCTTTGACTGGGGAGTTCAGCCCATTAATATTTAAAACGTATACTATTTGAGAGCTGTATATTAAACTTCCCATCCATTAGTTTTTCTGTTTGATTTTTGGTCTAGGTTTGTATTCCAGATTATATCACTGATTATGAACTTTCTGCTTGCTTGCTTGAATAGCTCTCTCTGATCTTTTTTTTCCTTTCTTCTTGTTTTTTGTAATTGCTTTCAATAATATTTCTGAAGGGTTGATTTTCGGACATGAAATCTTTTCATCTTATTTGTATGTCAGTGAAAGATCTCTTATTTGTCCTAGTCAACTATAATAGACATTTTTTGCTGGGTACAATTATTCGTGTGTGTTGTGGCTCTATAGTCATTTAGAACTGGGTATACTTTGTTTCAGCTCCTTCTGGCTTTCATTGTTTTGCACTGAAAAGTCAGTCTTGTAATTCTGATGGGTTTCCCTTTTATATGTGACTTGTTTTTTTCTGGTAGGTTTTCAGTTATTCTGTCTTGTTTTGGGCAGCTAGTGTTTTTCCCATGATATGATATGGAGAATTTCTTTTCTGGTGCTGTCTACTTTGGTGTTCTTTGTGCTTCCTTATTTTAAATTTTATTATTTTGTATATGTATGAATGTGCTTCTGGCATGTAAAGTTTGTGCACCTGTGTTGTGCATGCTGCAGAGTTCATAATGAGGGTGTCAGAATTTCCCCTTGAAAATGGAGTTAAAGACTCGGTTCTTCGCTGCCATTGTTGGGTCTGGGAGCCAACACTGGGTCCTCTAGTAAAGAGTGGCGATGCTGTGTGCTCTAACTGCTAGGTTCTCTTCCACCCTTCTATGTGCTTCCTTAACGTATTTGGTTTTTTGTTTGTTGGTTGGTTGGTTGGTTGGTTGGTTGGTTTTTTTTTTTTTGGCTCTCTTTTCGAAGACACGGGTCTCCTTTAGTCCCGGCTGGCCTGGAACTCAACTCTTTGTAGAGTAGGCTGGCCTTGAATTCACAATATCCACCTGAGCCTCTGCCTCCCAGAGTGCTATGATCTTAAAGGCGTGTCGCCACCGACACCACAGCAATGCTGTTCTTATGATATATGATATGGATATGTCTTCCTTTGAGCATTGGAGAACATTTTGTTCTATAATTCTGTTGAACATCTGGTCAATCCATTATTTCTTGTGATTCTCTCCTTCCTCTGTTACCCTAATGTGTGTAGGTAGGTACTGTTTTCATTGGTGTCCATGTTTCCTGATTATTTCACTCCTGTGGAATAATTAATTTTTTGAACTTTCTTCATAATCTTTGCTTGAGCATTCCAAGTACTTCCACCTTATCCTTCAGTGTTTCGATATTTCCTATTTTACCTTCATTTCATTCTGTTTGCTGAAGCTTTTCCCAATCCTTTCCCTTTGACTGGATGAATGTTCAGTTTCCTTTTTTCATTTCAAGCTGGGTTTCTTTCAGTATCTCCAGAGCCGTCATTCTCAAGTTTTATCCATTCTCTTCTTTTAATCTATATCTCCTTTTAATTCTTTGATTTTTTTTTTTTTGTCTGTGTGTTACTTAATTCCTTGAATTTCTCTGAGTGTGTTAATGATTGTTCTTTAAATCTGTGTCCGGGTTAGCTCCTTGGGATTCTCATTGTAGGCAGTCTTCTACTAAGACTGGTAGTTTTAGCAGAGACTATTATTTGGGTTTTTCATGTTTTTTTGTTGTTGTGACTTTGGCACAAGATAGAAAGGGAACTGTTTGTGAATAGTTTTTAAGATAGCTATTTAAAATGTAAATTGTACAGTACGCTATTTAAAATGTTAAAATGTAATAAACCTGGGAGAGGCATTCCTTTATGCTTTTGCCCTTCTCGTCCTGCCTGGAGCTAAATATAATGGCTGGAACTCTTGCAGTCATTGGGTTACTGGTGGTAGAGTGCCAGGGTAGAAGAGAAGGAGCCCTGGGTCCTGGATGACCTCATGAAGCCTCTGTGTTGGCTGTGGCCGGATTTCCACAGGACTCCTTTACAGGGGAGAATAAACCCTTAACTAGTTAACTGTTGTTGATGAGAAATGAATTCTTTTCTGATACTGTCCAGTAGTAAACTTGATAGTGAAAATGGCCCACATAATCTGGGTCAAGAGTAATCAATAAATGTACCTAGGTAAGAGTAAATTAGAAAAACAAACAAACATAGCAACAGCAAAACGAACTTGGGTGAGAGTTTCCTTCTACTCCAGTCCACAAGTGATGGGTGAAAGTCCTTGTTTTGAAGGTCTTAGAGAGAAACTGGTGCTAGACTGATCTGGAGAAATCAAAGGCAGAAAAGGTGGCCTTGGAAAGGTGTGGTGTGTGTGGTGTGTGTGTGTGTGTGTGTGTGTGTTGCAGTTCTGGGGTGGAAATAAAATGTGGAAACAGAGCTATGGAAAGAAAAGGCTGCACAGTGCACAGAGGAAATCTATGCACCGGACATCGAGGCTTTCATCCCACCCGCGGCACAGACCCTAATGTTCAAGCCTAGAAGTACCTTCTCCCCCACGTGGTCAGTACTGGACTGGAACAATGGGCTGCCATAGAGAGCTGCGATAACCTAAGAGCTGAGGCACTTTGCTCAATCTTCAGAATCCACACAATACCTTCTCAGCTCGAGACCCTTTTATGTGTCCCTTGATCCATATTAAGGAAGGACTTTTGAATTTTTCATAAGCATCATGATGGACAGTTCACAAACTTAACTTGATTTGGGAAAGGAAAAGTACTTTCTTGTACCTTTGTGTCATGAAGTAAAAATTCCCATTTTAAATGCTGACAATTTCTGCTTTATTAACTATGGCACTTCAGGAGGGACAAAAGAGCACAAAGGCATGTTACTAACCACATCCATCTATTGTGTCTTCTGAAGCAATAGTAATCATACCTTGCGGGAAGCACAGAGTTCCCTGGAACTTTTCAGGTCCCAGCCTTTCCTCCACAGAGGAGCTGGGGCGGCAAAGCTTGGAAGAATTCATAGCAGTGATGACGTTTCTGGACAGATTCCTGAGAGGCAGCCTGAATGTAGCCTCCCACCTTCTGCAACCTGGCTATTTAGAATCTGGTTGTCACCACTGTGACCTAGAGCCAGAGGCCATACGCAGAAGAGTCAAAAGCTGGACAGAGCCTGGGTCTGCGGTCTTACGGAAGACCATGTCAGATTACGGTCTCCAGATCTGTAATTTCACTCAGACAAATGACTTCCATCTTGTTTTCCAAATCTCTGGCAGTGGCAAAAATCTAACTGGTCTAAAGGCTCACAGCTCACAGCTATACCAAAGAGCTACAGGTGCAGGGTGTACCTAGCCGGGGTGGGCTCTGAGAAGGCAAAAGGGGACTGCTTCCTAAAATCAAAGTCTTGCAGAACAGGTATCAGCCTTATCCCATGGGGCTCCACCCGGCAAATCCAAAATCAAGGAATAAAATTCTAGGAAGACAGGTGTGGACAGAATATTGGATGAACTGGCTGGCTGCACGACAGTATCACTTGTAATTGAAGTCTTGCCTGGATTCCATCACTGGCTGATGCGACCGTTAGGTGAATCAAAGCATCTCTTGGGTAAGTGAGGGTGGCCGTAGGATCATCCCACTTCCTGGTGTCCTGTAGGAGATGGAGAGGGCTTGCTTCCTGGGAGGAGGAGGAAGCATCACTGGAGGCTGAGGGAGATGACTTTGCAGGGGCAGAGGTCTGTCTCTCCAGCCGTGAGCAGAAGCCCACAGCTGTTTCAACCATCATTCTTTGCATTTGGTAAAGTCCAGGTGAAATCTGAAACACAGAACTTTGGAGAAGGTGTGTGGGCATTGCTTCTAACAGTGCAAAGTTCACGTCTAGTGATTCTAGAGAGGAGACAGGAAGTGCCACCTTAGCGGTCCCTGCTGTGTGCGCATGTGTGGGACTGCCTACCCCACCTTTCCAGGGAAATCCAAGGCCTTCCCACTCGGCACTTAGGCCTTTCAGCCATACTGCAAACCGGCTATCTTGATCCCATTCAGAAACTGTGGACTTGTAGAAGTAAAACTGTATCAGATGTGTTGCTCACAATCAATTTTCTTTGTATCCCTTTTATCCCCAAACTAATTCAGGTGTGCCCTTCTTTAGAGTGCCAAATACAGTACATTGAGCTCCAGACTTGACAACATATAAATTAGGTGGTGAACAAGCTATATTACAAAAAGATTCTGAGAGCTAACTTCCGGGAAGAAGGGCAAATCTAAAGTCTTCGCCATAGACTAAAATTAACTCTGTGATATTGTGTTGTAAACCAATGCGAAAAGACTGAAGGACACAGATTCACTTGCGGCAGCTTTGGGATGAGGTCGTTTACTCCACGAGAAGTGATTAGATGTCTTTGGAGACAGTCAGTTTAAAAACTCCATGCGCGTGGGGCTTTTGCACAAAGAGAACTCTCCATATGCTATGTTGGAGGCAATTTCTCTCTCTCTCCTTCCGCGCGTGTGTGTGTGTGTGTGTGTGGTGTGTGTGTGTTGTGTGTGTGTTGGTGTGCGCTGGCCTTTGCTGTGCTTGTGGAGGCCAGAGATGAACACTGGGAGTTTTTTTTCTATTGCTTTTCACATTACTTTTTTTTTTCCAGACAAGGGTCTCTCAGCCAGAGCTGGCTATTTCTAATAGACTACCATAGGCCAGTGAGCCCCCAGAATCCCAGATCCCCCATCTCCACCCTGCCACAGCACAAGGTTACAGGCAAACACCACTAAGCCCATCACATGGATATTGGGGACCTGAACTCAGTCTTTTTAGGTTGGTTGCAAGCACTTTTAAACACTGAACCATCTCCCAGCTCTGAGAGGCAATTCTTTTGCACAAAATTGACATGGGAAAGGATCACAGTAGTGTTGATTTCCAGGATGTTTTCTTGGGTAGCCCTTTGAATCAGTTGTTTCTTTCTGGGCCAGTCATTGGTTCATTTAGTAAACATTGCTTAAAGCCATGGTCCCTGGCCTTAGGCTGAGTGTAGGGGCATTGAACACTGAGTAGTGGAGGTACTTTTAAGTGGTCCATTCACAGACACTCCATTCACAGACACTAGTCTGTGATGAAGGTAGGATTGTATTGCTACCACCACAGCAGCTTGCCAGTGTTGAGCATGGTGGCTTGTGCGTCTTCTTTCAGACCAGATGACTTTTATGTGTGGCCCTCTGTGCCAGCTCCCACCGGGCCACACAGGCCTCTGAAGTGGGACTTGAAGAAAGTCACGTTTGCTAAGGGCTTCCTTTGCATTCTCTAGCATCCATGGCCACTGAAAGATTGTGCCTGTGGATTATGCTTGGCTTCAGTCAGAGGATCCGGAAACAAATATAGAGGAACAGCTTACTTTATTTTTAGCTTATTCTGATTCTATAGATAGGAGAATATAGACTACTTCAAAATCTCTCACAAGGCTCTGGGTTTGATTTCTTAAACAACGTGGAAAAAAAGAAAGAAAATTAAAAATAAAGGCAACTTTAAACAGTATTTCTTGCATAGCTCTGATGTTCTGGCAGTTATCCAGGGACACTTTGAAAGGATATTCTGCAAGTTATCTGTAATGCTGAAAATCACCACATTCTTAGAGGTACAGAAACTGAAACCTAAGTTAAACCCAGTGCATGAGGTACCACAGTGAGAGACAGCAGAGACAGGCTGGGAACTCTGGTACTGCTCATGCCAAACCACTGACCTTTCCCTGAAGCTGAAAGCAGACTGTTTCCAAAACAGCAGAGAAAGATTGCTTTCTTCCCATAACTGAGGAAGTCAGATCTGGTTGGTGGAGTCCATATGTCTTTTCCTACATTCCCAGTTCAGGGCATATTTCTGTAGCATAGATCTTCAGAACATGCAGAGCCCAGATCAATGACANAAAATCCAACATGCTTTCATGTTTAAAGTTCTAGAGGGAATTGGACTGGAGGGAACATTCCTCAACATAATTAAAGACATATACAACAAACCCACAGCCAACATCATTCTAAATGGGGAAAAACTAGAAGCATTCCCCTTAAAGTCAAGAACCCAGCAAGGCTGCCCCCTATCTCCACTCTTTTTCAATATAGACCTTGAAATGCTTGCTAAAGCAATAAGACCAGAAAAGGAAATCAAAGGAGTACTAATTGGAAAAGAGGAGGTCAAACTATCCCTTTTTGCAGATGACATTATAGTATACCTAAGGGATGCCAAAAATTCCAACAGAAAACTCCTAGAAATGATTAACAGTTTCAGTAAAGTGGCAGGTTACAAAATTAATCTAGAAAAATCAGTAGCCTTTTTTTTTTTTTTTTGGTCTTTTTCTGAGACAGGGTCTGTCTCCCTTTGGTCCCAGCTGGCCTGGAGCTTGCTCTGTACACCAGACTGGCCTTGAACTCACAGACATCCGCTTGGCTGTGCCTTGCAAGTGCTGGGATTAAAGGCATGTGCCACCATGCCTGGCCTGATAGCCTTTCTTTATTCTAAAAACAAGCAATTGGAGAAGGAATACAGGGAGTCCTTCCCATTTACAATAGCCTAAAAAAAAAAAAAACTCAGAACCATCCTGCCCAAAGACACTAAAGATCTCTACAATGGGAAAATTTAAATCCTTGAAGAAGGAGATGGATAATCAGAAGATGGAAGGACCTCCCATGCTCATGGATGGAAGAATTAATAGAGTAAAAATGACCATCCTACCCAAAGTAATATATAGATTCAATGCAATCTCAATTAAAATCCCCATGAGCTTCTTCACAGACCTAGAAAAAAATCCTAAACTTCATATGGAAAAACCAAAGACCCTGAATAGCTAAAGCAACCCTGAGTACAAAGAGCAATGCAGGGGAGATTACCATACCAGACTTGAAAATATATTACAGGGCTATAGTCATAAAAACAGCCTGGTACTGGCACAAAAACAGACCCATCAATCAATGGAACAAAATTGAAGACCCAATCTTGAGCACATGCAATTTCAGCCACCTCATATTTGACAAAAGGGTGAAGAAGACTCAATGGAGGAAAGACAGCATCTTCATCAAATGTTGCTGGCAAAACTGGATTACCACTTGTAGAAGAATAAAACTAAACCCCTACTTTTCACCCTATACAAAACCCAACTCCAAATGGATCAAAGACCTCAATGTGGAAAAAAAAAAAAACAACAATCAAAAAAGTGCAGAGAAAACCCACAGAGTGGGAGGAAACCTTTAGCAATGACACATCTGACAGAAGTCTAATATCCAGATTGTATAAATTACTCAAAAAGCAAAAGTAAACAAATGACTTGAAAAGAGCTGATCAGAGTCTTCACAAATGAAGAAGTAAAAAGGGCTGAGAAACATCTTAAAAAGTAAGTGTTCAGACTGGAGAGATAGCCTAACAGTTAAGAGTGCTGACTGCTCTTGTAGAGGACCCGGGTTCGATCCCCAGCACCCACATGGCGGCTGAGAACCGTCTTTAACTCTAGTTCCAGGGGAATCAAACACCCTCTTCTGATCTCCGTGGCATTGCAAGACACGGGTGCACAAACCTACATGCAGACAGTACATTCATACACATACAAAAATAAATAAAAATTTTTAAAAAGTAAGTGTTCAACGTCATTAGTGATTAAGGAAATTCAAATTAAAGCCACTTTAAGATTTCATCTTACCCAGGTGTCCTAGTTTGTCTTCCATTGCTGTGACAAAACACTCTGACCAACACCAACTTGGGGAGGAAAGGGTTTATTCAGCTCACATCTCTTGGGTCACAGTTCATCACTTAGGGAGCCCAAGGCAGGAACTCAGGGCAGGAGCCTGGAGGCAGGAGCTGAAGCACAGGCCATGGAGGAATGCTGTTCACTGGCTTGCTCCCCTGACCCATGCCCAGCCTGCCTTCTTATACTGTACACAACAACCTGCCCAGGGTGGCAACACTCATTGTGGGCCAGGCCCTCCCACACTGCTCAACCATCAAGACAATACTCCACAGATGTGGCCACAGGCCAATCCAATGGAGCCAATTCCTCAGTTGAGGCTCCCTCAACCCAGGTGTGTCAACTTGACACTAAAGCTATCCAGCACACCAGGTAAAACTGGCTATGATCAAGAAAACAAATGATACCAAATGCTGGAGAGGTTGTGGGAAAGGGGAACACTCATTCACTATTGGTGAGAATCCAAACTCATGCAACCCCTATGGGAAGCAGTGTGGAAAACTCTTAGAAGGCTCAAAATGAACCTACAATTGACCTAGTCATACCACTTCTGGGTATATACCAAGAAGATTCATCATATTGTAAACATACATTCACAACCATGTTTATTACAGCTCTCTTCATGATAGCGAAGAGCTGGAAGCAACCCAAGTGTCCCTCAACTGATGAGTGGATAATGAAAATTTGGTACATCTACACAATGGAGTTCTCTGCAGCGGTAAAGAAAGACGTGAAATTTGTGGGTAAATGGATGAACTAGAAGCTGTTATTCTTTTTTTTTTTAATTTAATTTATTTTTTTGTATGCGTATGAGTGTACTGTCTGCATGTAGGTTTGTGCACCTGTGTCGTGCAATGCCGCGGAGGTCAGAAGAGGGTGTCAGAGTCCCCTGGAACTGGAGCTCTCCTAGAATTGGAGTTACAGACGGTTCTTAGCTGCCATGTGGGTGCTGGGGATCAAACCCGGGTCCTCTGCAAGAGCAGTTGGTGCTCTTCACCGCTAGGCCATCTCTCCAGCCCCTAGAAGCTGTTATTCTAAGTGAAGTAACACAGTCCCAGAAAGACAAACGACATATGGTGTCCCTCATTTGTGGATCCTGGCAACAAATTCTTATATGTAAGTCAAGCCTGATGCTACTGTAGATATAACTTGAAGTTTATGTCTCTATTTTCCCAAGTTCTATGATTTATAAGAAAGAATCTCTTCTTTGAAAGTACACTAAAACATCAACTTGCTATGTAATCTGGGAATGTAAAGTTATAAAGTTAGACCCATGAGCTGTGTGGGTTTGGGCACAACTGCTTGCAAATTGGTCTTACATGAAGGATGCTTGTACTCACAAATTATCACTTATTGTTAAAGAAATGAAAACAAAACAAAACAAAAAAACAGAGAAAGATGCAGACAAGTTACGGCAGAATGCATGATCTGGGATGGGTAGGAGTGGGGTGGGGGGAAGGGAAAGGGATATATGCCTGAACTGAATTGGAAAATGATGTATGAAATACATAAAGCATCAATAAAAATAAATAAAGTTATATTTCTTTCTGCCGGCATGTAAAATTACTGTTAAAATGTGAAACCCAAATGCGTTTTGGAATTAACCTATAGCTTATTTCCAGACACTGTCATTTGGGTATATATGTGGAGTATATATATATGTATATTTTGGAGTAATATAAAATTGAAAGGAACAGCAACAACAACAAAAGAAGTAGAAAGAACTATAACAACTAAAATGAACTGTTATACATCTCAAACTAAAAATATGTAATTATATCTTAGAACATAAATTTGAAATTCTATGTCTACTATAATTTCTGAACATTGACTACTAGCAAAACTATACTATCATGCTTTAACAATAATGTGAAATTTGTCAGTATTACTACAATGTGAGTTTGCCATTTACTCTCTTTCAAAATTCTCCACCCTGTACAAAGTCTTTCAATATAATCATGTTACTTCTTAAAGGAAGTGATGTTCATAGAATCTTTCAAAAAAGTAAATGGATTCTTCTGCATAACTAAGGCAAATAATCAAATTTTTGCTTTAAAGAATGTTCATATATATAATATGTGTGTAAATATGTTCATATATTTACCTGTATGTCCACATACTGTAAATAAAACCTACATTTTGAAATTAAAAAAATAAATGAATAATTTAAAAATAAATTTAAATATATGTATTAAAATTTGTCTAATATAAAAAATGTATGTATAATATAAGCCAGGTGTGGTGGGGCAAGCCTTTAATCCCAGCACTGAGGCAGAGGCACCTGGACCCTGTGAGATTGAGGACAGCATGGTCTACATAGTGAGTTCCAGGGCTACAGGAAGACCCTCTCTCAAAGCAAAACAAAGCAACATATGTATGATATAACACAAAATAAAGTTATTATAGAACTTTGACCAACGGAGGGGAAGAGATTTAGATGTAATAGATAAACCATAATTATCAATTGTTTACATTGGCAGTTGGACATAAAATGTAAAGTTGTAAATAGCCTTAGACAAAAAATTTTAATAGCATTTCACTAAAATTTTGAAGAACTATTTCATTTAATGTTTTTTTCTTGCCAAATCCTGTCAGTCTGACTGCTTCTCTGATCCCTTACTCATGCATGGGAACAAGTTTTCAGAAAAATACATGAAACCCAAACAAAAGAGACTAAGTAAAAGCCTAATAATGATTTAGATAGCATTAATTTTGCTTCTTCAGTTATTCTCTCCTTTGCAGAGGGCTTTAGAGTCATCTCTCTCAATGAATATGTTACTGCTCATTTAGAAATTGTAGTTGGGCTTACCATCATCTGAGTGGGAAGATTTGCTCAGTAAGTTTTTGAAAATTTGAGAAATGGAGTAGTTGTGCCATTAACCTTGTTTCTGATTTCAAGATTTTGAAATATGGAAATAAAGATGTTCCTTAGCAGTGCAGCAGCACAGGATTATTTGGCCCTTAAACTAGCAGTAAGTCTCAGGAGAAAATGACTACCATCTCTTATTCCAGTGTGGGAGCTCTTCTTACTCATAAAATATTCTTTCGTGTCTTTTTCTCTCACAGTAAGAATCATCTCGTGGCCCTTTGCTACACTGGAAAAATCTGTGCACTCTCTGTTGAGGGTAAAGGGGCCTAGCCTTCTCCCTGAGGGGAAGGGAAATTCCTTGCATTCTTTCTTCATGAATCAGACACACACACAAACACACATCACACACACACACACACACACACACACACGCACGCACTAGATTTATCAGTGACTGAGATTCCCAGTCATGAGTTTTACTACTTATTTATTGTGGTGCATTTTGGTACAAAGGAGACTTTTGGAAGCCTTGTTTTCTTTACCTATTAAATGGGGCCTGTGGCATATGCTGTACATGGCTGTTGGGGTTAAGAGGCAGATGGAATGAGAATCAGCTAATAAAAGAGATGGATGTAGCAAGTAAGATTTTAAAATATTTTATTAATTTTATTTTATGTGTCTGAATGTATTGCCTGCATGTGTGTAAGTCCACCCTTGTGCAATGCCCATGGATGTCAGAAGGCGTCAGATACACTGGAACTGGAGTTATGGGTGGTTGTTAGCCACCATGTAGGTGCTGGAATGGATGTCAGAAGAGGGGGTGTCAGATCCACTGGAACTGGAATTATGGATGGTTGTTAGCTACCATGTAGGTCCTCTGCAAGAGCAGTCAGTGCACTTAAATACTGAGCCATCTCTCCAGCTTCAAGGTAGTCATTTTTCCCAAAATTGCCAATTTAATGGTTAATGCAGGAGGTTGAAGTTTGACTGTGGGAGTTTGCAGCATGCTGCTTTGTAATAATCAGAGCTGGAGAGGCCTGGAAGTGCCTTGGTAATCTGCAATACTCATCCCCAGAGAAGGTGTACCATCCAGATGTTACCACTTTAACTTCTCACAAGCCCTAGTGCTTTAGTTTTATGGAGCTTGAGGTTCAAAGCAATTATGTAGATGTCCCTGTGTATGGAAGGCTCAAGCCTGTATTAGGAGGAATTACAAGATAGCTTTTGTGTCACCACAAAAGGTGCTTGTGCACACCTAAGTGTGAGTGAGACTTGTGAATATGACATGATAGTTGCCCCCCCCCCACATTGTGCTACAGTATCTAAGCTCTATCTATCTGCAGAGGCCAATAACACTCTCCTGGTGTTGAAGAAAATAGCTTCCAAACAGAAGGCCAGGTGCTAGGATCTAAGCACCAGCGTTGGGAGCTAAAAGTGCGCCCTGATTAACCACCAGTGGAAACCAGGGACTCGGTTGGGTCTAACATCTAAACACTGGATTCTAATAGTCGGCTGAGAGCAGCTGGAAGGGGACTAGGCTTCAGAGGAGACCCACAGCATGACCAGTATCTGGATTTCAGCTTTGTGAAGTAACACGTGGGTATTGCTTTAAGCAGCCAAGTTTGTAGGAATGATAGGGATTTTTTTATATTGCGATAGAAAACTCACTTCCATTTTTCTTTTTTTGAGATGGGGTCTCCCTGTAGCCCCAGCTGTCCTGGAACTCACTCTGTAGACCAGGCTGGTCTTGAACTCACAAAGATCCACATGCCTCTGCCTCCCAAGTGCTAGGATTAAAGGTGTGCGCCACCACGCCTGGCTCCATTTTTTCTCTACTAAGCTGTGATACACCCAAGGAAAGGTGGTAGAAAAATCCAAATTCTTAATTTTATTATTGTTATTATGACTATTATTATTATTATTATTATTATTATTATTATTATTGGCAGCTAGGGTCTTGATATGTAGCCCAAATGGCCTTGGATTTGCAATCTTCCTGTCTTGACCTTTTGAGTGAGATTATACATGCATCATCATGCCTGGTGCAAATTCAGATTCTTCATGCTGTTCTATAAAATATGACCCTAGGAACCTTACAGAATTCATTTGTAAGGCGGTGCCATTAATACTTGAATACTCATCTTTTCTTTCCCTGCCCCCCAGCAGCTCTTGTTTTATTTGAGGATTTTTTTTTTTTTTTTTTTTTTGGTATTTTGAGACAGGGTCTCCCTTTTAGTCCCAGCTGGCCAGGAACTCACTATGTAGACCAGGCTGGCCTTGAACTCACAGAGATCCACCTGCCTCTGTCTCCCAAATGCTGGGATTAAAGTGTGCACCACGACACCTGGCTGGGATACTATTTTTTATTGGCACAGCAGTAGGCATAAAATTGGCACAGTAAATGCGGGTTGTTTTGAAATTAGCTGACACTTTGTGGAACTATAGATAAATGTGGATTCCACCACGTGGGAACCCTCTTAAATCACAGAAAGCAGGGAAATAAAAATACCCATTGAAAATGATTGAACCAAGGAGTGAATACCTAATAGATGAAAGAGAGATGATATTGTCCTAGTTTTGTTTGGTTGGTTTTGCCAGTACTGGGGACTGAACCCAGGACCTCATGCATGCTAGGCGGTACTTGTCTTTTCTACCTGAATGTAGTGTTCTTAGAGAGTGGCATGGGTTACAGACACTTTACCTACAAAGTTTGAGTTTCAAACTGTTTCTGATTTCAGAGTTTTTCAGACTTTGAAATAATGGAAAACTTTAGGAGTTGAGCAAAAGAAACTTGAACTTGGGAGTCTGGAACACTTGGGATTTCAGTTTTGTTTGTTTTTTTTTAATTTAGGGATGCTTAACTAGAATTGGACAATTTTAAAGAACCACCTTGGGGCAGTAGAGAAGTGAGCAGGCTGCACTGGTTATCTGGGAAGACCTCTTGTGGCAATGGAAAAGATATTTCCAGGTTCAAATCAAGATGTGTGAAAGTTGGAGAAGGGTCAGGCTCAGGAGAGAGGTCAAATTTAGGAAAAAGGTGGCTCCACTCCACAGCTCCTCTGTGTGGCTAGAGTTTTGCCATTGTGTCTATTTTCTTTAAAGCTCAGATTTTCAACAACCACCCTGGTATTCGCAATTGTGTAAAAGACTCCACTTATGGAGAATGCCTGCCTATTCCTTTCACTTTCCTCACTTCCCAGAATCAACGGCGCCATTAGGTCTTCCCTGCGCCTGCTCAAGAAAAACAAAAATGTTGAAATTATCTAATACTCAAATGTATACCATTCAGCGAGAAGTGAGAGTGTTTCCTTTATACTGTCACTCACATTTATTCAATTTGACTGTGGAGATGCAAATTTTGACCTCTGAGTTCTACTTTTTGCTCGTAGATATTTTACTTTTTCCTGCAGGTATTTTTCTGTTGTTTCCCAGGCCCATGCTTCCTCAAGTGTCTCAGTTGCTTTCGTGGCTTAATTGTGCACTGGCATATTTAAAAGTCATTATTTTCATCGTCTATCAAATGTAGCCCAGAACAGTTTAAAAAAATTGGGTGAGGCATTTTTGCAAAAGCATTTATGATGTGGGCTGCCAAAGAATGTGCAGCTGTGGGGAACTTCTTTCTCTCATCTCAGACCTGCAATTTAAAACGTATTAAGGGTAGATACCTGTGAGGTGAAACCAATGCCATCTCCCAAGACTTGCAAGCAGTGGAGAGGGAGAGATGTTTGGTCCGATGCTGCTGCATCTATTGGTCTTGGAAAATTCAAGTGCTTAGGAAGCAGCCCCTCTGCACTGAAATGAACTACCTTACCTTGGCCTGGATATCCTGTTCCTGACACTGTTGTAGAGGGGGTCCTGAGCACTCACGAACTGGTAAATGTCTAACACCAAGCTTGGGAGTCAGGAGACCTGATGTGCTGTATCTGCCAATTTCCTTTGTGGAAATACTTGCACCACCGCTGACTACACACTATCAAAGTTATGTCAGGGGGTGCAGAGGTGAGAGGAAATCTGTAGCGGGCACACCAGTGTACTTCTACTACATAGTTACAACAGACTTACATAATCTCAAGAGTGGAGATAATAATACAGTGCTCAATAATCAGGAAGTGATGAGCTTTGAATGAAGTCCTCCCCGAGGATCCCTGAGAACTCCTCTTAAGATATTCATGTCTGTGATACAGAGTGGCATATTTGTACATGTCCTATGCCCATCCTGGCAATGATTTAAAATATTTCATACAAGCCAGATGTGGTGGTGCCACACACCTTTAATCATGGCACTCAGGAAGAAGAAGCAGGTAGATGGAGGTCAGCCTGATCTACACAGCAAGTTGCAGGCTAGCTGGAGCTACAGAGAGAGACTGTCTCAAAGGAAAAAAAAACTGCAATACAATGCAAACACTATGCAAGTAGTTATTATATGTATATTGTTTAGGGAATGACAAGAAAAAATATCTGTATATATTCATTACAAGTTCTTTTGGAAAGAATCAAGGAAGATTATCTCATTAAATTCATAAAAAAATTTCCTGCTATGATTATTGAAATGCCCATTAAATTCTGTTCATTTCAAGTCTCTTTTTAAACCTCAACCACAAAAAGGAAATCTTTGGAAAGGATAGCTAACCAAATGCTGAACACCAAAAGATACTCTCTTTTTCCCAAGACACTGAAGAAACATTCACAAAAAGTTCCTGAAAGAGAGTTGGACAGAGAAAACAAAGTTTGAAGAGCTGAAGTGGAGAAAAGGAAGGATAAAAGCCTGATGTGTCTATTTTACTATTTTCAAGCTTAGAGTTTACATTTTAGACACCGAAGCCATCAGGCACCATGTGGTGGTTTGAATGAGTGTCCCCCATAGGCTTTAAATATTTAGACATTTGTCTCCAGTTGGTGGCACTGTTTTTGGAGGTCTTAGAAGGTGTGGCCGTGCTAGAGGAAGTATGTCACTGGGGGCAGGCTTAGTGAGTTTAACAAGCCTCGTGGTCTCCAGTCGCCCTCTCTCTGCTTCCTGTGCTCTTTGCGAGATGTGACCCTCGGCTTGCTGCTCTAGATCCAGCTGCCATGCCTCCCACCACAATGGACTCTAATTCCCTGGAACCATCAATTGTAAGCTCAAATAAACTCTTCCTTTTATAAGTTCCTTGGTCATGGTGCTTTATCACAGCAACAGAAAAGTGAAAAACGATCCTTTGGTAACAGGAGAGGGGTGTTGGCTGTGAAGAACCTGACCATGGTGGATGTTGGAGAAATGTGGAAGACTTTGGAACTTTGGGTTAGAAAAAACTGTTGACTACTGTAAGCAGAGCTTCAGGGGCCATTCTAGTAGAAGCCTGAAGAAAGAATTGCGCAAAAATTGTAGTTCCAGAGGATATTTGATAAAGAGTCTGGCAGCAGTTTGCCCAAACCCAAATCTTGCCTGATGCTAAGTTGAAAAGCAATGGATAATAATGTCTTTGGCTGAGGATATTTCAAGACAGCCTAATGTAGAAAGTGGTGGCGTGGCTTTTAATGGTGAAATATTATACAGATCTAAGTAAAAAGATAAATGGGGCAGAAAGAAATGCAGAATGTACAGTTGGGATCTGAAAAGTACACTAGGAAGATTAAAGGTGTGCCAAGGCTGGTGAAGGAGAGGTTCCTTTTCATAAGGAGACTAAAGTGATTAAGGAAAGAGGCCTGGAGATTTAAAGTAAACAAAAGAATCAGTACCTTCACAGGGCAAGACCACACCCAGCTAATCCAGCTTTGAAAGGAAAATACTGAAGTGTTTTCTACTCCGAACAAGTCCAGGGAAGAGAAAAATTGCAAATGTGGTTAAAGTAGAGAGAGTCCACCCTGAACTTGCAGCCAGATTTCGGCAATTTCATTCACGTGGTGCTGGTTTTAGAGGCATGAAGTTTGCAAGAGTGAAGGGTCATCAGTTCTTCCCCCACAGTTTCAGAGAGCCACAGAGGCCAGGCAGAGTGGCAGCAGGGGTGCCCTGAAATAAAGAAGGCCTGATAGGCCATTGCGTGAAGCGTGAATGTGAAGCCTGGTGGCAGTGGAGACCCAAAGAAGACATTCTAGATGCCTGCCTGTGAGATATTTGCCAGACCTGTGAGATATTCAAGCAGAGCTAGTATACAGGGAGTGGTACCAGCCTAAAAAGAGATGTATGTTGCAAGCAAAGCTGGAAGAGCTGAGCCATCTAAGCCCTTGGAAGTCAAGTCCAGAAGTCGCACATGAGCTACTGGATGGTTTTTGCCCTGCTGGTTTTGGTCTTGTTTGGTCCAGTTTTTTCCTCACTATGCCTCTATTCCTCCCTTTTGAAATGGGACTATGTATTCAGTTCCACTGTACGTGGGAGTTTGTAATTTGCCTTTGATTTTACAAGAGTTTACAGTTAGGAGATTGGCCTGAGTCTTTGGACTGTAGACTTTTGAATGGCATTGAAACTGGTAAAGACTATGGGGACTTTTAAGGTTGGACTAAATGCATTTTGCATTTTATATGGTCAGGAGCCTATGGGGGCCAGGGAGTGGAATGTGGTGGTTTGAATGAGTTTCCCCCATAGGCTTTAAATATTCAGACATTTGTATCCATTTGGTGGCACTGTTTTTGGAGGTCTTAGAAGGTGTGGCTGTGATAGAGGAAGTATGTCACTAGGGGCAGGCTTAGTGAGTTTAACAAGCCTCGTGGTCTCCAGTTGCCCTCTCTATTGGCTTCCTGTGCTCATTGCAAGATGTGACCCTTGGCTTGCTGCTCCAGATCCAGCTGCCATGCCTCCTGCCACAATGGACTCTAATTCCCTGGAACTGTCAATCATAAGCTCAAATCAACTCTTCCTTTTATAAGTTCCTTGGTCATGGTGCTTTATCACAGCAACAGAAAAGTGACTAATACACACCATGTGGTGATGATGATGATGATGATGATGATACTATAACCTTACACATGCACATACAAACTCAGTAGAAATATTTTTGTAAAAAAAACTTTGGTTTCTGATAAGCTATATGATTTATTTATTAAATATTTATTATTCAGAATTGAACCTACGACCTTATACATGCTGAGTAAGCTCTCTGCTATTGAGCTATATTCCCAGCTCCAAGCAAGGCATATTAAAAACACTTAACTGAAAAATTTTAGAGTACCTGTAGAGATGTTTACATAGGCAGAATACATTTAGAGAGTTTTAAATTTTTTTCAAATGGAACTGGACTCTAATGGCTAATGAACTTAGTTTTAGAAATCATCTTTTCACCTTGAAAGTCATGGAAAAGAAACAGACTTAATGTCAGCTCTGACATGAACCATCTAGGAAGTGAGTGGATCCCAGTAGGAGATGCACAGAGTTCAGAATTCTTTCCCTCCCTAATTTCTAACATTCTCCTTGGAAATGATATTGTTTGTGATTTACACTATTTTGGCTGAAAGGAGTTAGCAGTTTGGGGCACTTCCACCTGACTTTTCTCTGGCATCTTTGACATTCTGATTCCACAGGTCCAGAGATGAAGGTAGAGGGCCAGCCAGCTACCATTCACATCTCTTTCAGTTACATATTTGGAAATCAGAGAAACGACCATAGGGTGGCCTACAACCCTAGCAGACACACTAGGAGCAGATTTGATGTGACCACGTGTTTGCAGGCAGCAATATTTCCTTTCCTAGTAAATGCCTAGGGACTCATAAAGGCCAGGAAGAGGGGACTGCGTGGTATGTGTGTGCTGTGCCATTACAGGGTCCTTTCTTGGAGACTTTGCTTCTTCAGTCATTGGCTACCATGTTCAGAAACTGGCTCAGGGTCAAAAAATATTTATCAGGAGGCTGGAGTGATGGTTCAGCCATTAAGAGAACTGGCTGCTCTTATAGAGGACCTAGGTTCAATTCCTAGCACCCATATGGAGGTTTACAACCATCTTTAACTCCAGTTCCAGAGGATCTGACACCCTCTTTTGGCCTCCATTGGCATTGCACTCACAGGTACACCTAAATACATGCAGGCAAGACATACACATAAAAAATTAAAAATACAGGGGCTGGAGAGATGGCTCAGTGGTTAAGAGCACGGACTGCTCTTGCAGAGGACCCGGGGGTTTGATTCCCAGCACCCACATGGCGGCTAAGAACCATCTCTAACTCCGGTTCCAGGGGAATCTGACACCCTCTTCTGACCTCCTCCGCGGCATTGCACGGCATGGGTGCACCAACCTACATGTAGACAGTACATTCATACACATAAATAAATAAATAAATAAATAAATAAATAAATAAATAAATAAATAAATAAATAAATAAAAAAAATAAAATTTAAAGATACTGGTACACCCCTTATTAGCATGTCCCTTAATATTCAGCAAATGATGCTTCTTCCCAGGCCTCCTGTGGGTTACCTGGTTTTCTATTCTGACATATACCACTCTGGGATGCATATTTATAATCCCCGAGCTTTTGAGATCCTACTCACATTATCATGGCATGTCTACATATGTCTACTTAGTGTGCTCTACTGATTTTTCTTAGAGTCATCTTAGTCCCAGATCCCTGTCAAGATGTTAAATCCTGCATACCAGATAAACAAAGAGCAAAGGAGTCAGCCAGGTGAGTAGCCATCTGGGAAATAGATGCTCCTCCCGATCAGGGTCAAGCCTTCAGGCTTGATGACAGGCTTGAGCTACCCTGAGCCAGAACCATCCAGCTAAGCTGCTAAGTATGGGGGAAACTTATGGAGCGAAGGGAAATGTGGAATAAAACAAGTCTAACTTCCTCTAATCCAATCTGGAACCAGATATTCTGTTCTCACATAATGTCTATTGACACCACAGCCCACATTGGAATGCAAAAAAAAAAAAAAAAAAAATCACTGTACAATTCCATATTGTGAACATTCTCAGAAGTTCTGTTGTAAATCTTTTAGAAATAACCATTTTAATAGTTATTTAATATTATATAATGAAAACTTAAAACTGCAGTACTGTAGTCTCTATCCTTTCTAAAGATCAGGTTTAACATCTTTATTCTACTAAATATCACCTTCGCCATTAGAAAGTTGCTTTCGCTTTCATTAGCCAAAAATTTATGTGTGACTTTAGTCCCATCTATGCCAGTAGTTGGTTAACTTTATAGAGTTGCCACTTGTCATTTTCACAACCAAAAGAATGGAAACTAGTATAATAAATTATGTATTTGTATTATTTGTAGCTGCCAGCTTTGGAATTCTGAAGCAGGAGGATTTCTTGAACACAGAAAATTGAGACTGGCCCTAGCAGTATAATAAGATTCCCATCTCTTAATACACAAAATTAAACACACGAAATTAAAAATACATCATTTCAGGTTTTATTATTTAAGTGATTTGGGAGGGTGTCTTTTTGAGGCAGGGTCTCCCTGCAGCCCCAGGCTGGCCTTGAACTCACAGAAATCTGCCTGCCTCTGCCTCCCGAGTGCTTGGGTTAAAGGTGTGTGCTATCATACCAGCTTATTCGAGCATATTGTAGTACCTTTAATTTCTAATAAACTCAAGATGAAGAATTAAATTTTTATATAGAATACAGGAATCTGAGACTTTCTTAGGAGTGAATCTTCCTCCTAACAAAAGAAGAAAAAATAGGGCAGAAGTTTTTTTTTGACTCAGACAGATCTGTATCTCATACATATTCAAAGCGCCCTGGTAGTAGCCAGTATTGCCTTCAGATGGTTTATTAGGATCTGGAGGGCAGGTTCAATGTAGCTGATGTTGCATCTCCTTAATTATAGCTGTTCAGACACCTCAGGTTCTTTCACTTAGTCTGCTTCAGAGAAGCCCTTTGAAACTTTTTAGTCATCTCCCTATGCTAAGGAAGGAAGTTTTGAGAAAGCACAGGTTTTTCACCAGTTCAGGAAAAGCAGACATTTTTGCCATTATCTGAGTTAAAGAATGAAGTGAGCCTGAGCCAGGTCTCCTCAACGAATTCACCCCTTCCTCAAAGTGAGTCTCTAGACCACCACGCACACTCATTTTAAAATGTAAGAACCAAATACTCCAAATGTACAGAAATTTTAGTTTCACAGCTGTTTTCCATTAACTTAATCTGTGATCTTCCCAAATAGTTTGAATAATTGAGAAGACCCAAGTGACAATTAAAGACTTCAATTTCTTTATAGTTGGTTAGCTTTATAGAGTTGCCATTTGTCATTTTCACAACCAAAAGAATGGAAACCAGTATAATAAATTATGTATTTGTATTATTTATAGCCGCCAGCTTTGGAATTCTGAGTCCTAAACTAAAACTAACAGAAACGAGTTAAGCACCGAGTTAGACCCTTTCCACTTGCCATCTCTCCTTAGCTTTAAATCAGTCCCTTGAGATGAGAGATATTTCTAGCTCTATTTTACAGAAAAGAAATATGCTATGAGAAGTAATTTATATCAGAGATTATAGTTGAAAATAGATTTGACTTGCTATCAAAATCACAAACATCTATAGGGGTCATTATCTTACCCCCGTTCCCATAAATTTTGGCCATTTAAATAAAAGAAATGTATTTGTAGTCTGTGCTTTAATCATAACAATCATTGCATGTTACAACAGATTACAGTCTAAAGACAGAAGGTGCAATTTCCTTAAGATTGTATCTACTTTCCTGTTGTACCTTGAAGCATTTCAGATCTATCGATTCTGCAATCAACTTTGATAATTAGAGAAACAACAAATGCTCCCCCAGGGAACATTTTCTAGTGATTATATCATAGATACATAATAATATCTTTATAAGTTAAGCAGGAAAACCTTCTCAGAAGCATATTGTTTCAGGTCAGTGATTTTAAAAGAATTCCATAGGATGAACAGCCCCTCTGTCCGAATAAAAGAAAAAAAAAAAAAAAAGCGGTGCAAATTCCATTATAATTCTCTTTTCTCGGTCACTTGGAACTTTCTCAAAAAGTTTCTTTCCAAGTGAAACTGTCCCTGGTGGCTGCCTCTCAAACGTGAGGGTTTTGTTTTGTTTTTAGTAAAAGGAAAATTTGTTTCTAAACCCAAGAAGGAAATAGTTCTTTAACCACTTTCTTTTCCTTAAAAACTTTTAACTATACTTGCCTCAAAACAGAAACTTAGAAACACTCAAAATCTTGTATAAAATTAGTAGCACTCAATGATTGCTGTTTTTATTGTGTCGATTATGAACAAATTACAGTTAGAATTACAAACATATCTAGAATTTTGCAGAGCTCAATACATGGCTGATGCATTCAAAGTCAAAACAAAAGCAGGGCTAGTTTCAAAGAGCCGCAGCTGGTTTAAGCTTGACTAAATGTTGGATTGAGGTTTGGTTCACTATAGTTTATCTACACAACCAATCACAGTCAAGATAGAGCATCGCGGTCTCCTCTTTTCAAATGCCACTGAGGCCTGGGCACAGCTGCAAACTGTCCTCTGGTAACTCTTCCACTGAGGAAGGTCTTCATTAAGGTGAGCTCAGTGGCCCCCAAGTTCACCTTCAGGCTATGAGTGACCAACTAAACATCTCTACCCTGTGTATGGCCTGTGAGAGTGCAGAATTCCAGGGCTTCTGCACATGAATGAATCCTACATTGTTCACACCAGTATGGTTTCAGAAAACTTCATAAAGTAGGCATACAATTTATTTAAATATGGTTTTTCAAAGAGAAGTTCACCTAAAACATGAGCTGAACTGGAAAAAAAGTCATGTTATTCAGAACAAAGAAAAATAATTTTGGGTCGAGCTAGAGCAATGGCTCAGAGGAGAAGAACACTGGCTGTTCCTTCATAAATCCCAGGCTCAAATATTAGCACCTCCACATGGCAGCTAACGACCGTCTGTAACTTTTGTTCCAGGGGATCTGGCACTTTCTTCTGACCTCCTTGGACACTGCATGACATGGGTACACTTATACACTTGCAGGCATAATACTCACATACATAAAAATCAATTGATTAAATTAAAAAACTTTGTGTCATGTAAACTAAATGGAAGGGAAACAGAAAGCAAATTTATAAGTAAGCAGAATTCAGTAATGTTCTGATCACCAGCCTTAGTTTCTGCCTGCTAACAGAACTCTAATGCTAAACTGTGAGATAACTTGTGTGAAACTTTATAAGCAGCGAATATGACCAAATGTCGAATTAAATTATATTGTGTTTTAGCTAAGTTGGTTTGATTGCGAGTTCAAAAATAAAAGCAGTTTTAAAGCAAGGGACATTGGTTCAGCAGAGGCAATTTATCTTAGGGGTAATCAACAGCTACCTTAATTGGACTCAAAAAAAAAAAATAAATAAAGCCACTCAATGGGAGGAAACTCATGTGTGGTACTGTAAACATAGCCAAATACACAGGGCTGGAGAGGTCATAGATATTAGAGAAAAGCCCAAGGCTGTCACATACCTAGATGAATGTAATTTCTTACTATGTGCAAAATATTATATTGCTTATATTTATAGACAAGTATCCCAGTCACCACTCATCAAAAGCTTCTTTTGCAACAGATGGAGATTATTACAGAGTTTCACAACTGGGCAAACACAGAGATTGTCTGTGAAATGCCCAAGCCTAAGTGGCATACCTACAATGAAACCTCTGTACCTCAGGTTCATGGAACATAGAACAAGGGGTACAGAGGGCACTAATGCATCTGTCAGTTCTCATCAATGAAGTGCCCTCGTGCAACAAAGGGTCAGGAACACAGTCACAAACGGCCAAAACACAGAGACTAAGAGGCTGCAGAGTGTGGGTGCTTGGACAGGACTCTTTATTTAAATTTCGCCCACACAGGGACAGTTGCAGAAGAGTGGGGGAAAGATTGTAGGAGCCAGGGAGGAGGTGTGTGACCATATGGAAATAGAGTCCTACGGGCTCCTGGGACTTTGCTCATTTGAACCTACAGCAAGGGTTATCATCATGCCCAAAAGCCATACAAATTCAAACAGACAAAACCCAGCACAAAACTATGGAAATATGCAGCAAGGCCCAATCTTAGTCAAATAATTATTGGCAGCTGATTACCTTTGGGTGAGGAAGAGCTGATCTTCCTCAAGGTGGGGGGTGGGGGGCTCTACATAGGCTGACTAGACCTCAGTCGATGAACTTGCACTAACTTGACGCAATAGGCCTTAACACTAGTGACAGAATGTATGAATTCCAGTGGGGAGTCTATCAGACAGTGCCAGTGAGGAAGGGGTGTAAAGATGATTAAGATATTCTGTATGAAATACATAAAATTCAATAAAAACTTACAAAATAATAAAGCAAGCCTGAATTAGCTCTGATAGCTGTGGAGTTTGAAAGTAGTTTGTATTGGTAGAATGGCATTCCCAATGTCAGAGAGCAACCTCTTTCCAAGTAGTTACCTCTCTGTGTATGTGAAGCCTCTAGTTCAAGAACACTTTGTGTTAAAAAACGGAGGCTAAAACTCTAGACAGGATCTCTCCAATTTAGTCTGCAGAAGGAAGACACCAAGAGGTGCAGTGTTGGTTTTTCTATCTATGTTTGATGGACTGGAATTACTCATATAGCCTCAGCCTCACCCGGCCACGAGAGAAACTAGAAAAATGTATCTTCATTTTGGAAGGTTGTGTGGCCAGCTAAAATGCAGGAGATCTCTTTGAAGAAGGAAAAAGGAGTACTTAGAGTAAAACTAATAACTTCAACCACACATGACATTAATGATATAGCAATTACAGAAATGAACAGTAAGAGAGAACCTGGTCAAGACAGGACTACTTGAGGCGAATTAAGAACATAAGGGGCTGGAGAGATGGCCTAGCAGTTAAGAGCGCCGACTGCTCTTGCAGAGGACCCAGGTTTGATTCCCTGCACCCACGTGGTGGCTGAGAGCCGTCTTTAACTCCAGTTCCAGGGGAATCCGACGCCCTCTTCTGACTTCTGAGGCATTGCACGACACAGATGCACAAACCTACATGCAGACAGTACATTCATACACATAAATAAATAAAATAAAAAAAACATAAAAAGTGATTATTGACTATTTACTTTTAGGCATTAGCTTTACAAAGTTTACTAGAGGTCTTGAAGATCAAACAAACTTAAAAATTAAGATCTAGTCAAAAAGCTATGTCTGCACATTCTAAAACAACGTTAGCATTTAGCAATTAATGAGCAGATTTTGGTTAGCAATCTAAAGGTTAAAAGAATTCTACCTTGCTCTAACTATAGCTCAGAGATAGAGTGCTTGTCTCTTTTGCACAAAGCCATGGTTTTGATCCTCAGCACAGAAAAAAAAATATTCCACACTGAACCAAGAATTGCCCCGCTTGCCATTCTATCCTGCATTTATGCTTAAATATTTATGATCTCCTGAAAAGATCTTATTTCTAAGAAAATATGTGTAATGTTGTCCTTGCTATTTAGTACTTGGCTCTACTGTGCATTGCTCAAATATTTTAACAATCTAAAGTTCCATTTTTTTCCTCTACATTTTTCTGTTTAAACAGGGAAGAAAAATATTTTGCCCATTTAAATATAAAACTAGATCTGGTAATATTTAAGAGCATGTGTGTTATCAAGGAAATAGGAGATGAGTAATTTGAACTACTATAGAGAGGGAACACAGGCTATAATTACCAGGGCAGAGCCTGCCTTCTACTTGAGATGCAATGTTGGTTTTTAGAGTTGACTGTTTATTTGTTTTAAAGTACGGGGGTTATGCTTGGCCCATAGCAAGAAATTGATAGAAGCTGATGCTCTATTAAAGACCAGTACTGTCTGTTTCCATCCAACTCTCATATGTTGATATCGATCCCTCAAATTTTTTCTATCAAAAAATACATTGATTTAGAGTTTTGTTTGGAATTACCTAATATACACATACACATGTATATATATATATATATATATATATATATATACATATATGATATATGGTGTGTGTGTGAGATAGAATGTGTGTTCACACATATATTCATTAGCCAGGGATGGTGGCTCATCTTTGTAATCCCAGATTTAAGGAGGCCGAAGCAAGAGGATCACAACTTTCAGGCCAATATTTGCCACATAGTAAGCTCCAGGCTGGCCTAGGTTATATAAGGATACTATACTATACTATACTATACTATACTATAGAATGATACTATACTATAAAAAGACAAAACAAAAGTCAGAAAGCATTTTATAGTCATACTTAAATGTTTTTCAATATGCTTCATTGACAAAGTACATGGGCGCTCGACCTGTGTGATCATACTGAGGTACAAATTCACAGAATGGTTCCTTTGACCTTAATTTTCTTTTTTTCTTATAAAGTTCATTCTGATTTTTTAAATTCCATATTCATAACTTTCTTGTTAATGCCAAAGATATTTCCTACAAAGATTGTGACAGTACCCTGAACCAAGCAAACGTCTACATCTACATATGTGCTTATTTAGTGAAAAGATCTTCTCATTTCCCAGGAAAGGGTGTCCTTTAATAACTTACCAGTGTCCAAGAACTACCAAAAGAACCTTTTTAAAGAAATAAAGACCATATGTAAAAAGATTGCTTGTTAGACTCTATTTTGTAAGCCCAACTTGTGCTTTATTTATAATAATGAAGAAATATATTATCTTGAATTTTGGAAGCATTTTATTTTTAATTGAGTTGATATAAAAAATCTAAAGAATGAATATATCACAGAAAAACCGGACTGGAAAATATGAAAGCAGTACATCATATGATTGCATTTCTTTCTTTTTTTTTTTTTGTATTTTGGGGACAGGGTCTCTCTGTAGCCCCCAGCTGTCCTGGAACTCACTATGTAGACGAGGCTGTTCTTGAACTCACAGAGATCTGCCTGCCTCTCTCTTATGAGGGCTGAGATTAAAGGTGATCAGCTCATTTGATCAGATTTCATATTAACATCGACATTACTATTTCCAAAGAATATTTAGTAGAATCTTAATTCTGATAGAATAACTATTGTTAATGAGCCAAGCACATTAGATATTTATTTTATAGTTTGTTAAATAAAACTCTATCATAAGAAAAATGTTGTATTACTTTTGGGCCCTAGTCTGTGATTTATTTTCAATGTATGCTTTCCAAAGGGAGGGTATCTATCAATTAAATGTGATAAGCACATTTTCAATAAGGTTCTCATATTTCATGTATATTTCCCCAGGTGCTAGTGCTTAGATCAATAAGTGCACAGAAGAATCACATGGTTTTTAAGAGGTCCCATTCTGTATTTCTGATAGTAGATATATGTAGCTCCAAATGTCTACATAGCCAAGCAAGATTTTCCTTTTGAAACATGTCAACATAATGCCAAATGATTACAAGTCCTCAACAACTTGTCAAAATCTTGTTTCATCTTAAAAGTAATTTCTCTTTTTAAAAATATTTTATTTTTATTGTATGTATATGAGTGCATTGTTTGCATGCATGAAAGTACACTCCAAGTACCTTGGAGGGCAAAAGAGAGTGTCAGATCCCAGGAACTGGTGATATGGAAGGTTGTTAGCCATCATGTGGGTACTTGAAATTGAATCCTAATCATCTGAAAGAGCAGCCAGTGCTCTTAACCATTGAGCCATCTCTCCAGCCCCATTAAAAAAAAGTCACTTTTTGAAAGAAAGAAAAAAAAAAGCAACTTTGGAAAGACTCAGAAAAAGATGCAGGACACGTAGGGCAGAGTGCAGGGACTTGGGTGGGGTGGGGGACATGGAAGGGGAAGCGACTCTGGATTTGATTGAGAAATGATGTATGACTTATGGAAAAAGTTTAATAACAATAAAAATAATAAATAAATAAAAAGAAAAAAGTCACTTTTCAAGCTGGGCAAGGTGGCACATGCCTTTAATCCCAGCACTCAGGAGGCAGAGGCAGGTGGATTTTGTGAGTTCAAGGCCAGGCTGTTCTACATGGCGAATTCCAGGCCAGCAGGGGCTACAGAGAGGAGAGCCTGCCTAAAAAAAAAAAAAAAAAGACCAAAAAGAATGTCATTTTTCATGGGAATTACATTACTCCATTAAATTTAACCACTTTCTGGCTAACGGTTTCAGATTAAAATATTCCTAGAAGTTGGCCTTAGTAATTTATACTGTTGGGGGAAAGCAGACACATGGATCATCTGAATGGTAGATGTTATGAAAAACACTTTAGTAGCATGCACTGTTGCAGTTCTATTTGAATGTGGCACCAAGAATTAAGTCCCACATTAAAGCCATATTTATCTAACTTGTCCTAGGAACTTGGAATAGTCACCCACTATCTCTATATTTGCAACCTACAAAATGTGATCATTGAACTATCTTCCTTAACGCTTTGATTTTTAAAAGACTTCTTTGCACGCAGAATCAGTAATTGAGATGTCAAAATGCATGGGTAGATGAGGGTTTGCACTCTGGAAAACATCAAGCGCATTCCATTGAGAAATGCCAACAAAACAGGAGTGTGTAAAGAAAGGGTTGTCAGCAACAATTAAATTGTACTGGCTGCTCTGTTCACAGAAAATGCTAGTCTATTAAAGTGACTCAGTGTCCCCCTCACCTAATTCTATGGCAGGGAAAAGCATGATTTTAACCTTAGAAGGATGGAATAGTGATGGTTCATCAGAAGTTTTCTGATGGTTAAATGAAACCTGCCATTTAATTTTAGTTTAGAATTAAAACAATGACATTAATAGATTTGTTTATCCTTAAAATATTTTTATTTATTATTTTTATTTTATGTGTATGAGTGTATTGCTTGCCTGAATATGTGTAAGTGCACCCATGTTGTGCAATGCCCTCTGAGGTCAAAAGGTGTTAGATTCCCTGGAACTGGAGTTACTGATAGTTGTTAGCTGCCATGTGGGTGCTGGGAATCAAACTTGCGTTCTCTGAAAGAGCAGTCAGTACTCTTAACTGCTGAGCAATCTCTCTACTCCTCAGATTTGCTTTTTAAACTGACCATTTGGTTTTAGTGTCTTTTAACTGAGGAAATCAGTATTCCTCTTGCGGTTCTTCTGGGATGTCTCCTGAGTCACCAAGCCCCAACTAGAGAATAGAGCATAGTCCCTCCCTCCCTCCCTCCCTCCCTCCCTCCCTCCCTCCCTCCTTCTCTCTTTTTTTTTTTTAAACACAAGCTCTCACTGTGTAACTCCAGCTCCACCACACCTGGCTTACAGCGTAGTTCTTAACCATAAGATGATCTTTAATCAAGCCTTCTACCATTCTTTTTCTCCTTATTGTCATCTTAAACACTTTAGTAAAGCATTCTGGAAGCCACATGATTTCCCTTTGTCAGATTTCTAAATGGCTGTAAACATGACATCAGTGCTTAAGGGGAATATTCTTTACAAAACTCAACAGACATCACTCTAGAAAGCCAGATTTTAGACATGAAGGTGGGTATGTTCTCTTCTGGTAGGTGACAATCTTGGATTCATTCTAGAGTTCGAGGTTCCTGTGCCACTGGCTTGAAGCTGACTCTGTTTTCCAGTAGCTTTACAGATTTAAATCTTAAGTTTTGTTGTTGTTTTGCCTTGAAATAATCTGAAAAAGATCCACGAAGGTCTTGATGTTATCAGTCTCACTGTCTGCATCAGATGTTTCCAAGTTCCTAGAGACTTGTTCAAACATTAAAGATGTACTCACAAATAGAAAAGCAGTAAGGGGCTCTATATAGAAGCAAAGCAAAAATACAAGGTAGATAGATTTCAAGGCAGCATCCAGGAAAGGGAGATTTGTTCAAGAGCCCTGGGAATTCTCAGGGCTTCCCTCGTGGGACCAAGAGGAGTTGGTGTTTAGGGTCAGAGTGTGGGTGGTTTTCTGTTTTAATTGTCAGCTTTGGGTTATGTAAGCCTTGTTCACTGTGCATGTACTTCCCCATGATGCTTCTAATTTAAATTATATACGCATGCATGTTCATACATAGGGATAAGATGGCAAAAAGGGATTTTCCCTAAAAGTTTATTTATAGGGCAGTTCGCCTTACTGTGTATGGACAGGAAACTGGGTCAAGCTGGATAGGAGCTTTGTCTCTAGTTGAGGTTATGTTCCAGGGGGTTGCCAGAAAGCTTTTAGGGTAGAGTGAGTAACTGCATTGTTTGGAGAAAGATATGAGGATAACATGGGGGGGGGGCGTGTGTGTGTGTGTGTGTGTGTGTGTCTGTGTGTGTGTCTGTGTGTCTGTGTGTGTGTGTCTGTGTGTGTGTGGTCAAACCAGTGTATCCTAGATATGACTAGAGTCCAACAGAATATAGAAAGGAAGGTTTGAGGCACAGGCACATAAGAGGAAAGCAGTGTGAAGATGGAGATAAAAATGAAGTGATAGGGCTGGAGAGATGGCTAAGAGCACTAGCTGCTCTTGCAGAGGACCCAGGTTCGATTCAGCACCCACATGGTAGTTAACAACCGTTAGTGACTCTAGTTCCAGGGGAATCTGATGCCCTCTTCTGACTTCCTCTGGCTTTGCATGACACAGGTGCACCTACCTACAGGCAGGCAAACACACTCATACACATAAAAATAAATAATTTTTAAAAAAAGATGGAGTGATGAGGAGACAAGACAAGGAAGTCAGCAGCCCCCAGAAGCTGGAAGGGGGGGCACTGACAGATTAGATTCTCCATCAGAGCCTCTAGAAGTAACTCTGTAGATGTCTTGATTTCAGATTTCTGGTCTCCAGGAGTGTAAGAGATTTCTGCTGCTTTAAGCCACCCAATTTGGGGTAATTTACTCTGTCAGCCCCAGGAAACAGACACATAGTGTGAGCCTCCCGTGCGGCTCTTGGGACAGTTCTTTTGTCTCAAATGCTGTCAGAATATGTTAGTTACAGCTCTAGAAGGCAAAATAGCTGCCATTTGCCAGCTGTTTCCCTCATGGAATGGGTATCCCACAACCATTTGCTGCTTCAGCTGGTGGAAATATGTGGAGAACGGGGTTGCCTTGCAAATCTCGGGGTCGTGAATGAACAACTTGATTTTCCAAATGCCTTTCAAAAAATAGACTTCTTTGACCAGGAATGCCAGCCAGCCTTACCAACTTAGAGTTTACAACCCAACTTAAGACAAACCCATGAATTTGGTGACAGTGTCACTAGATGCCAACACTTTAACATTTCCTGAAAGTAGCATTTTATTTCCTAAGAATTCTACAACTCTTTTTAATTCCCCACAGTTTCATATATGAAAGAACTTACTGGAGCTTAGGAGGAAGGGAGGGAAGAAAAAAGAAGGAATAATGAAAGGAAGAAAATGAAGAACAGAGGCGTATAGAGTTGGTGAGGAAATCAGACAGGGAAGAAGGGGCATGGAACATGCCGATGCTTCGGATGTGTAATGTACCCCATTAACTATTAACATCAGACTGTTTTCTGGCAATGCTCATAAAGCAATACTTGCATTGTTAAACAGACCCTGCCTGTCTTGTTAACTACAGAAAGGTGAATATATATGCTCAATTGGCCAATGAGGAACAGAGTAGAACTGAGGAGCACAGAGTCAAGGCAAGCTGCAGCCAAGACTACAGAGCAAGCTTTCTCTCACTGCAATTCACACCCAGCCTTGGGCCACAAGGGCTCTCCCTCTGCAGAGAGTAGACAGAGACTGAGTTCCAGCCCAAGTTTCCTCAACCTTGGGTTGAAAGGTGTGCCGTCTACATTTCCCATTGCGGAGTAGATGAACCAGCATCCTCTACAACACAGAGAGCTTTTGACTGATTAGAAATGGTCTTTGTAATGGTATTTATGCTAACCTAATTTTCCCTTAATTTGGGGTCAGGCCTCTGCTTTTTTTCCTCTTTTTTTTCCCCCTCGCAGGAGGGGGAAGGGCCAGTCACAGGACAGGATGTCTGGCTCTATGCCATCATGTCCTGCAATTGAATAGGCTGCAGAGGAATAGAATGATGGTATTTAAGAACAAACAAAAGGAAAATATAAATCCTCTGGGCAGCAGATATGTGTAATTTACTCTAGTTTTCTGTTTCAACTATTAAAAGAATTCAAGATCTTAGTCAATAGTAATCCTGAAATAGACTAGCTGCTATACTAAATCTCCCTCGATTAGGGTCATAACAAAAACATTACTTATAAGCATATGGTGCGACTTGATGGGATTAAAAGAATGGTGAATCCAATTTGCCATCTCAATCCACAGTGTCCCAGGAGTGGTGGAAACTGCGCCTTGTAGGACTGTCCAGGCATTCTCCACAAATCCTTCAGAGTCCCTGGATTCCACAGAAAGCTTAGATCTTTCTCTGTTGACTTAGGTTCAGCTCGTCAGTGTCTGTCAGCTCCCATATTTTTGCAAAACTATCATTCAGTGGCATAATAGTGTTGGTAAAACTATGCATGTTTAGAAGAAAAGTATTTGCTACATCACTGATAATGCTTCTATATGGCTTGGATCCATTTCATTATGATTTGAAAACTAAAATCCATAACCCCCAAGTTTAATCATTTTGATTCCTACACAAAGGTTACAGCCTTTGTCTTCTGGTGCATTCGTTTTGCATCACCATGATGAAATCTCCTACACAGGCTACTGGTGAAGAAGCAAAGATTTGTTTAGTTCACAGTTCAGAGCTTCAAGTGCAGAGTGCTGGTGGCAGCTCAGGTATGGTGGGGCTTCACTGTGCATAGCCAACGGGAAGGCACGCTATGGGGTAAACACATCCATCGCAATCCAGGAATCGCAGAGCTGGTTGAGGCTCTCCTTTTATGTAACCTTCTTAAGGAAACTCATGGGTCACAGGAGAGCTACTCTCCAAGAACGTGCCCCACCCATCCAAAAGTTCCACCACCTCCCAGTGCCACCACCGTAGGGGTCAAGCCTCAGTCACAATGGAATTTAGAGGATATCAGAACTTTACCCCAAACATAGCAGTTATGCACTCCCTTCTCTGACCTTCAGAACCATCCCTGTGCCCCGCCCCAGCTCTCCATGTCCTTACCTCTCCCTACTCCTCCACATGGAATCACTGAAGTGGCCCAGCTGCATGGTGTGTCCCTTCGCCCTTTGACTAAATATCCAAGAAGCTGCTTGCTTTCATGAATAGTGTGGCAGAACGTGACTTCACTGTTTTTTTAAATTTTATTTATTTCTGTATGTGTATGAGTGTACTGTCTGCATGCAGGTCTGTGCACCCGTGTCATGCAATGCCGCGGAGGTCAGAAGAGGGTCTCGGATTCCCCTGGAACTGGAGTTCTCCTGGAATTGGAGTTACAGATGGTTCTCAGCCCCCATGTGGGTGCTGGGGATCGAACCCGAGTCCTCTGCAAGAGCAGTCGGTGCTCTTAACCACTAGGCTATTTCTCCAGCCTGACTTCATTGTTTAGTTACTATGTGTACATTCACAGCAAAGGCTTTGCAGTTATCATCATTCAAAGTTCCAGAAAGGAAGTTTGCTGGACAGCTTCTGTTGCCAACTTGACAGGCCTGGGAAGAGGGAACCTCAACCTGGGAATTTCTTCTATGGGACCTTCTTCTATGTTTCTGGGAATGTCTGTGGGACATTTTCTTCATTGTTGAGTGATGTGGGAGGGCCCAGTCCACAGTAGGTGGTGCCAGCCCTAGGCAGATGGTTCTCAGACACAGGCTGAACACCCAGGGAGGAGAGCAAGCCCGTAAGCAGTGTTCCTTCTTCATCTGTGCTTTTGTTTCAGTCTCTGGGTTCCTGTCTTGAGTTCCTGCCCTGTGTTGATTCCCTCAGTGATGACTGTGATCTGGAAGTCGAAAGCTGAAACAAACCCTTTTCTCCTACAGTTGGTTTTGGTCAGTGTTTTATCACAGCAATAGAAAGTAACTAGGATAGAAAGAGACATAAATTAGATCGCATATAAGGCAAAAGTAGGCTAAGGAGAGGGCACAGTTGGTAAGTGCTTGGCACACAGGTATGAGGACCTGAGTTGGACCCCCAGAACTCACATAAAAAGAAAGCAGGGGGGGGGCTGGAGAGATAGCCTAGCGGTTAAGAGCACCGACGCTCTTGCAGAGGACCCGGGTTCGATCCCCAGCACCCACATGGCGGCTAAGAACCGTCTGTAACTCCAATTCCAGGAGAACTCCAGTTCCAGGGGAATCTGAGACCCTCTTCTGACCTCCGCGGCATTGCATGACACGGGTGCACAGACCTGCATGCAAACAATACATTCATACACATACAAAAATAAATAATAAAAAAAAAAAAAAGAAAGCTGGGGTGGCATAAGTTTATAATCACGGTGCTGGCAATGCAGAGACAAGATCTAGTTTAAGTGGAGAGCCTCAGGCCAGTGAGAGCCCCTGACTCAAGAAACAAGGAAGACAACTCCCGAGGAGCAACGCTAGACAGTGACCTCTAACTTTCACATGTATCTCCCCACCAATGTGCACACACACGAACAAGTACACACACATCAGCACATACATACAGAAACACAAGGAAACTATAAAAGGTGTTTTTGGTTGCTAGGCCTTTTTTTCAGTGTTCAAAAAGTATGTCGCCCTTTCCATTTCTTTCCTCTGTTGACACTATATGGACCCTTGGACCTAGGAGTCTCCTTGCTCTTGCCCCCAGACGAGCTTCCTAGCACTTTCCTGTTCTGTCACAAGTGGTTAGAAATAGGCCTTAAGCCAAAGTCCCTGAATTTGACAGCCTCCTTGGTCAGATTTGCTCTTGTGATCACCCTATAACTGATTCCAGTTCTAAGAACTGCCAGATTTTTTTTTTAATTTATTTATTTATTTTTATGTATATGAGTGCACTGTCTGCATGTAGGTTGGTGCACCTGTGTCGTGCAATGCCACAGAGGTCAGAAGAGGGCATTGGATTCCCCTGGAACTGGAGTTAAAGACTTAGCCGCCATGTGGGTGCTGGGAATCGAACCCAGGTCCTCTGCAAGAGCAGTCGGCACTCTTAACCATTGAGCCATCTCTCCAGCCCCCATGAACTGCCAGATTTGCTGATTATTTTATACCAGTTACAGGTCATCCCTGAAGCTGGGTGGGCCAATTTCCACCCAAACTAGACTTATGAACCACTGGGAAGCCGAAAGAGCATCTTTATGTTGACAGGCCAATGATAAAGTGATCATAAAGTAAATTAGTGGCTTCAAGAAGAAAGAAAAAAAAATGGGTGGAACATAGATTGGTTTTTAAAATACAGTTTGATACTTATATAGAGATGTGCATATACATATGGATCTATACTGAATTACAAATAAGAGAAGCTAACCTCTGTTGATTTAGACAAAGGATGTCCCTGAAGTTGGGTGTCATGGATCAGATCCCCAGGAAGAAAACCTTGCTCTAGGAATTTGTTAAATGATCCCACAGGAAAGCAGCAAAGCACAGACAGGGAGAGAACCCCACCAGGGTGTAGCCATGAGCCGAAGCCCAAGGCATGGGGACGAGTTTTCCTAGGTTGAACCTATGGAGCACTTATGGCTCTGACCCAGTAGGCAAAATTCCCAGGACTCACAGGTGTCCATGCATTCTGACAAAGGCTAGCTCTAGAATCTTAAGCAAAAGATGTAGGCAATAGCTTTCAGAAAGGAAAGTACATTAAGACAAGATGGAGGAAGAAGTACAGAGAACAGAAAAGATAGATCCAAAGCAAGCAGGGTCAGGAACACATACAATGAACTGTTTAGGAGAATGATCCAAACTACACAGCCCTCAACATGCCGCTACCCCACGAGGCATCTTGGAATCTCTAATGCTGCCAATACCCACACAAGTACCACTAACCTACTACCACTTCTCGTTCCCAAACACAGCCAACAGCCTCCCTCGACATGTGGATTATACCTCTCATCTGCTCTTGGTGTCTCTGACTTCTAACATCCAGGGTGTTAAGTGAAGAAGGCTAGGGTACATGTTTATATTTCTAGCACAACAGATGCTAGGAAAAATATCTGGCATGTTAAGCTTCTGGATAAACAGGATCAGCCCCTTTAAGCACATGCTCTGTCCATTTCAGTTACCTAAGGTCAACCAGGATCTGAAAATCTTATGTGAACAATTCCAGCAGTAACAGCTCATCAGTCTGAAATAAACTTTTTTCCAATATATTCCAATATTCCATTTCATTACTGCTTGTTCGTATTCTCTTGCTGTGCCTAATTTATTCACAAAACATAATCAGCACTGTGTACGACGAGGAACAAACACTGTATCCAGAGCGTGGTCCTATCTGCTGTTTCAGGAATCCTCCTCTGGAGAGCTTGTCACAGATTCCCCCACTAGTAAGTGATGGCATGAGGAAGGTGGAGGCAGGAAACTGCAGTACTAAGTGTGAATTCTCAGAATAGGGGGAGGCCACTGATCTTATGTGGTCAAAAAGAATAAAAGGTATTCGCTATACAAACTAAGCCCAAAAGCATAAATTACTGCTAGAGAATTGACCTAGAGCTGGAGTTTGGAAGGTGAATGGAACGTAGTCTTAACTGAGATCTTTTGTTTTTTTTTAAGATTTATTTTCATTTATATATATATGTATGTGTGTCTATATGTGAGTGTGTGAACACACGTACAGGTGCCCAGAGAAGCCAGAAGAGGGCATCAGATCCCATAGATGTAAATGTAGTTACAGGTGGGTGTAAGTCTCCCATGTGGGTGCTGGGAACAGATCTCAGGTCCTCCCCAAGGTTGCAAATGCTCGTAACTGCACAGCCATCTCTCTAGCCTTATACTTCTGATCTGACATCCTTCTGTAACCTTTGAGAATCTTATTAAAGACACATATCTACTTTTTTAGTTTAAAATTATTTACTTTTAAAAGATCTATTCTTTTATTTATTACTTTTTTAATATTTAAAGAAAAATTTATTCATTTTTCTCTATGTGTATGAATGTACTGTCTGCAAGCAGGTCTGTGCACCCTTGTCCTGCAATGCCGTGGAGGTCAGAAGAGGGTGTCGGATTCCCCTGGAACTGGAGTTCTCCTGGAATTGGAGTTTCAGATGGTTCTCAGCTGCCATGTGGGCGCTGGGGATCGAACCTGGGTCCTCTGCAAGAGCAGTTGGCGCTCTTAACTGCGAGGCCATCTCTCCAGCCCCTAGTACTGTTTATTAAGAGGCCAGGGAGTTTGAGATCAATTAAGTTCAGTTTCCTTTCAGGAGAGCACTCTAAAGGTAGGAGGCAGCCATTTGTTTTTTCATTAGTTTATCAAACAGTCTTTCATAGGCATGTACACACATGCACCCACACATGTGAACATATATACATACATATACACATACCACATGCATACATGAGAAAAAAATTTAAATAACTGGTGCTGGCTAGGTGTAGTGGCATATGGCAATCCCAGCACTTATAAGGCCAAGAGAAAAGGATCTCAAAGTCAAAACCAGAATGGGCTGCACACAAATTTTAAGGTCATCCCAAGTTGCACAGTGAGACCGTGACTCAGCAAACAACAAGCAAAAAAGTTCCAAGTGATTTTATTTAGTGCAGTGAAGCAGTTTTCTGTAGCCTCCCTTACCTACGTCTGGAGTTGACTTTGAAAATCTGCTGTAGATATCTGGAGAACTTTGTTTTCCTTATTTTCCTCCTGTTTTGTCTAGCACATGGCTGTTAAATGAGAGGTGGGGCATCCATATTTTAAAGACGAGGTGATCTTTCAGATAAAAGCAGCAGGCTAAGAAGCAGGGCACAGCCGGAAGCAGGGACACTGACAGGGTTGTCATCGCGGAGCTCTGCCCTACCGGAGGCCGACTGCTCCGGTTTTCACGCTACACTCTTATTAATAAACTATATCTGCCTTTGAATTTCCTACCAAGCAATTTATCAAAATTTTAGGATGCTACTTAACTTTTCTCTAAGTGTCTAATCTTTTTTTTTTTTTTTTTTTTTGGTCTTTTTGAGACAGGGTCTCCCTGTAGCCCCAGCTGTCCTGGAACTCACTCTGTAGACCAGGCTGGCCTTGAACTCACAAAGCTCCACTTGCCTCTGCCTCCCGAGTGCTAGGATTAAAGGCATGCACCACCACACCCAGTTAACTGTCTAATTTTTGATATTCATCAACTACATACTCAAGATCTGTTCGGTATAAACATCTATTCAGCCCAGATAAGGCACCAATGACAGGCCAAAGAAATACTTCCACCCAGGACTGGCTAGGTCAGTTTAACTGCAGTTACTTACAGGAGCTTGGGTTGCCCTCAAGAGCCTGGGCAATGAACAGATGGCTAAACCCACCAAAGAATAGTCTTATGTATCCTCCCAAAGAGGAGGGGTTTCTTGTATCTCCTAGACTCCTCAAGTGTTCCTACTCCATAAGGAACATCAGTGAGCCAAATCTTAGGAGGGTCTCATGGAGGAGATCCTAACTGCTTTGATTTCAAGACAGCAACAGCCATACTGTAAGAAGGGCCCACATCGGCTCCATTTTAAGTGTAGTCACCATTTTGAGCATTTAAGTTTCAGTTTACTGGAAACTGCCCAGTTTTGGGGGGGGGGGAGGTCAGTTGCTCAAGGCGTCAAGAACAGCCAATGAAATTAAACTTGCTCAAACTTCCCTGTTCCAGTTGCAGGCTATGTCTAAAGATAACTGTTGATATGTGAGGGCAGGTGGACTGACCCACTCATGAGTTGTCAAATGTGCTTAACCCTGCTATTATCCAATCAGGCTAGAAGTTACCCAAACCGCACTGAAATTCCCCTAGACCCTGTATAAAAGGCCTTCGAGCCAAGTAATCGGGGTCAGAGATTGCTTTCTCCCACCCCAGCATGCTGGTTTACTTTTTGTTGAAATAAAATCTTGGTTTTCCATTCTTCAGTGTGTCTGCTATGGATTCTCAGACCCTAACAATACCATGTTAGGGGGACAGTGTTCCAGACCCATCCTTCTCTGCTTTGTTCTCTGTCCCACCTGGAGGCTGATGCCCGTGCTCTTGGTCACCCAAGATCCTTTGCTTGTGGCTACCACTGGGTTTGACCAATGGGAAGCCACAACCTTAAAAGACCAGATGGAGAGAGAGGGGGAGTCAGGTATTCCTTCCCACTCTAACCCTGCCCTGAGGTCTCCTCTCACAATGTCACAATGGTCACATGCTTCCCTGGCCTGGACTCTACCTCATAGGACTTGCTCAGGGCTCCAGCTCTTGGCCATGTCTTTGGCATGAAATCCTCCCTCCATCTCTTCAGCTCTGGGGCTACAATGGCTCCTCAATGTTACTCATGTGGATGCGCCTCAGCATCTTTTCCCCTATAAGCTTTCCAGACCTCTATGCATGGTCCTTGCATTTCAGTGCTTCACAAGAACCATCTGCAGTGAATTGCTTCCAGCTGGCAACCGTCTAACGGTAAAACCTCTCCGGTGCATGGTTTGGGGTTAGCATTTCAGCCACTTTCCTCATAATCTTCCCTTTACTTGAATTCCTGTGTTTCCATCTCTGTATCTAGCTGTCCTTCGAGACCCCCTTGGGCACCACTGCCCATAAGTAGTTTTCCTTGCTCCCACACCATAGGAAATCTCTTCTTTCCTGAATTCACAAAACACATACTTGATAATGATTATCTTTCTCTGCTTTAAATTATACTGACTTGTATACATGTAACCCTGGCTACTTTGTCAACTCTTTGAAATCTAAACCCACATTCAGGTCTGATTTGTTTTTCCTTTTCTGCTCTTTCCCAACTTTTGCTTACCTCTTCTCAACCTCTTTTCAAAAGCAAGGGGCCTAGAAAATCTGGTCAACTTCAGGGACTTCCTGAAGCTATTGAGTTGTTTACTTCCCAAGCTTCTCTGGGGATGGAATGTTTCACTTCCCCTCAAATCATCTGGTTGTTTTATCTCCAAGGAAATTGTCACACAGCCATTCCCAGCTTTTCATGTGGGTCTGGGGGTTTGAACTAAGATTCCATATTCCAGAGCAAGTGTTCCTACCTATGGAGCCATCCCCAGCCCTCAGAGATGATGAGACAAAATTCCAGCAAGTTATTTTGTGGGTATCAACAAACTGATTCTAAAGTTTATATGGAGAAGCAAAAGACACAGAACAGCAAACTGATTCTAAATTTAAGGAGGAAAGCCAGTCAGAAGAATGACTATCTGGCTTAAAGACTGATTATCAATCTGTAGTAACCAAGGCAATGTGATAATAGTGAAAAAAAAATCAATGGAACAAGAAAGTCCCCAAACAGCACTATATAAATAGAGCCAATTGATCATTGCCAAAACAGCAAAGGTAATACAATGGAACAAAGTTAACCCACTCAACAAATTATTCCAAAACAACCTACTTGACATACATATACAAAAAGAAAAAGAGAATTAGACCCTGACTTTTTACCCTTCATAAAAATTAACTCAAAATGAATCCACTCTTAAATATAAAATCCCAAACTACAAAACTCCTAGAAGATAACAGAAAACCTGGATGATTTGTGAGCATGTGAGACCTTGTGGATGTAATATCAAAGCCCTGATCCATGAAAGAAATCATTGGTAGCCTATATTTTATTACGATTAAAAACTTCTCAGGGGCTGGAGAGATGGCCCAGTGGTTAAGAGCACAGACTACTCTTGCAGAGGACCAGGGTTGGATTCCCAGCACCCACATGGCGGCTAAGAACCATCTTTAACTCCAGTTCCAGGGGAATCCGATGCCCTCTTCTGACCTCTGCGACATTACACAACACAGATGCACCAACCTATATGCAGACAGTACACTCATACATAAAAAATAATACATGAATAAAAAAATTATAAAAAAAACTTCTCTGGAAAAGACAATGTCAAGAGAATGAGAAAAACAAGTCACAGCTGCTGAGAAAAATGTTTAGAAAAGTCATTAGAATTCCACATAAACACACACAAACCTTGAAATTTAGCAATAGGAAAATGAAGCTGGTGGCAGGAAAGACTGCTCATTGGCTAAGAACTGCTCTTATAAAAGACCTAAATTTGATTCTGAGTGCCCATGACCGGTAACTCACAACCACTGAACTCCAGCTCCAGGGGGATCTGATAGCTGGGCTCCATAGTCACATGCACATGTGTATGGGTGAGCACACGAGCATACGTGCACACTACACACACATACACACACACACATTTTAAAATAATAAAATAAATAAATAAAAAAAGAAAATGAAGCTGGACCTGGTGGTGTAGACCTATAAACCTGCAGTTTTGGAGGCTGAAGCAGGAGGACTGTAGGTTCAAAGCATGCCTGGGGCCTGCTGGGCAATTAAGGGAGACAGTGTATCAAAATAAAACGTTAAGAGACCTAGAAATGTGGCTCAGGGGTGGGGCAGTTGCCTAGCCTGAGCTCAGGCCCTAGGTGTGATCCCCATTTACCACCTCCTGAGAAGGAAAGAAAAACCTGTGGTGTTTTGTTTTGTTTTGTTTTGTTTTGTTTTGTTTTTTTTGGTCCTTTTGAGACAGGGTCTCCCAGTAGCTTTGGCTGTCCTGGAACTCGCTATGTAGACTAAACTGGCTTTGAACTCACAGGGATCTGCCTGCCTCTGCCTCCTGAGTGCTAGGATTAAAGGCGTGAGCCCCCATGCCTGGCTGAGAAGATTGTTTTTAAGATGTACAAAAGGACTTGACCAGACACTTAACTGAAGTAAAATGGATCCAATCATTAGAACTGTACACTGAAACTACAATAAAATATCAGCATACAGCCATCAGAACGTCCCAAATCTAAATCCCACAATGCCAAGAGCTGATAGGATGGGGAACAAGAGGACCCCTTATTTCTTGCTTTGAAAGGCATAAATTAGTAATGGTACAGGGAATTTGAAAGACAGTCTACTGGTTTCTTGCAAAGTTGAACAATCTCTGTCATGTAGTCCAGCCATCATCCTCTGTGGTATCTACTCAAATGAACTGAAAAGTTACACTCACAACAATCTGGAGATGATATTAATAGCACTGTTACTCACAATTGCCAAAATTTTAAACAAAGAAGATATTCTTTGGTTTGTAAATGAATAAAATACGTGTCCACCCAGGCAATGGAATATTACTCAGCACTGTCAAGCCAGGAAAAGACAGCGGAATCTTAAATGTATATGACTAAGTAAAAGAAACAACCCCAGAAACAAATAGACATACTGTGGGATTTCAGCTCCATGAAAAAGTAGAAAAAAAATCAAAACTAAGGAAATGGTTAAAAAAGAGCTATGGTTGCCAGAGATAAAGAAAGGGGATAACAAGCCAAAATATGGAAGGATTTTAGGGCAGTGAAACTATTCTGTATGAATCTACAATCATAAAAATACACGTGTTTTCTGGGGGAAAAAAGAAACAAGAAAATGTGCATTGAGAGAGTGAGCCCTTGTGTAAACTCAGGGGCTAAGGACGGGTCAACATAGGTTCATGGATACAGACAACTTTAATGGTGGTGGCAATGCCCCTCTTCGAGTAAGTTGTATCTATGCGGAAAGGCGGGGTAAAGGGAAGGTCTTTTTTGTGTTCAATTCTGCTATGAAACTATGACTACTCTAAAAATAAAATTTATGAGTCAAAAATAGCCACATATAACTAGTAACTTATGCCAAACATGAACTGATTAAATCTATCAATTAATACTTACATTTAGCTGCACCTGACAGAGAACTGAAATTCCAGGCAAACTTAAAAGTGGCTCAACAAGATCAAAGTCCTTCCCTGTAAATTAAGTGTAGAGGTCAGCAGGTCAGGGCTAGCATAGTAACCCCATGAAGTCAACTGGAAACTCTTCTCTTTCCGCAGTTCTTTACTGGTCTCAGAATGTAGAGGAGCTCTGGTTGTCGTGTTTGCATTCCTGACAGGAAAAGAAAATAAAACAAGAAAAAGAAGGACTCTGGGAGATGCCTCCCAGCTCAACCTGTTCCTCTAGAGGGCTTTCCCAGAAGCACTTCCCAAAGCCTTCTGCCTCCATTTCAGTGACGACCCCAATCTAAAATGGAGGAAGTTGGGACAGGTCGTTTTCTGGTTGAGTATATTTCCATGTGTTCTTTTGCTAAACTATAAGGACAGAATATATATATTAGGATCTTAGCATCCTCTGCTTTTTAGTGTTATGTATGATCATAGTGACTGTTTTGTTATTGTTATTTTTGTTGTCCTTGTTTGGTGAGTTTTTTTTTAAAATCACTTTTTAATTTAATTTAATTTAATTTTGTCTTTTCGAAACAGGGTCTCCCTGTAGCCCCAGCTGACCTGGAACTCACTCTGTAGACCAGGCTGGCCTTGAACTCACAAAGATCCGCCTGCCTCTGCCTCCTGAGTGCTAGGAATAAAGGCGTGCGCCACCATGCCCGGCTGTTTGGTGGTTTTTGACAAGGTCTTCATATCCCCATCAGGCCTGGAAGTCACTATCTAGACTAGGCTGGCCTGAAACTCACAGATATCTGCCTGCTTCTGTTTCTCAAGAGTTGGGATTCAAGGCAAGCTCCACCATGCCAGGTGAGACTGATTTTTTGTTGTTGTTTTGTTTTGTTTAGATTTTGTTTCTTTTTTTGTCTTTTTTGGTTTCTATATTATATTTTATTGCTTCAATATATATATATATATATACATACTCATATATACATAAATATATACAAACGTACATACACATATCGCCTGAGTTGGAGGATTTTTTTTTTTTTTTTTTGCTAAAAGATGTCATGTTTTCCTTAAGGAAGTGTTTGAAGGCTCCTCCCTGGCAAGCCCAAACAACCATCAATCCTGCCCCCATGCTTCACACTGCAGTACCTCCCTCCCATGGTCACCCAAATGAAGTCCAGCAAAGCATGCGTCCTGTCCTGACCCCCCTGCACTGGCCTCCATGACACAGCCTGGGTAGTCCAACAATGGCAGTCCGCACTCTGAAGAGGCTGAAATCCTAGCAGCCGCTCAGTCCACAGGCTGGATATCTCAGCAGTCCCCATCTGGCATTGAAGGTTTGGAGGATTCTTAGAGAGACATGAGTCTTCAGTCCATAGTAGAGGATTAAAAAGCTGTGTCTCATGTCTTTAAAGAGTGCCAAAAGCAGTGGCAGCTACAGAGTAGATGCACTTGCCAGTAAGAATTGAAGACAGGTGAAGCAACGGTGTTCTCTCTCTCTTTTTCTTTTTGTCTATTTACTAAGATCCCTAGTTTTATATCTGAAGTACAATTTCTCAGGCCTTACTGATTATTTATGGTTGTACTTTCCTTTAGTAAGGCCACACAGCCCAGATTAACCAAGGTTTTTGTTTTCTGAAGGTCAGTTGAGGATCTGGTCCTCAGGGGTCACTTGAGGTTTTTTGGGGGGGAGGGTGGGTGGGAGCCCCTGGCTCCTTTCAGCTTTTCATTTACCAGTTCCATCCACTCGAGGACAGGAAAGCCTGGTCTAGCAAGACCTGATTTTGTCCTCGAGTGGATGAGACTGCTTTTAAGTCACCTTTCTACCCCATGCAACTCTGGCTGATTCCCCACACTTGAAAACCAATAGCATATTTCATATTCAGCTTCTTAAATTGTGTTATGATTCGATGAGGTCTTTTTGGCTCTTAATTTGAACATTGGTAGACTGAACAATCCTTTCTGCCTCTAGGACATCTCAAAATGTGAAAATTATACCAGGATGCTGATAGAAGAGACCACCTTTGAAGTTGATGTCAGCACAAAGGAATGTACAACATCCAAGCCATATTTCTTCAGCTTTCCACAAGGATGTCATAAAAATTTTTATCAAATGGTTACTTAACTCCAGGTGCTTTATTTCATATATATATTCTATTTATACATAACTTAGAATGTACATGACGGAGCCACTAGAAGTGATACTATAGAATAATATTAGTATGAAAAATATTCACAGCATTGTCTAGATGAAATAGGTGATGAAATCAAATGCAAAATATGAACCTGTTTTAGTTCATCTAAATTCTAGAAGGATTAACATGTTTTAGTGTTATCCTGTGTCACGGGATAACTAGGGATTTTTTTTTCATTACTTTTCTAGCACTTTATTTATAACATTATCTTTTCTGTTATATTTGTGATAGAAAAAAAACCAAACAATAAAAATATCTGATCAAAGCCAAGTGAGATAGAACAAGCCTGTAATCCCAACATGCTGTAAGGTGAGAGAGGAAAAGCACACGTTTGAGATTAGCCTGGGCTACATAGTGAGGACTCTGTATCAAAATAGAAAAATTTAAAACCTGACTAAAAGTTGATTCTTTTAAGCTGGTATGGTGGCTCATGCCTTTGATCCCATCTCTTGGGGAGGTGGTGGAGGCAGGTGGATCTCTGTGAGATTGAGGCCAGTCTGGTACATAGTGAGTTATAGGCCAGCTGAGGCTACGGGGAGACCTTGTCTCAAAAAGACCAGAAAGAATTTTTTTTTTTCCTGATTCTTCTAGAAATGGTATGAGAGTGGATTTTCAAAATGGAAGACTAAACCCTTGGGCAGGAAGACTGATACTGAAGTAATGTAAAAGTGAATGGAGGGCATTGATTGTGGAGTACACAGAACCAGAACCATCTAGAAGGCAGATCTGGAGGGATTCAGGGATCCTTTTGTGTAGGGAAATGAAAGAAGATTCATATTGACTCCTGACTGTGTGTGGATCCCAGGTAAAAGGGATTTGAGGCTTGTATTTTATTTTCCCTTTCGGGCTATTAACTGGAATTATGATGAAGAAAAATGATGAGCCACATTCTGTACCTAACAACACAGTTGAAAACTCAGTATTTAAGCAAGGAGTATGTACAGGTTACTCATAAGTGACAGAGAACTCAGCAAAGTTCTTTTCTCTGTACCCATCAGCCTGGGTTGGTTTAAATGCAGAGACTGGGAGACTTGGAATTATGAGTATTGGAACACTTAATTGTTGGGAGGTTCTTGAGAAAACAAACATCTGGGAGTGGGCACAGCTGAGTTTCTCCTCCTCTTCTCCTCATCCTCTTTCCCTCTTTCCCATGGTCTCTCCAGCATGGTAGCTTCAAAGTCACTTCTGACATCTTGACTCCTGGGTTCTGAGATGCAGTAAGAGAGGAGAAAGATTGAGACCAAAGCAATAGTGTATTATTCTTTTAGTTGTGTTTTACCTAGCCTTGGTCGGTGAGAGTCTTACTTCCTTTTATTAACTAAATGCTAGTCAATCTGACACTTATTCAAGGAGACAGGGATGATATTCCACATTTTGTAAGGAGAAAGTTGAAGAACTTAACATGTTTTAAAACTACTACAGGTAATTTTTAGGTGCCTTAGTCAGGCTCACTAGAAAACTAACTCTGAAGCAAGGATTACTATTTTATTTGAGTTGTACATTCCCAGAACAGAAAGAGTAAAGGGAAGTCAGGGCAAGGCAGGAAGAGAACACAAATCAAGACTTTTTTTCTGGATGCTGCTTCACACTGTGGGCTCAAAGAAACGCAGACTCATTTTTAGTAAGAGTGGTACAATGGCAAGGGTCTGTGCACCCTCCTGTTATTGGGTGTAACTGTTCTCTAAAGCAGTTCTATGAATGAAGAAAGGAGGGGAAGCCTATTGGAGCAAATCCCCTCTTTAATTCTCCATTGCTGCATAGAAATTACCACAAACTTAATATCTTAAAAATTCATGATTTTCTAATCCAGAAATCAGTTATGGAAAGGCAGAGTTCCCTCTTTGAAATATCACAAGTCTGAAATCAAGGCACTGGGCTGGCAGAGCTCTCGTCTAAAAGCTCTAGAGAAGATGAGGTTGCACCTTTTTTTTTAATTTTTTTTAAATTTTATTTATTTCTGTATGTGTATTGATGTACTGTCTGCATGCAGGTGTGTGCACCTGTGTCGTGCAATGCCGCAGAGGTCAGAAGACCGCGTCGGATTCCCCTGGAACTGGAGCTCTCCTGGAATTGGAGCTTCAGATGGTTCTCTGCCGCCATGTGGGTGCTGGGGATCGAACCCAGGTCCTCTGTAAGAGCGGTCGGCGCTCTTAACCGCTAGGCCATCTCTTCAGCCCGAGGTTGCACTTTCAAACTCATTCTTGCTGTTGGAAGAATTCAGTGCCTCTTATTTGGAGAACCCTGGTTAGAGATTGATGATCCCTGTCTCTTTGCTGGCAATTAACCTAAAGCTACCCTAAATTCCCCCAAATCACTCAACATTCCTTGTAATATGTCCCCTGCCTCCTTAAACCATCAGTGAGTCAAATCTTCCTTGTGCTCCAAATCTCTAACCTCATCTAAGATGAGACAGAAAAATTGTTTTGCTTTCTATGACTTTTGTCAATAGTATTTATTAGACACTCAATAAACAGATTTTGAAAGAACTATGGCTGCACAGAGGAAAATAAACATTTATAATTATAAATGGAGAGTTTAATACAATATGAGCTCCGAGATGTTTTAAAAGGCTTCTCCTTCATGCTGGCTAAATTATGTTTCAGAATCTCAAGAGACCATCAGGCTGTAATTTGGAAAAATCGGGCCAATGTATTTTCAACATTAAGTAATGTAATGTACTTTTTTATATTTTATTTTCATATGTGTATGAATGTACCGTCTGCATGTAGGTTTGTGCACCCGTGTCATGCAATGCCTTGGAGGTCAGAAGAGGGCGTCGGACGGAGTTAAAGACGGTTTTCAGCCGCCATGTGGGTGCTGGGGATCGAACCCGGGTCCTCTGCAAGAGCAGTCAGCATTCTTTTTTTTTAAATTTTTTTATTTTTATTTTTTTATTTCTGTATGTGCATGAATGTACTGTCTGCATGCAAGTTTGTGCACCCGCGTCGTGCAATGCCGCGTAGGTCAGAAGAGGGTTTCGGATTCCCCTGGAACTGGAGTTCTCCTGGAATTGGAGTTTCAGATGGTTCTCGGCCGCCATGTGGGTGCTGGGGATCAAACCCGGGTCCTCTGTAAGAGCGGTCGGCGCTCTTAACCGCTAGGCCATCTCTCCAGCCCCAAGCAGTCAGCGTTCTTAACCGCTAGGCCACCTCTCCAGCCCCAAAATGTACTTTGCATGGTAATTCTCCTACTTCAAGAGTAGGAAATTTTGTCTAAATAAAATCCACCCTCCTGACTACCACCACCAAAAATCCAACATGGTAGCAGCTTGTCTTCCATTGTAGCACTGTCAGAAAATCTCAGAGGTAATCTCTCCTACTTTTCATGAACCACTAAGCATGAAGAGACACAATTTCTAAATTGTGGGTTTGAGCCATGCAAATGAACTCAGTTTAAACACATGAGGTGTTTTTTCAGCAAAATTTGAATACAAATCTCCAAAGGCAAGAATGCATTCTTTACACTATACTGAGTTTCTAAGTAAATCGACGTATACATGATTCTGTTCAGTAAATATTACTTAAAAATTTTGTCACCTTATACAGTCACTTTTTAAAATACCTGGTTATATTAAATCTAGGTACTTAAATACATCCATTATGAATTAAATGAATACGTCCAGGTATTTAAATACCTAGTCGTCCAGGTATTTAAATACCTAGTGAGTTCAAGTTATAATATGAGAAAATCCTTAAGCTATTCATTAAGGTATTTCATTAAAATGCTGGGGCTGGAGAGATGGCTCAGAACTTAAGAGCACTGGCTGCTCTTCCAGAGGACTTGGGTTTAGTTCCCAGCACCCACATGGTGGCTAACAACCGTCTGTAACTCCAGTTCCAGGGAATTGGACTCCAGATCTCCACAGGCAATGCACAAAGGGTGCGCTTACATGCAGGTAAAACACTCATACACAAAAAATAAAAATTTAAAATGCATTTTATAAAATTTAAAATTTGAATCCTCCTTTGTGAGAAGAATTCTGAAGATATTTTAATACAGGATGCTTTTCTTATCCTGTGTGTCTTATCTTGTAAAATAGCAACTTTATTTCAAGTATCTTTTTCATAGTAATAAATTATTAAATAATTACCCGAAGTTTGTTATGAACTAGACATGACTAGCAAAAGCAAATGAGGTGACAGAAGTGCTTCCTGGCTTCAGGGAATATACATGTAATTTACATATAACATGCCATACATAGAAAACAAAGATATCCTATAAGTCTTATAGTGAGCTGGAAGAACTGTCAGTGATTACCCTGATTGTTCATTTTAGAAACAAGAATACTGACATACAGAGAAGAGAAATGATTTGCTGCACATTACACAGAAGACAGGAGGTGGAGAAGAATGTAAAGGAATCCAGATCCCCAAACTGTCCAACTCAGTGGCATTTAAATATTTCTCATTGTGACCCACAGTAAGCAAGGAACTGCACATACATTTAGACACAGATTTTATCAAGTGTAGCACTAAAACAGAAATTGTGTTGCGGCATATGCAAGAACCAGTGCTAAGACAGCTCGTACCTTAAGCATCCCAGTTTCCAAGTTGCTAAAATGCAGGGATCTTAAAGCATTTTCATGCAGCATACTCTATAACTAAAAATTTCTCTTATTCTATTTGTTTATAAAATGGTATTCTGGGTCCACTTTATTGATTCTACCACCTACTAATGAGCTGACCTGATCTAAACACTAATCTAAATCATGTGTCACAGATAATTAGAAAGGTTGTTAACCTATACAACCAAGGTGCTAATTGTTCGATTTGATAGTAGCAGCAGAAGAAGAGGAACAATTTAATGTGGACAGAAACCACCTGTCAAGTTCTCAAATGAGAAAAGAAGAGCCTGACCTAGAAAGCATGAGTGATGCATAGTAAGATCAAGGAGGGTAATAAGCAAGAAACTAAATTTGGGAATTAAACTTCTCAAAATGGAAATGTAAAAATACACCTCCAAAAGAAAATATAACCATAAATTTTATTAAAAGGCTGTATAAATACCATCACTTTAATAAGAAAGTCTCATTAATTTAAAAAATGAAAACAGAATTTCATACCATGCCTGTGAAAAATAGGTAAGAACTTCAAAAGATTATAGCTGCCAAAGAATGAGAATGCATAAAAGTGACTTAGGTGGAAACGAATGTAATACTTGTTTTGCTTTATTTCCTTTACAGAAATTCAAAAGTGCTGAAATGGCATTAAAAACAACCAAATGGTCATTCCCTGTCCCCCAATTTTTGTTTCTCTTGGATTCCAGGTCAATGAAAAANAAAAAAAAAAAAAAAAGGAAGGAAAGAAAGGAGAAAGAAAAAAAAAGGGAAATTAGTCTTCCTTCCTGGCCTCTGTGCATTAAAGAAAAGAAAAAAGAAAGCCCTAAGAATATAATGAGATTCCCAGTATAAAACTAGTTGACTGAAATCTTCCATAACTTTTGCCTAACCTTGGAATTTTAGTTCTACTCCTGGCAAAACGCAAATAAAAGCACACCCAGAAATCCATTTTGTGCATGTATGTAAAATGTGCACACCCAGAAATCCATTTTGTACACATATGTAAAATGTGCACATCGAAGTGAAAATATGTGATCACATAAAAATGTGCCAACGTGGCAGTTAGGAAATAGTGCAAACGTTAGTAGGTGAACTTTCAGTCCCTTTGATGAAGATACCATCTTTCAGCCAACCCCTGACAGAAAACCTTTGGTGCTTGTCAGACCCCCTCCCTCAACACTCAATGGCTGGACTCCATATGGAGGCCTGGGGGTCTCTTCCTCTCTGTCAGAGCTAAGCGTTCCCAGACCCAACTCCAGCCAGGGGCTCCTGCAGAGCACTCAGCTTGCAGCAAAGTGTCTCAAGTCTGCAAAGGGCAGCTGGAAATGGATTTAAAATGGCAACGCTGACCAATCAGCACTGTCGCGCCCTAGCAGACATTTACAGGCGCCTAAGTACAGGGGAACCCGGGGCAGAGCCTAGCTCCCCGCTCAAGGCTACAAAGTAGGCGTTTTTTATTCCACGGTGGTCTGTATCTTTGAAAGAAAAATTCTTCCCTGGGTGAAAGCTTTCATTTTGGAATCAGCCCAAAATAATTTTGAATGTGATGTGTGAAAATCTGAACCTGTCTCTCCCCCCACCCCGAGTTTTATGTTAGTCAAGGATGAAAAAGAGGTACATTTACAACTGCACTCCGCCTCTTCAAAACTGACTGTGGCCACGATGGTGTTCACATAACTCAGAAACAGCCCAGCTATAAAATCAGGGCTTGGCAGAAATGAGTTCTGAAATAGGTTAAATGAAGGTAAACTGAAAGAAGCGTTGGGGATCTGGTCAGGTTGTGCGATGAGGAATCAATGAAGTCCGCTATATTCCATGGGCATCCGAACCCGGATGTGTGGCGGGAGGAACTCTTGGCGCGTCGGCGTGCATGTATGCAGTTTGCAAGCGTGCATACGGAATGTGCTTGCGCAACGGTGAGCCTGGATGGGTGTGTAAGCGCTCATATGTTTACTAGTGGAATGCATTTGTATGAGCTTACACGTGCAACTGCGTGCAAGTAGTTTGCGGTTACAAGGTGGGCGCGTGTATCTTTGCGCTTGCTGTTTGTGCGAGTCTGCATGCGCTGCCTGCCGGGAGGGCATACTGTGGCGGAGCCGGGCTGTCAGGGTGAGCGCTCGGAACCCTCGGCAGCCGTTTCTCATTCATGAACTAGAAAGCTGCGTCGGGCGCTGCTGGACGCTTCCGGCAACGTTCTGGCTCGGTGAGGCGGAGGCGCAGGTAAAGGCCGAGCCGGGAAACGTGGCTCTCGGGAGGCGCCTTTCCAGGAGTAGCGCCCGGGAGACCTGGGGCGGCCGGAGGGGTGAAGCCCGCGGTGAGCTGGCTGGGGATCCCAGGTCTGTCCCTTTAACCCCGCCGCCCGGCGGGAGCACGTGAGCGCGGCTCCGGGTGGCACCCGGGCGCCGTCGCCGCCAAGGCAGTTGTATTTCGAACGCTGCCTCTGGCTGGCGGCCAGGCGGACCGCCGAGCCAAGGCGCCTGGCCTCCCTCCTCCTCCTTGTCCTGCGCAGCCCCCTCCCCTTTATCCGCCCACGACCAGAGGTGGGCACTCCCCCATCCCAGACACACACACACACACACACACACACACACACACACACACACACACACACATATCCCACTTGAATCCCGGGCAGGAACTTAGAAAACTTCCAGCCCGGGTAGCGCGTGCTAGCTGCAGAGCGCGGCGGCGGGCGGCCGGTCCCTCCCGACTCCGCGGTGCCAACGCCGCCTGCTCCCGACACCCGAGGAGGCGCGGTGCCACCCACTGCTGTGCCCACCCGACCCGGGCAGAATCAGTCTCTCTTCTCTCTCTCTCTCTCTCTGTCTCTGTCTCTCTCTCTCTCTCTGTCTCTCTCTCTCTCCTCTCTTTCTCCTCACTACCGAGGGGTGGGGGAAGAGGAGGAGGAGGACTTCTTTCCCCGCCTAACATTTCAAGGGACACAACTCACTCCCACTCTTTCCCCATTCCAAACCGCAGCCGAAGCGCTCTCAGTGCCCGCAAGCCCCGCTCCCCGGCGCACAGAGGAGCCCTCTCCAACTTGAACTCTCTCCTCCTCCTGCCTGGCTTCCCGCCTCCTCTTGCTACCTCCACCTCCACCTCCGCCACCCACCGCACCGCCGCCACCGGCCGCGCCTCCTCTCTTCCTCCTCCCCCCTTCTCTCTCTTTGGGAGCCGCCGGGCGTCCGGTGTGGATGGTGGCAGCGGCGGCAGCCTAAGCAGCAGCAGCCGCAGCAGCCGCAGCAGACGCAGTCGCCGCTCGCTCGCTCTCGGAGCCCCCGCCAGGCTCTCCAGCCCTCCTCATCCCTCTCCTGAAAGGTGCAGGGCGGATCCGGGCGGCAGAGGCGCAGCGGCGGTAGCGGCTGGGGCAGGATGAGCGCACGCGGAGAAGGCGCCGGGCAGCCGTCCACTTCAGCCCAGGGACAACCTGCAGTGCCCGCGCCCCAGAAGCGAGGACGCGGCCGACCCAGGAAGCAGCAGCAAGTCAGTACGCCGGCGCGGAGCGGGCGCTCAGCCCACGTCCGACGCATCTGTCCCGGCCCCGCGACCGCGCCGGGCGACTGGAGCTCGGGAGCCGCGCGGCCAGCGCCGCCCGCTGCGGGCCAGTTGGGTGTGGGCGGGCGGGAGGCCGAGTCCCCGCGAGTGCGCTCCGAGCGGTGGGGGCCGCGGCTGCCGGGGCGACCGGGCGGGAGGTGGGGTCGCGCCAGGCGCCTCCTCGGACTTTCGCTATTGTGCGCAGCCCGAGGTTGGCGCGGTGCGGCCGGGGACTGGAAGCCGCTGGGGTCCCACAAACCCAGGGGATCGCGAGCGCTGGGGCAGCCGCTTTTGCCGCTAGGGATAGGGACGTCCTTCCGGCGGGTCGGGACTCCAGAGTGCCCTAGACTCGCGGCTCTGTCCCGGTCTCACCAGGCTGCTTGCCAGCTGGAGGTTGGCGCACCGCAGCCGCCTCTTCGGTGCCCTCCGTGGCCCAAGGGTCGCGCCTTGGCGACAAAGAGTGCTTGGGGACCCGGCTGCCGGGTGCTTTTAAGGGATCTTTAAATGCCGTGCTGCAGGCGCCAGAGCTAGCCTGGGAAGGGGTTCCGGGGGATCCCAGGCCCCCGCGGGACCCGGTTTACACGCCTCGCCAAGGAGCTTTGGAAGGAGTGTCCGAGAGACTGCACGGCAGCTCGGGTCACTTCCCCGCCAGGAGTTCCGTCCCCCTTTGGCTCCTGGATCCCGCGCCTCAGAACTGCAACTCTGAGCGTTCTCGGGGCGAGCTGCTGGGGGCTGGGAGGGGGTTATCGAGGGGCGCTCGGGACCCCGCAGAGCGGAGGGTTTTGTCTGCGGATGCAACCAATTAAGCGTGCAGCCGGCTCTTGCTGAGCTGAGCGCTGCGCCCAGGGGGGGCGGGGGTGTTGGATGCAATTTCCAAGCCTAGGCGGGTTGGGGTAGAGCGCGACGCGGCTATTGAGAACTTTTAAAACTCCACTTCCTCGGCTTCCAAAACTTCTCATTCGTTCTTTTGCCTTAATCGCTTTCCTCCATAGCAAATAGAAGGTTTAGAAAATAACCCTGAAGTCCAGAGCTGTCCCCGAGAGTGAGATGGGAAATCGAGCAATGTCTGCTTGCTAGTGCATCTTAGAAAAATGAGGGATGTACTTTTTTTAAAACCATCGAAGGAAACAAGCCAATCTGGAGACCTCCAAGTTTTCCCGCGCTGCTCTAGCGACACTTTATACCGCTTTTGGATCCTGTTTTACACCTCCCAGGAAGTCTGTGCCCTCCCCCTCACCCCCCTACCCCCGCTTCCCACCAGCCACCCAGCTTTCCCTAATTCTAATTGCAGCGCTACCCCCCAACTTAAAAAAAAAAAGCTGAAAAAGAATGCAGTTCCCAGGATCTGGAGGTATTTGGAGGTTTTTACCTTTGCGTTAAGGCAGAGTTCACAAAGAAAAGTGTGTTTTAGGGTGCTTTTTTCTGGAAGTGCCCACTGGCGCCAGAAAGAATCTTCCCGCACGTTCTCTAGGATGCGAACTTTTGTTGATAAATTTCCTGAGTTTTACGTAGGCTCATTTAATCATCCAAGCTGGATGAAATGCGAATAGATGATTCAGGGTCTGGAATATTAATCATCCCGTTTTCTGAACTGCTTGAGTATTGGCCGCTGGGCACAGGAGCCATTTAAAGCGTTGCCATACCTGGTGGTTGTTTAATTTTCTTCTTCACAGATTCTTCCTTTTTTTTTTTTCCCAATTTTCCCTCTTTTCAAGTTATTTTTTTCAGTCCACCCTTACCCCCAAGAGTTTTCTTCAAAGAAAGTTTTGAAGGAAACATGTTTATTTTTGTAAAAAAAATACATATATATTTAAATTTCGATTGGAGACCATGCCTGTCTTCCCCAAAAGGAAGTTGAGAACTGAAGCAATTATCTAGATAATTCAAGCAAAACCACCCACCTCAGATTTACTATAATTATTTGGAACTTGTAGACAGTGTGGAATTATTCTGAGCTGAAGAATTTTGCCAGCCACTTTAATAGTTCACTCAGAAAGTTGGGATTGAATCCTAAACTTAGAATGCAGGTATCTAAAAAGGATTACAAGCCATCATTTCAATATATCTTATCTTTTCAGATGTCTATGATGTTGGCTTCCATTCCTGTAGTCTGAAGTGCTGTTAGAAGGGATAGTTGGTAGTCAATATTAAATGTTTATTTCTGTGAAGTACCAAATGCATAGCCATGTAAAGTCTGCACCTTAAAAATATATGCCTTTCTGTTTAGAACCAGCGACTTTTTCAGGCTTTGCTCTCATTTTAATTTTGAAGTAGTATCTAGTTTTCACAAGAATAGTTTTCCTCATTGAACACTGGGATTCAAACTACAGTTATTTCCTCTTTCTATGAACTCTGCACCACCATCCATCTATGTGTGAACTGAATAAGTGCCAGCCGCTCTGTTGAGTAGCACATGCAGAAAATATAACTAAAGAGCCAGGGTCAATTTCTTTCAGACTATCTTGCCACAACAGCTTTTTTTCCCCCCCACAATTAGGAGACAACCTGTGAGCCCTCTCCTAAGAGACCCAGGGGAAGACCTAAAGGCAGCAAAAATAAGAGTCCCTCGAAAGCAGCTCAAAAGGTGAGAATTTTCAAGTCAAGCTCTGCTTTTTCCATGACCTCCCTGCCATTTCTCCATTCTAACCCTACACCTGAGGCTGTTTCAGCTGAGTAACCCAAGACACAGTTCCTACATTTAACATTACTTAGATGGGAGTTAAGCATTTTTCCAAGTTGATGCTTAGCTTAAAAGGTTCATAATGATACAGTAATTTTAGACAAAAAGCCAGGAAATGGTATGAACCTTAAGTTGGGAAGGGGTGGGGAAGGGCTGGGTGGGATGGGGTGGAAAATGATATCATTAATATTTACACCCATTGTGAAATAGTTCAGAACAAATCAGAGCTATGGGTTCTGACTGGTGGTAAAGTTCCTACAAATTTCAAGTAAAATAACAGATATTAATTTCCTCTGTGCTTGACTACTACCATCCAAGTCCTCCTACTAAAGTTAAGCACTTTGCCAAATAGATAATAAAAAATAAATCCAATTCTGGGGTACTGATAAAAACGTCATGACCTTTATAGCTTTAAGTGTGGTGCTAAAGTCTATTGTTTTATAATAAACCTGTAAGATAGTGTGTCATAATCCCAAGAAACCTTTCCAAAAAGGGTTATGTTCATTGGACAATGAAAAGTTTTTAAAACAAATATTTATCTCTTTTAATATATATTTTGGGGCTGGGTAGGACCCAGTCAAGTTTAACATTCAGTACTGTTAAGAAAATTTTTTAAACAAAATTTAAAATGCAGTTTAAAATCCCTTCATGGGTATGTTTGCAGAAAGGAAATATCTCAGAGAAAATGCCTGTGTAGAAAAGTGATGATGAATAAATTAGAAATAGTTTGCATTTTATTTGTAGGTATATGTTGCAGTTGAAAACAAAGGTTCCCAACTTAGAGTAAATCTCCATTTACCTTTTCAACAGATTTGAATTGGATAGCATTTGTGTAAAATGACTCCACGTTCATATTCTGGGGACTAATGTTCTGTGTGTATTTTTCTGACATGGTGGCCACATTCTGTGTGTGGCTTTCAGTGCTTTGCCCTGTCATGGGCACTGGTGAGGAGCAAAAGTTACATAGGAAGTAACTATTTGGCTGTTTTACTTCAACAGTTTTGAACAGAGTTGAAAAGCTAGATTTCTCTACTACTTAAACTTAACTACATTAGTATAGGTTTTTCATTCATATTTAATCAGTAAGCCTTCAAGCATCTCTAAATAACCATATTATTTAAATGACTGTATAACCTGGTGTTCTTAATATGAATGCTTTCTGTTTGTTCCATTTTACCAGTTTGCAAATGTATTAAAAAAGGACTAACTTTACCAAAGAGTTATTCTGTGCTACATAAATGTGGAATTTATTTAACTTTGCTCTCAGGAGATAGCACAGGAGTCTCTTGGTTGGTACTAGCAGACATTTAAACTATGACATAATTGCTTTGAAAAGGTGTCATTATAATATTTCTAAAGAAATCTTTCAAGCTCACCATCATTAATTTGAACTATAATACAAAAAAGAAAATGAATTTTATCTTCTGGATTTTACTCTATTACTTTTTAATGGCTAGACAGAAAAATGGTTCCATCATATCCACTTACAAAGCTTACCATGAGCTAACTATCTTTATGGACAAAAGGGAGGTTGAGACTTGTACATAATTTATCATACAAACCAAAACAACAACAACAACATCCGGTTTATCCCTTTCCATGTACTATTTAGTTTTCAGTTACTTTAGTCATAAGCATCTACAGATGACTCTATTAAGCTGTTTATCTTCTGCTTGTGTATGTATATACTGGTATAATTTCCAAAACACAAGTAGCCCTTCCCCCCAAAGAAGACCTCTGCTCAAATCTTTCTTCCAGCCATAATTATTTCATATAATTTTGTTTTAAAATTCCTTCTTCTAATAAAAAAGAATAAATACATTTGCCCATAGCATAACTGTTATTTTTCTTGAATTTTATAAATTACCTCTCACTTGGAGAAGGTAATACTTTGAAAACTAAAGAGGACACTGATAGTATGGTCTTTTCCCTAAATGCACATGGTTACCAAATATATTTTGTATTCTAAGAAAGCATATTCTCATTTGATTTTGAACTGCAAATCTTTTTAGAAAGAGTTATGTTGTTCATAACATGAAAGATGAAAATTTGTTGCTAGACTGAGCTGAATAGAAATGAGAAGTCTTCAGTGATTAATAAATCGGGTATGTTTCTGCCCTCTGGCACTCATCAGAATGAAAAACATAAAATAAAATCTGGTAAGTACATGGGAGAAACCAATTCTAAACTGAGAGGAGACGAGTGTACACCACAGTCCTGGTGATGCTATGTGTTTAAGATCTATTGCTGCTTTGAACTTCTTTACTAAGTTTATGCTTGGACTTAGCAAGTGACCTTAGGGCATTTGAAAACAAAATTGCTCCTTAGGAAATTAACAGTGTGAAATTTGACAATGCATACACAATGTTGCAGACCAAGGTAGACCTACCTATCAACCACTAACCTAACCATTACTTAATTTCAGGCTACATTCCATAGGAAATTGATTTATGTAATATGCAAAAGAAATAGAGTTGTAAGGCAATCTGTCATGTTTGGAACTTAAGGAAGAGAAAATAATTATTCTTTCATCAAAAGTAATTCAGTGGATAACCATTGTGGGTCAGTTCTAGACATTCCAGAGAATGCCTTCATACTGAGTGGTGCCTTAATAAAAAGAAGTCAGAAGTTAATGTTTTCTGGAGTAAATAATTTATCAGAGTATGTAAGTGTGCTTTACCTTCTTGTTCATTGTTTTCTTAGATTGAGGTACACCTATGACCAGTTTTCTCTTAGTTCTCTTTTTGTTGTGTTTTGTTCTCTCATGGTTGAGCTGAGTAGAAATACTTTGTCTTTTCACACTTCTCATGCTTGGAGAGGAGGGAAGGTCACCAGCCAAACTGATCTTTAAGTTTCAAGGCAGTTCACACTCAGATGCTTCTAGAAAGGAGTATTTTTCTGAGCTTGAGTTAAATTTTAATAGGAAGAAAATGAATTTACCAGAAAGACCTCAGGTGTGAGATAACCCTATTTCATAATGCTATAGATTTGCTCAATCCTCCTTTTGACTTCAGGTATAATGGTTAGACCAGAGGAGTGTGCAGAATGAAATACCATCTAGGTAAAGTATGTATACTTCAAATAATGCATTCAAAGTAAGCATGTAATTTCACAATGCAAACAAGGCCTGATATCAGCTGGGTGCTCTAAAGACTGTGTCTTGTTCCAGATTATTTGCATTCCTGGAAAAGTATTTTTTTTCATAGTTTTAATTATACCAGCAATAGATTATTTTAGAGAGAAGAGAGAAGAAGGCCTCACTCATTATTTCCTGTCAACTACAGTCTACCTGGTATAAGAGGACAGGATCTTTTTAGAGTGACGTAGGCCCATTGAAGAGAGTAACAGAAGTCACCAGTAGTTGATTAAGGCAGAGAAAGATGGCACTGGAGTCATGAACGTCTAACCTTAGTTTCTACATTGCGAGTTGATTTAATATGATTCCTCTGTGTTTTAATAGGCAAGTAAGTTCTAGTGTGAGATGGAGGGTCCTGAGTACACAGATGAATTCAGGGAGGTGTAATGAAGGAAAGTATGACTGTTGTCTCCATTATTTTGATATTACGTAAACAATTGATACATTTAAAAAAATGACTTTACCAGGGAAGACAAAGCCATACTTAATGCATCAGTAAATTTTATCTGGTAACACTTTTATAGTCATCATACATTATGATATAAATATGGGAGATTCAAACACATAAGAAATATTTCATGTAGTGACTTTATGCCACGGGACTCATAGTTATAATTCTTTGGTAAAGTTAGTTAAGCCATTCAAATCTACCTTGTCTTGCTACTTGATTTTTTGTGGATCCAGAGCTCATTGTAGAACCACATAACTTACCGAAGGGTGGAAACTAGATTTCAGAATCCTAGGGTGGAAACTCGATTTCAGAATCCTCCTTGTTGATATTTTAGTTAAGCATCTGTGCTCTGCTAACCTGGAGGAAGAAAGTGAGCAGACCACCAACAATATGTTATGCTATTGCTTGAATTAACATTGCTTAAATACACTGAATGATTTTGCATGGCATGTTCTGTTTGATTTAGCAAGAATGATCCCGATAATTCCTTTTTCTTTAGTATACTATAGGAAGCTCTTTGATTACTAGGTAACCTCTGTGAATGAAACACTCTTGCATCATTGCTATTGATTTTTTTTTTTTTTTGCTATTGATTTTTTTTTCCTTATCGCAAAAGGGAAGAAGAGCGATTTAGAGAAGGAAAGTCTCCAGTTTTGAAAATGAGAACTCTTCCTATGATTGTGGCGTTGGTTTGAGGTTGTGTATATAAGTCCAGAGGCAGGCACGTGCAAAGTAATGCCAAGGAGCGTTCACTGTCAGAATTTCCTCAGGTGATGCCAGTGTGAACTGCAAGGAGGACAGGATTTGCTTCTGTTTCCCACTGAAAATGTATCGTGAACGCAAATTGTAGCATCGTTTCAAGACTAAAAATGGTTGTACTTAAATTGGGAAGCCCACAGAACTAGATTATCAAGATGGTGCAGTGGGAGCTCCATGTTGAGTCTGTCTGAGTAGTCCAGCCGATTTCTGTACCAGTGTATGTTATTCCTACTCTTTATGTATTTGTAAATAGCGGTTAAAAGAAATAACATAATTTCTCTAGGTTTTGATTAGAAGTCCATATACATCATGCCCACTCAGGCTTAAACACTGCTAGGTCCCAACCAGCTTCAGTCTTCCAGGAAGATAAAACAGGCTACTCTCAAACTCTCAGATGCAGGGTTTTTTTTTCTAGCTCTTTTTCTGTGTGCATACACATTGATTTGAAGTAGGAGAACTCTGGCTTACAGGTAGCATCCATCCTCACACATATAAAACATGAGAGCATTTAGAATGGTGAATAATGAAAGGCTATCCAGTGTCTTAAGCTTGGCCCTGTAGTTAGACTGAATTATCCTTTTGTTTCACAACCACTGTTCTTGTCCATGTCTTGATAGGAATCTTGAAAATATTTTGCTTCTGGTTACTCATTTTATTTTTATTCTAAAAAGTTTTCTTCTTGTTTTGTCCTCCCCCCCCCCCAATAATTTGCCTATGGGAGTTTTATTTTATATATGAGATTATTTCCCCCAAAGAAAAGAGCTTTTTTGCCTTGACATCAGGTTGAGTCTAGGTTCCATTACCTCTGAATGCAGGCAAGTTTCTTAATCTGCCATGAAGTGGGCAGTCAGGGAAGGAATGACTGGCCTATTTAAATAGAATTATGCTCAGAAAAAAAATCACTGTGGAGAGCAACAGACTTGGTGGGAACTCTTTTTAAGGGCATAACCTTAAAGGTAGAAGAGAGAGGAGTCTGAGTACCTGTTGAGTACTGTAGCCTTGCTGAGGCCTCCACAAATGTGTTTGTTCCTTTAATCCTTTTCTGTAGCCTTCAGTCCACAGACGAGAAAACTGTCATTCAAGGTTGTAAACTGTCAAATGTCCAATGTTCAACTTTAGTCAATAGTCTCCTCTGGGTTTGAGTTTAACTCCAATTCTAAAGCTTTCCATTTTTAGAGACTGCCAAGTATTTTGTTAAATACTGACTACAAAAGTTGGTTTCTATTATCTTCAATTACCTGAAATATAGACCGGAAGTGAATTGTGAGAAGCTTCTATGGGTATTGCTCTCTCTAACATATAAAAGGCTGAGAAAACTGTTTTTTCTTCCAATAATACTCAGAGATTTCTGGCTCTTATTTAAGTCATAAGACTTGGGGATTGCACCAATCTGCAAGTTTTATTTGTCAAATGGAAGGGATATAAGAAATGGTTTTAAAGTTTTACCAAGCTCCTGCTAAGAGGTAAATAGAACACACACAGAAGGTAAACACCAGTGCTTCTGCCTTCCCACATCCCTTTCCCCTCCCACCCCTTCCTCTTTATTCCCCTTCCTGCCTTCTTTCCTACTTTCACAAACATGTAGTAAATACCTCTAATGCATCAGCGCCAATGCTGATCACTATTTTCAAGTTCAAGGGAGATATTCAGCAGGTAAATTTCCTTTCTTGTTGTTTTTTTTTTTTTCTTTATATATGTGGTATAGCTGGGTGTCGTGGCACACATTTTAATCCCAGCACTGCCAGCAGAGGCAGGCAGATCTCTGTGGGTTCAAGGCCAGCCTGGTCTACATAACAAGTTCCAGGCCTTCCGGGCGACATCTAAATGTAACTTCTCCAAAAAAAAAAAAAAAAAAAAAAAAAACCTAAAACTAAAACAAAACATAATTTTAAAAAAGTATATTTAAAAGCCCAGAGTACAGAACACTTCCTGAAAGAAATACACTTTCCATTTAGCATTCTCCTGACTTTTATGAACTTACCACTAAACATATTATACAATTCAAAATACATTTCTGAGTTCTAAACATATATATGATATATATCATATATAAAACTGAAGATAAGAAGGGAGAAAGCACTTTTTTTGGTCTTTTTGAGACAGGGTCCCCCTGTAGCCCCAGCTGGCCTAGAACTCACTGACATGATAGTCTTGTTACTAGTCCAACAGTGCTAGTAATAGTTGAAATCTTTGTTCTCACAAATGCAGAATTCCCAATGTGTGCCCCGTTCTTCTCTTTATAAAAGCAAAGGCAAACCAGATATAAGCTTCTTTAGAATTGACGTATTAAAACAAGTACCCTGAATCTTTTGTTTGCCTTCTTTGTAAAACAATGCTCCCAAAAGCATTAAATGCAGGAAAACAAACAAACAAACAAACAAAACAACCCATTGTGACAGGCAGGATTTTCCAATACCCAAGAATCCTGGATCTATTCTGGTTTATAAACTAAAACCCCAGCTTGTTTGCAGCCTTGTGGAGTTTGATCGGAATGATTCAGTACTGTGGGTGTTAGGGAACAAGGCAGACCTCCTAGATCGAAGCTACACAGCACAGCTAGCCTGCTTCTTCTAGATGTCCTCTCAGAGGAGGGTTTCAGTTTACATGGAGCACCGGCCTGTATGAGCAGGGAGCAAGTTTGCTTTTAACAAGTCAGAGTGATAATCATGATCTTGTGCCCTTTAGTTAATGGTGCGAATTTTATTCCTCAATAGGCTTTTTATAGACTCGGTGCTCATTTAAAAGTTATCTTCTTTGCAGAGCTTTCTTTCTCTTTCTTAGAGAGATTTGTTTTCTCTGACTTTGAATTGCAGTGAAAACCTTTTTTACACACACACAAAAAAATCCCTTCAGTAGATTTCAGATACACCCAGATCACATCATGGCCCCTAGAATGTAAGAATGTTACAGAAAAGCCTCATAGAGCACTGTCAAGAGCAGCCTCCCTGCCCCTCCCCGCAACTCCAAGGACCACCCCAGTTCCCACCAGGAAGGGCTTTTGTGTTTGATTATCCTGTGATTCTTACTGGGTCAGTGTGCAATCTTACAGTTGCTTCCAAAGATAAACTCAAATGTTGCTTTCCTCCTGGGGAGCTGTGTACTTTTATCGTTCCTCACCATGGACCAGTCAGGGATGTGTTAAAAGCTTTCTTCCCAAACTGACAGCTGGGTGTAATGGAATATTTTTCCATTGACTCTAAAGTCTTTCCTTTGTACTGTTCCATCTTCTTAGGTATGAAAGGACATTTATGAGAAACTTGTTCATGGTGGCCATTTACAAGTACCTTGATGTCACCTCATAGGAAATATTATCACCACTTTATAGATGAAATCAAATTAAGGTTTCCAGGGACCCATCCAGAGTCATAAAGCTAGAATGTTAGAACAGAGCCTTAGAACCAAGCTTTCTACAGCAGGACACCTTAGCTCTCCATTGAAGCACTCTGAAAGGCTGTGTGGCTTATCGGGCACCCCCGGCTTTCACTTACTTTGATTATGTTCTTCCAACTAAAGATGAGGCAGTGAGACTAGCTGTGACCATGAAGGTATCTTTGGTGCATCCCTGACAAAGTCTGAAACAACTAATAGAGCCAAGTCTGACAGTTAGCTAGAGGTTCTAAAAGCCACTGGATTTCCTTTTATTCTAGGAAATGAGCTGCATCAGTGACTTTGGCAGCAGAGTGCCCTTCTGTATAAAGGGAAGGTAGTACTGTTAAAAGGGCGGTCCCAGTTTTGGAGTCTAACAGAACTGGGTTCAAATTCCACATCTGTCATCAGCTTGAGTTATTCACCTAGCCCATCTAATGTTTAGTTGCTCATCTGCAAAATAAGAAAAATAATTACATTCCTGTTATCAGGTTGCTATAAGGATTAAAATAAAATATGTCCCTGACTTGGGCTGGGGTAGTTTAATGCTCAATAAATCTGAGTTAACATTATACTCATAGAGTTTGGGCTAATTCATGGACCTGCATTTAAAGCATGGCTAAATAGCAATGCCAGGTATCTGCAGATGTCTGTCTATCATCTATCTATCTATCTATCTATCTATCTATCTGTCTGTCTGTCTGTCTGTCTGTCTATCTATCATCATCATCATTTATTCCATCATTTATAGCCACAGATTTTTATTAGATTGAACAGAGGGCAGAAAGTTTCATTCAGTTGTAACATCTCATTTTAGTAACACTGTACCAAATACCCATTGTCTGTTAACTCAGATAACAAAACTAAATTGCAAAACAAGTTATTCTGACTCAGTTTGCCTAGATTTGTTTATGTCGAGAAGTCTTAGGATAATGCTCATAGAACAATATGTACTAAATTTTCTTTATTCAGAAACGTATAAACATGTAAACATGTTTTTATAATAGAAACTGGTCTGTGTGTGTGTGTAAAGGCTCATTATAATGTTAAAATTTCAATTAAAGGGAACTAAATTGATACTAGAAAAATCTGCAAAGCAAAGCAACTCATCTGTCAAGACAGTGGGAGATATTGTCATGTCAAGCTTATGATGAGTATGGCATTTTTTTTTTTTTTTTTTTTTTTGTCTTTTTCGAGACAGGGTCTCCCCGTAGTCCCAGCTGTCCTGGAATTCACTCTGTGACCAGGCTGGCCTTGAACTCACAAAGATCCGCCTGTCTCTGCCTCCCAAGTGCTAGGATTAAAGGCGTGCGCTACCACGCCCAGCTACAAGTATGGCATTATTTTTAACAATGTCCATTTTTAATTATTAATGATAACAATTTTAGGCATCCATAGTTTTCATTTCATATCTGGAACAAATAATAGATGGTTTTCCTCAGGGGTTTTGTTTTGTTGTTTGTCTCTGTCTCTCTCTTCTGACTGACAGCTAATTTTCTTGGGCGAGGAACAGGTAATTAACCATGTAGAAGTTGGCATGTTTTTATTTTGTATTAGAATGCTCATGTATTCTTTCCACATTTAGACTTGCACTTCGCCAGCCCTGTAGGTAGAAATGCTCTATAAGTTGGAATGAGTATATCAATAGCAACTTTTATAACCAGTTGCAACATGGAGAGAGGATCTTGATCACTGAAAGTGTTCATTCTCTAAAATACTGATTTGCATAAATTATGGGCTGTATGAATAGTTCATGTTTATGAACAGAAACAAAAGCAAAATAGACCTAACAAAAGCACGTTCATGAATTTCAGAGTAGGTCATTCCACAGGAGATTTTTATGGTGAGGGGTTGCATAGATACCTCATTCGGTGAAAAATGACAAAGAAGATTCGAAAAGAATTGGGAAGTTGAATCCTACAAGAGCGAGAAGAGGCTGTTCAAACATTCTGAATACCTCACCTGAAGTCCAGAATACTCTAACTTGAAAAATAGCCCTGGGTACATACAGCACTTCAAAGAATGTCAGGTAGGAAACTATGTGACTTCCTTTTTTGTTTTGCAGAAAGCAGAAGCCACTGGAGAGAAACGGCCAAGAGGCAGACCCAGGAAATGGGTGAGCGATAAGATGGGATTTCCATTCTTAAAAGAAAAAAGTCTTTTTAAAAAAATTAAAATAAAAAAGTTTTATTTCGTAGATGACATGAATTTGTAACTTCTAGTCTAATGAGCCTTTGAACAGGTTGAAGCATGGGACCTGAGATCACTTCTTACTTACCATTCAGTTCTGAAGTTCACTGCTTTCCTTCCCTGAAGGGAACTCCTATCTCTTATCAACATCAAAGAACTCTCCACTCTTCCTGCAGCAAGAATAACAAGGAGAGGATTTGTTCATGGGTTGAGTAACTAGGGTTAAAAGTATTATGAAATCTTAGAAGTGGATTACAAATGGTGATAAAATTCAGAGGAACTGTGAATGAGATAATTTTGTAATGTTTTCGCTTACTTGTTTCTTTTTTCTTTTTTTTTTTTTTTCTTTTGGAAAAGTCTCATTTTCTAGGTGGTTTGGATTTTCTTTCTCACATTAGCTTTTGCAGGAAATAGGGGTTTAATTTCCAGTGTTGCCAGCCAACCTCAGTCGTCACTCTACACAAGGACATCAGAGGCGTTGGTGCATGCATGTACCCCTAGGTCCACAGATCACAGATTTTGATTCTAGAAATTCGGTGGCTCTGAGAATCTTCGCTCATTTGGCTACTTGCACCTTGCTCTCTCTTATCACCATATTACTCATGTTCTTTTTTTTAAAAAATTTTTTAATTAATTTTATTTATTTCTGTATGTGTGAATGTACTGTCTGCATGCAAGTCTGTGCACCCGTGTCGTGCAATGCCGCGGAGGTCAGAAGAGGGTCTGGGGTTCTCCTGGAATTGGAGTTTTAGATGGTTCTCGGCCGCCATGTGGGTGCTGGGGATTGAACCCGCGTCCTCTGCAAGAGCAGACGGCGCTCTTAACCGCTAGGCAATCTCTCCAGCCCCATTACTCATGTTCTTCTGGTCTGTCTTTCCCACTAACAGAGCAGAAAAGTCTCAACAATTAAGCGAAGCTGTTTCTCAACAAGCATCCTCTGGCCCCAGCATTGTCTGTGATGGAGTCTGGTGCTCCTCCTCCAAAGCTCTTCCTTCATTAGTTGTTCTCCTGCCCTGCTGGGTTGTATTTTTCCTGTTGGTTTACCATCCTTTCTTCCTCCAATTCTGCATCACTTTCTATTTATACTTTGGTGTTGCCTTTCACTTAATTTATTCATCTTGTAGGGGTTTCCTCCCCCGCTCTGTTCCACATGTGTTAGGATTAGATTTCTTAGCACAAGGAAATGGGGATGATCTTTAGATTAAAACCATCTTAGTGCTACAGTGTAATCTTAAAGTAAAGGAATTTCATTTAGATTGCTTTCCAGTAACTGAACTCTCCACACTTACCTATTGTGGCTATCCTCCAGCCTCTGCTGCCTTAAGTGTTCGGATTGTACTCCCCTCTGGGCTGCCTCTTCCTTCCATAAATGCTCAGAACTTAGAAAATCTTTCATCCCACTCTGGAACTTCTTCCCCTGTCCCTGGGGTTGTCTCCTAAGAATATGCAAAATCATTGCTTCACCTAAACTCCCAGTAACCCTTCAGATACTTGAGGACTGTGAACACAGCCCATTTGTTTTGTTTTCAAGTATAGTATCTCTAATCCTTTGATACAGACACCTCACCTAGACAACCACATTCTTGTTATTTTCTGAGCACATCTGTTGCTTTGAAATGTGTCATTCGGAACTAAGTATTATATTTCAGGTACAGATTCTTTTACATATTATAGTTATCAACTGATGCTTAATCAACTTCCTAGGAACATAATAGTCTGAAAAAACAACCATTTTGTTGTGTTCACCTATTTGGGGCTCAAGAGTAGAAACAGCAGAGCAGAAAGGCTTGTGCCTAGATGGGGATGTCTGAAGCCTCTGCTAAGGAGGACCCTAACCTCTAGTGCCAAAATTCAGCTCTAGATTTGGAAGCTTCTTAACCCAGAGCTTTGACAGGTTGGAAGTCTGGTTATGTCTGGGAGTGTCCACTGGATTGCTCGCACCTGACATCTTCAGGCTCATGGCCTTAAAAGAATTGGCCTTCTTGTCTGCATTCATGGTTCACTAACTGGGGAGGAACCACAAAGCTTTTTTGGATTTGCTTTGAGAAGTTGAAAAGTGCCATTGCTATTCTATTCTGGGGGCACCCAGTGTCACCAACTCCACTAAGTTGCTAGTGACAAAGAGTCCAAATCCAGGTCTGCTATTTCCCAAACATTGAAACTGTGAATGGATACCATGTCCCATTGACTAATCAACAAGAAAGACCTACATACTCTTTCTAATAGGCAACATAATGGGCAATAGATTAGATCTTTGAAGTCACAGGATTAATGTAGCTAAAATGAAATAGACTGTAAACAAAATGTAGTGAAAGTTAGCCAGTTAATACAATCCTTCAGGTAACTCTGCCTTTTTATCCCTTCCCCCTTTGAGCTGCCCTATAATGTTCTCCAGTTAACACCTATGAGTCTTATTCAGGTCTGCTCTTCTCAAAAGCTTTCTATGGCCCCAGAACTGTTTAGTGAATTGATTACAGCTCACTTCAGTGCTTCAGAGCCCTCCAATTAATACTATCTCTATGGCTCAAACCACTATTTCTACCAAGGTAGTATAAAACATAGAGCAATTGAAGGGTCTGTATGTTTTTTTCTTATTTGGAACAGCCTGGATTCTAGGCATCTGATGTTCATGCTAGGTAAGAAGCACATGGGACGCACCTGCTGTGGAGATTGTGGCCATCCTGGGAAGAGCTGGGCCATCCTCATTGACTTTCTTGGTTTCTAATTTTTATTGGCTGTGACAGTGGAAAATTCTGTATGGTGAATCGTTACAAGTCCCCGATTTGGTCCCCAAAGAAGAGTTGCTCTGCTTAGAAGAGGAAATAAAAGGAAATTGTATATTTTTTCTAGACAACGTGTTTCCTCTTTGCTTGTATATATTCTGATGGTGGATGTGCAGTCGTCAAACACAGCAAGACATTCTGTTAAATGGCATTCTTTGTTGGAAAGCTTGCATGAAGAAATAAATCATTGCATTTTCCATAGGAAATGGGCTTGTTCTTTATAGTAAGTTTAGCTCCTTCCAACAGTGACGTTCACTGATTTCCTGGATGGAGATATATCTTTGAACTGACTGGATTTACTTGGCATATGGTTTAGAGGCCAAATCGTTCCCTTTATTCTTGTGGGTTGCATTGTTTTAGAGTTCTTTTGTCCTATAAATCATAGAGATCCATGTAACAGGCCTGGCAGAGAATATCTACAGATGTAACTGTGGTCAGTAGTTGAGTATTTTAATCAAAAGTTGACTCAACATACACAAAAATATGTAGCTCTAGTACAGACCCGTGCATCAGTCCTGCTACTGGAGAGGATGGAGCATTGGTAGATCCTGTGAGTACACAAGCATGTTAAGTAGGTTTGGTTAGGTGGCCTCTACTTTACTACAACTTTGGTCTTTTCTCCCATCTGGTTTGATTAGATTTCCAATCTATTATTTTAATGGGATTTTTCTGGGTTTTCATTGTCTGTGTGTGTACACATGAGAACAGAGGTAAAGAAAAAAAGAGTGTCCTTTTCCTTCTGGAAGCCTGGGATTGGGGTTCAGGTGGCTTGGGTTCAAATTCTGACTTACCACTCAGCTAACTATGTCATCTTGAACAAACTATATGACCATCTCATGGTAGATTTCTCATAGAATTCTTGTGAGCACTGAATGAGAGACTGTATGCAAAGGCTCAGTATAACTATATGTGGCATAGTGCTCAGTAAATGTTAGAAATTATAGATGACTCCATGGTACACTTTGACCTTGATGTCAGCTATGGCCTATACTCTAATTTTCTACAGCCACAAGTAGTTACATGTGAGGTGACAGTCATACAGCACACATATCAAGTTCTCTTGGTGGTACCATGCCTCCCTTGTTGGGTATTATCTAGTTAAAGAATTGCTTATCAGGGGCTGGAGAGATGGCTCCATGGTTAATAGCACTGGCTGCTCTTACAGAGAACCTGGGTTCAGTTCCCAGCACCCAACATGGTGACTGACCATGGTCTGGAACTCCAGTTCCAGGGAATCTGACACTTTCTTCTGGCCTCTGTGGGCACTGCATGCATGTGGTGCAGTGATATGTATGTAGGCAAAATATTCATACTCAAAAAGACATGAGCCACGAAAGAGGAGACAAAGCTAATTTCTTTCGATAGTTTCAACTTTGCTACAGATTTTTTTGTGGACAGCGGATAAATGATAAAAATGTAATTGCTGTCTAGTGTGGTGGTACATGCTTTTAATCCCAGCACTCAGGAGGCAGAGGCAGGCAGATCTCTGTGAGTTCAAGGCCAGCCTGGTCTATAGAGTGAGCTCCAGGCCAGCTGAGAATAAAGAAAGACCCTGTCTCAAAAATACAAAAAAAAAAAAAAAATGTAATTGCTAGGAAAGTGCCAAACCCTACACGATGCTCCACGGCTTCAGAATGACACAGTGCCTGGTGAGTGTCTTAACTATAATTAAGGGAGCACATACTTCCTCTATCATGGTAGACTGGGAAATTGTGGACAGGAGGCATAAACATGCCCTGCTTCTTTAGACAGCGCCATCAACCCTGGTTTAGACAGTTAGCTCACCACCACTTTGAGTGGCCTATGTTGTGGGATTCAGTGATTATTTTAAAGAAAAATAATTATGCAAGATATTTTGTACAATGTACTCTTCATACCTCCCATGCACATATTTACCTGTATTTACATGTACATGTTTGTGGGTGGTAATAAATATTTAGACTGGAAGGCTTGATATTATATATGAACAATCAATATGATGCTGAGTTTTTTGTTTTGTTTTGAAATGAGGTTTCACTAGCCCTGGCTGGCCTGGAACTCACAGAGATAGATATACTAGTCTTTGCCTCCTGAGTGCTTTGATAGTTGTGTGCCACCAGGCTTAGCCATGACATTATTTGTTGCTAGCAAAAAATAGGAACAACTCTAGCTATGTTGCAAGAAATTAGTATATATATTATATACTATATAGTATATATAATATATATATACTTATTGGTCTTTTTGAGGACAGTGTCTTCCCTGTAGGCCCCAGCTGTTCTGGAACTCACTATGTAGACATAGGCTGGCTTTGAAACTCACTCAACAGGCATCCCACCTGCCTCTGCCTCCTGGAGTGCTAGGATCAAAGGTGGATGCCACCACGGCCCGCCTGGCAAGAGAATTTTTTTTTTTTTTGGTCTTTTCGAGACAGGGTCTCCCTGTAGCCCCAGCTGTCCTGGAACTCACTCTGTAGACCAGGCTGGCTTTGAACTCACAAAGATCCGCCTGCCTCTGCCTCCTAAGTGCTAGGATTAAAGGCGTGCGCCACCACGCCCGGCGCAAGAGAATATTTTTAAGAGTGGGGCCTGGAGCTGGAGAGATGGCTCAGCGGTTAAGAGCACCGACTGCTCTTGCAGAGAACCCGGGTTTGATTCCCAGCACCCAGATGGCTAAAGAAATGTCTCTAATTCCAGTTCCAAGGGACTCTGACACCCTCTTCTGACCTCTGTAGCATTGCATGACATGGGTGCACAAACCTACATGCAGACAGTACATTTTCATACACATAAGAAAATAGTAAATTAAAAAAAAAAAGATTGGGGCCTGTCTTTTAAATCAGTAGTTCTTGATTTTAAATTCTTCAATAGTTGACATAAATAGTACAACATTTTACTCCATTAAATCAAGCTTCCTCCATCAATTCCATTCTGAAACAAAGATCCCTGCATTTCATGAGCTAAATTTCTCTGGACAGGTTGTTTGATTTACTCATGCATTTTCTCAAAGTTGGGTGACCTGATAGGAACATTGTCTATGAGTAACACTGCTATTCATTAATGTTTGTAAAAACACAAAGCCTCTGTGTACAGCCAGCCCCTTCAGAGTGAGGCTGTAGATGATGAAGCCTGTTGGCTTCTTTTCTGTTTTCCCTGTGGCCTGTCCTTCAGCCATTTTACTGCTCATCAACACTTCCACCAGATAGGAGTAGGGAAGCAGAAGCAGGAACAGGAGGTCAGCTGTGCTAAAAGGCTTATGGGAAGGAGACTGGCCATCATGGCTAACAGATTTTCAGACTACGTGGATTTCCTGTATCACAAACTCTTAGCTGGTGCAGCCATTAACACTGAAGTTTTATTTTTCACACATTTTTCTATTTGCATAATAAATATGATTTTATAAGTTCTATAGGAAGTTCTTTTGGGGGATGCTATAGTGAATAAAATTATCCTTTAAAGTTATTTCCTTAGGGGGCTGGAGAGATGGCCTAGCGGTTGAGAGCGCCGACTGCTCTTGCAGAGGACCCTGGATCGATCCCCAGCACCCACATGGTGGCTGAGAACCATCTTTAACTCCAGTTCCAGGGGAATCTGACACCCTCTTCTGACCTCCGCGGCATTGCATGACATGGGTGCACAAACCTACATGCAGACAGTACATTCATACACATACAAGAATACATAAATTAAAAAAAAAAAGATATTTCCTTAGAATTGATGAGTGACTGCAGATTATGCTTGATCCAAGCAAAGATTTTGGTTTTTGTTTTGTCCATGTTTAAATTCAAAAGAATTGGACTCAGTGCACAATTTCATTTGATTCAAATTGTGGAATGACAATTCTTTAGATTTGGGTAAAGGAAGACTGCCTTGTGACCCTGAAGGGGTCTCTTCTGATTGTTAAAAATGTTACAATGTCTTGGGGCTGGAGAGATAGCCTAGCGGTTAAGAGCACCGACGCTCTTGCAGAGGACCCGGGTTCGATCCCCAGCACCCACATGGCGGCTAAGAACCGTCTGTAATTCCAATTCCAGGAGAACTCCAGTTCCAGGGGAATCCGAGACCCTCTTCTGACCTCCGCGGCATTGCACGACACGGGTGCACAGACCTGCATGCAGACAGTACATTCATACACATACAAAAATAAATAAATAAATAATAAAAAAAAATTTTTTTTTTAAATGTTACAATGTCTTGGGGCTGGAGAGATGGCCTAGTGGTTAAGAGCCCCGACTGCTCTTGCAGAGGACCCAGGTTTGATCCCCAGCACCCACATGGCGGCAGAGAACCTCTTTAACTCCAGTTCCAGGAGAATCCGAGGCCCTCTTCTGACCTCCGCGGCATTGCACGACACGGGTGCACAGACCTGCATGCAGACAGTACCTTCATACACATAAAAAATAAATAAATAAAATTTAAAAAAATGTTACAATGTCTTAAGACCATCATAAATTTGATGGGAGGGGAATGTCATAAAGCTAACATTAACTGTGTCCAAAAGAAACCCATGCTACCATTTTGTACTGCAGTTTCAGCGTACTCACCCAGAAAATGAGCTTTAAGTACAGCATTGTGCGGAAGACAGTAGGCTCTGTGACAGAGGTTACTTAAAACACGCCTTTGTTTCTCCTTTGTTTCCTTGTCTTTCACTTGGCTGGACTACTTGATCCCTAGGGCTCTAATTTGGACACTCTGGGATTGTGTGATTTTTTTTTTTCTCTAAAAATATTGCTAAAGTCTTCTGACAGTACTATGGGTCAAGCCTGTGCTAGCTCTGGCAAGATAGGGGTCAGCAAAGTAGATGGGAGCTGGTATAGCCTAGATAATCTGTAAAGGAAAGCTGTAATTTGAATTGACCTCTCTGCGTATGATGCACAAATCTGCAGTTATGGGGCCAGGGTTGTGTTCTGTCTCCACAGCAAGTGCTCAGAACAATAACAAATGTATAGAATTTGATTTGTCAAAACATGAGCCAGGCTTCATCTAGTTAACATCAGCTTGGAAATATTGGCATTAAATGATCAGTTATAAAGCCTATGGAGAAGAAGAAAAGAATCAGAAAGATCAGCATAAGACAGCATCCAAACATAAACTGGTCTCACTTTTTTATTTACTCGTGCTGAATATAATTTATGTTTGTGAAAAAAAATTTAAGTCTATTCTTTCATTTTTTTGAAGTCTTAAACTTATATACTTTAGTGTTTCTGAATGGTACTATCTTTTGTATTTAAAAATGAGCTTTTGGCTGTGAGTGGGGCACATGCCTTTAATCCCAGCACTCAGGAGGCAGAGGCAGGCAGATCTCTGTGAGTTCAAAGCCAGCCTGGTCTACAGAGTGAGCTCCAAGCCAACTGGGACTAAAGTGAGACCCTGTCTCAAAAAGACAAAAAAAAAAAAAAAAAAAGAGCTCTTTGAGGGTGGAAGGCATATCGTATTTATCTTCTTATCCCTAGTACCGGAGACACAGGAGGGAATGGAGCAGAGTATTAAGAGCTCAGACTGCCTGGGTTCAAATATCCACTTAATCAAGGCCAGTTAGTCACTGTCACAGACCCAGTTCCCTGCATGCAAGACAAAAGATAATCACAGTTCCTATGAGGATGTTTTGAAGAAATCAAGTGAGAAGGCATCAAAAAACTTTGCTTAACACGAATGTTTGTGATACATAATAGTTCTTGATATTAGTACTATTTCAGGCCCATAGCAGTATTTAGTAAAAGTTTAGTGAATAGAACACTCTTTTTCTGTAGTATACATAAAGTATGGTCTTTGAATTTTTGTACTCCAGTAGTGAATGTAGATTGAAATTGCATTCTTTGGCTTTCTTTTACATCAGATAGCCTGTGCTTTCAGGGGGATTGGGCTAGGTTTAAAAAAAGTAACCTATAGGCATTTAAACATCCTTTTTAAATAATTTCAAATGCTAGGTTCTATCTTCCCACTTCATAAGTCAGTGGCCAACCTCTGTTTCACAGGCCCCAAAGGGGTTTTGGCTGCTTTGCCTCTGCTCCTGCTTCCATCCTTTCATTTCTGGGAATGGTATTCTGCTTCCCAGAATAGATTCGAGTGTGGTTCCTCAAAAGAACTTTTGTCACAAGTTTGGATCCTCACAAAAATAGAAGAGTTCTTCTCTGGCTAAACATCATAAAATAATTTTCTGGGGTAGTTTCTCATATTTTTGACAGAAACTCATTCTAATGGCCTATTTGTGTTCCATTCCATTGCCTTTAATTCCTACAACTCATGTAAAAATAAAGAAATTTGGGAAAACAGCTAATAATTCTATTTTTTTACATCTTCCAAGGGTATTTTGGAGCACTTACAGTTAGTTGTGGCGACAGCGGGCATGCTACATGGAGTGGAAAGGGACTCTCTGCCCCTAGTGCTGTTACCACAGGCAGAAGTACAGTCCAACCTAGGTAGGAATGCTGCCTACCTTATAAGTTGAAGCATTGACATTACCAATGGAGGCAGTGTAGGTTGGCCAACGTTCTCAGACAACCCAGGTGCTTTCAGCCTTTAGGAAGCAGCTCCTAACAGCCCCAAAGCCAGGGGAGCTGAGAAAACAGCTGTGTGAAGGAATCTGTAGTTTTAAGGGTAGAACTGATGGTGCTGCGAGAGTCCTGCCTCTCATTACCTGTTCCAAATGACTCTGATGTCAGAGAAGGCACCTGTCACCCAGCATAAAAGCTGAGCTCAAGTATACATACTGTTTTTGCATCCTAACTGATCTAGGATTGAGTCCGGGCTGTGTCACTTACTAACCTTAGACCACTGTCACCTCTCAAAGCCAAAATTTCTTGTTTTATGGTATGAAATTGGTGATGCCTTCCTTGTAGTTTTCGTTAGTGTGCCTACTTCTCAGGGTATGCTCAGCATAATCTCCCTTGTCTTCTTTTTATTAAAATTTGTGGCTATGCTTTGAGTCAGTTTTCCTTTTCCATAACATTCCAGATATTTCTTTTTCCTATTTTTCCAGCTTGCTAATCATGGTTCCAAATGAGATTTTAGCTATGTTAGATGGAGCATTAGGTTTGCAATGACAGGGCCATGAGCCTGGCCTCTGACTTAGTGAGCTTCCAGCTCTTTCTCTCCTTTTCTTTTCTTTTCTTTTCTTTTCTTTTCTTTTCTTTTCTTTTCTTTTCTTTTCTTTTCTTTTCATCTTTTAAAAAAATTTTTATTTTTCATGTGTATGAATGTACTATCTGCATGTAGGTTTGTGCACCCGTGTCGTGCAATGCTGCAGAGGTCAGAAGAGGGTGTAGGATCCCTCTGGAACTGGAGTTAAAGATGGTTCTCAGCTGCCATGTGGGTGCTGGGGATCGAACCTGGGTCCTCT
>VZQC01001888.1:1763913-1832888 GCA_009823505.1 Rhizomys pruinosus
AAAAAAAAAAAAAAAAAAAAAAAGAAAGAAAAAGAAAACATCTAATTTTATTTATCAACATAGCTTGGAAGCCAGCACATTTTTTTTAATTTTTTTTATTAATTTTTATTTATTTCTGTATGTGTGTGAATGTACTGTCTGCATGCAAGTTTGTGCACCCGTGTCGTGCAATGCCGCGGAGGTCAGAAGAGGGTCTCAGATTCCCCTGGAACTGGAGTTCTCCTGGAATTGGAGTTTCAGATGGTTCTCAGCCGCCATGTGGGTGCTGGGGATCGAACCCGAGTCCTCTGTAAGAGCGGTCGGCGCTCTTAACTGCTAGGCCATTTCTCCAGCCCCGGAAGCCAGTACATTTTAAAAGAGTACTAAGCAATATGTTATAAAACAAAACACCAGCACTTTATTATTTTGATACTCAATTTTCTTGGACAGGTCTTTGCATCTGCCGAGCCTCTAGTTAAGACCTAAAGAACTTCAGTTTTATGTTGTTTGTTTGCTCCTGCAGTTAAAAATATCTAAGCTAAAACGTTTGAATGTAATATTTAATGGTGGTGAATACCTACAAAATTTTATAAACATTAAAAATAAAGACATCTTTTCCACTCACCACTGTATTCGTTCCCTCGGAGTTTACTGGCCGGATAGAATTATTTGTATTCATACACAGTATTCCCAACCTCATTCTACTGTTTGATCAGTTTAGGAGGAAATGTTTTTGTTTTTTAATTTTTAACTATGTAGTAGAAAGAGATTGCCATATCCATTTTATTAAGTTTTATATATGTAATTCAAAGCTTCAGCTATATCTCTTCCCATAAAGCTGTTCCCCATTTCCTATAATCTTACAGACCTAGGAGAATTTTCCCTTCTGTCATTTTGATAATTATGTCCTCTGTGCTCAGCGGTGGCCTGTTAACCCACATGAATACCATAGGCTTGCAGAGCAGCCTCCCGTTTCCATATACTGGAACTGGGAGAATTTTCTGTAATGGTGTTCTAGCAATAATTCTGGAGGTGCAGGCATTTCCTGAGGATTAATGACCAGCTGGGAGGAACCAGTGGCCCTTGGCTCTGCCTCCCAGCCAGCCATTAATTCCAGGGAAATGTCTTTTGCTGAGGTCGTTATTGCTATTATAAGCTTAAAATGGAAAAACATAATAGACCTATGAGTTATTTTTATGGGTTGATGCAGTTTCCAATAGTATGTACTAATTCAAGAAAATGAATGTATATGCATACAAGCATAAGGCAGATGGTTTGACTCATCCCCCAGTATTCCGTATGTTTTATGACTGATTTTATGGTTCTCAACCATTCTTTCTCACTAAGAAAAGAAAGATCGATTTTAATAATTCTCACCTTTGAGGCTTAAAAGTATTGTACTCAATGAGATATTTACACTAGTTTTTGTTATCATCTACAAATAATATTCAGGTTTCACAGATGGTCAGAAAGAGCAGGACTTTATTTTCTCTTCTGTGGTGATAATTTTTCTTCCAGAATAAAGCCTTGCAATAATGAAAAGGCAAAAAACAGCACTCGCCTCTATAATGATCTTGTTGTGCTTCTTCAATCTTTCTCTGCTATTTAACAGGCATCTTTATATTTATAACTTTACATATAGAATCCACAAGAGAGGAATATATAGCCTAGTAATTCAGCAATTTAGAGTTTAAAAAAAAAGTATATTAAGTATTGAAATAAAGGGAAACCTTTCATACAAACTTGCCTGACGTTCAAGCCAGAATCACAATGCTAACCACTGTGTTCTTTTCAGAGTCTTCTGTAAAACCTAGCCCTGTATTTCTTCTTCTGGTCTTAATCAAACTGGCTTGTTGTATTAGTTTTATCTAGATGACTAAAGACTTTTCTAGAAACATTCTTAAGCGGGAAAATCTTGACAATCCTCGAATATTAGCACTTTTGGTCTTATGAAGAAATATCAACAGCATTACCTACAGCTACAGGTCAGACTTAAGAAATTATAGTACACAGCTTGTCCTAAAAGAAATACAAATCAGGGGGTGGAGAGATGGCTCAGGAGTTAAGAACACTGGCTGCTCTTGGAGAGGACCCAGGTTCTGTTCCCAGCACCCACAGGCTGGCTAACTCCAGTTCCAGGGGATCTGACGCCCTCTTCTGGCCTCCTTGAGCATCACATGACATAGGTGCACTTAACACATCCAGGCAATACACTCACACACATAAATAAAAAAGAAAGACGAATCACGCAAAGACATCTTGCCATACAAGGCCTTGAAGTTCCTATCCCACTTCCTTTCCTCCCCTCACCAACCTCACAGCCTCTGGGTAGTCTTTCTGTCGCCTCCGGTTCACTACCAAATTGTTCTAACTGGAGTAGGTAAGTTGTGCGCTGACCTTCGCTGTAGGGAGGTTAGCGCACAACTTACCTTCTTCATATACATATTCGGAACCTCCCAAGTCTGAGGTTTGTGTTCTTGCATTACTTCTAGATTATTCTTTCATGCCACTACTCCATCATTCATGTCAAACTCCTGCTCTGCCATGCCACTACCAAATGGCTCTGCGCTCATGACTGAGTAATTCCTGAGTGTTCTAGTCCAGGCAAACAGCATTGTCAGGGTCTCAGTTTGTCACTTCTCTCCTGTAGAGCTGCCAACTGGAAAAGCTTCCTCGAACTCTGCCGTTACCAGGAGTTTTCATCTCCCATTTTCAATTGTCTAAGAGCATTTTTTAACCTCCAGGTCAAGTTTAATCCAGCTACTTTTATGAACTGGCTCCTGACTCCCCTAGTCAGAGGTGGGCAGGCATTTCCCCCCTCACTCACAGGGGTGTATATCAATGCCTTGCTAACAGCATCACCCATTTTCTATTGAAACAATCACTTCTGAGTATGTTTTGCCTTTCTTTGCCATATTTTGCAATCTTCTTGGAAAGAGCTTTGCATTTCTTTTCCTTTCTTTTTTTTTTTTTAATACCTAGAATGGTGTTAAATGATAGCTCCTTACTACATTATTTTTGGATGAAGAAAAATTGTACACAATGGGCTACTCACATGCCACAAAAATGATTTCTTCAGACTATGTGATTGAAACAAAAGTATTTACATGGGATTGTGTCATTAATTAACTATCCCCTTAGGAGTCGCTTTTGTCACTAATCTCTTGGATCTCCTACTTAGAGGCATAAATATAAGTGACACTGGCCTGCTACTGTTTCCAGTGAGATTGCAAAATAGGAAGTAGACCTAGAAGCAGATGTTGGGGGAAAAATTTAAACATAGTGAGATGCAGGTTGACTCAGTAGGCCTTGCTTAAGGACATAGTCTAAGCAGAAGCTGTAAAGCATGACGGCATGGTGGTACGGGCTTCTACAGAATTGGAAACATACGTCGACTTGGAGAGATTTCTCCCCAAGTCATTGGCAACCCATTAGTGAATGAGTGATTAAAGGAAAAAAGATCATTTAAAGGAATAGTTGATAATTATGGCTGGCAAAACAATCTCATTTGGCAAATCTTGTGTGTGAATGTGTTTCTTATATTGTATACATTTTACTATGTATTTGGCTCACTATGAAACACTGAATTTACAAATACATTAGTTTTCTTTTCCAGATTTATTTTTCAAAATATTGCAAGGTCTGCATATATAAATATATATATATTATATATATATATATTAATTAAGAATCTTGTTGTGTCGCGTGGTACACCAAAATCTTAAGTCAAATTGAGTTAATACATTAATGTGACTATTTCCTGAAGAGACAATACTTTAAAAGTTAATATACTAACTTATTTTTGAAAAAGATCAATTTATATACTGGCATAGTCCTAATCCCACAATGGCACTTCACATTTTGAAAGACGTTAACAAATAAGATAAGCATTAGCTGTGTTTATCTGTTCTCAGAATTTTCCAGCAGATACACAGTCTGTGCTATAAAAGGAAACACTACATATTTCTGAAGGTACATTAAAATGTTATTTAAAAATCTCCCCCCCCCAAAAAAAAAAGCTGGGCATGGTGGCGCATGCTTTTAATCCTAGCACTCGGGAGGCAGCAGGCAGGCAGATCTCTGTGAGTTCAAGGGCCAGCTGAGTCTTCCAGAATGAGTTCCAGAAAAGACCCACAAAAAAAAAAAAATCTGCATGGTGTGTACACAGTGGAAGCTAATCTCTTGGATTCTAAAAAGTTAAAAAGTAAGGGCAATATCTGCTAAAACACAAGCCCCCTGGTAGGTGGCCATGCCCTCAATTAAGTAAAAAAAAAATTCCTGAAGGAAAAGAATGGATGTTGAGAGGTAAGTAGACGTGCAGCACACAAATGATCATCTGTATATGCGTGAGGTTTAGGAGAGGGAGCTGAGCTAAGAACTTTAAAACGTGGGCACCACTGATGGGATAGCTGAAGCTATAATGTAAAAAAAGACCCCAAAAGGCAGCATAGAGAATGAAGGGGAGGAAGGGGCCTTGAGAGCCACTGAAGGAGATAGAGCAGCTTGTCCACTACCAGTGATGGCCTTCCCCTTATTCTTTCCCACCACCCTGTTTTCCCTGGAACTTGGGTAGGAACTTTTTTGCCTCTGCTCTACCCTACCTTAGATCATGACAATTCTCTCGGTTCTTTCTTTGATGAACTTCTAGACCAGTCAAGACCTACCAAACCTACCAAGGACAGCAGCAAACCCAAAAGAATGGATACTTATTGACATCCAGTTTGAGCAGGGGAATGAACCTAGAGAGAACCCTTTGGGGACCAGATCATTAAGTCACACCTAGTGACACCCCATTTACCATCTGGAAAAGATAAAGTTTTGTCGTGCAATTATCTTTCTGGGATGGAGTGTTGCTGTTGGTTGACTAAAGCCATTAAGCCAAAATAGGGCATAAGAGCAAGTCCTGGTCTCCCAAGTCGGCTGCACCTTTCTGCAGTATAGAAGTGAGCATCTGTAAGGAGGAGTAAAATATCCCTGGTGTGTTTAAACTGACTGCTTTAACTTCAAGGATCATTAGATTTCAAAGATTTAAGAAAAAAAAATCACTGCAACTTCCTTTCCATGGATCAGATGTTGAGAAAGTAAGTTGTAATTTAGGATTCATTCAGAAGAAGTGGCCTGGAAGGTTTTCACATAATCGAACTGTAAAGGTCAAGACCATGATGGGGCTCTGTACCCTGCCAGTCTCCCTGACCTGGAGGACTTGTCAGACTACAGTACTGAGGACCCTCACACCCTCCCAGACAATATAGGGTCTTCAAACCTTTTGTAAATTGCTGGTTTGCTGCAGGAATTGCACTTGTGCCTGATTTTAGCTAAGCAGTTTTAGCAACCCAGCAAAAATGCTCAGTTCTGCAAAGCTAATTACAAAACAAAATTTCTCCAGATGGAAAACAGGATGTAGAAATACAGCAAAGAATTACAGTTCCCCAGCGCCACGGCTGTGTGGTTTCAGAGCATTTCTATGAATATTATGCATGCAGAGTCAACATTTATGACCACATTTAGGTCCAAGCAGCGTGAGGGATTTTGTGCTAGTCGTAGCTGGTGAGTCCCACCAACAGGAATCCTGTAATATCAGAGGTCTCCATAGTAACTAAGTAGGGCCCATTTCCATTGTGCTTCTTAACTTCCAACCTGCTAACCAGACTTAGATGCTGTGGGCTTCAGGATTCCTAATTCATATAACACCCCAGAGAGTAAGTAAGTGCTTTTCAAAAACGGCAAACTTCAGTAAGGGATTTTAAGAAATTTGAAGAATTGCCACATAGCAGCCAAAATGATCATTTTTGCTCCAACTGTCACTTTAATTGAGTAGGCTTATACAGACACAGTCACACAGCCAGACACAGAATTGTGACTACTAAGTAAATAGTAGTGTGTGTGGGGGGGTGCCTCCTTGAGATCCTCTGTTACCAACTTCATTGTTTGCTGCTTTATAGACAGAACACATTCACTGTGCACTTGGCAGGCAACACCAACTTTGCTATTCACGTTCGTGCTTTTTGTGAGTACAGAGAGATGTTTAGCATAGTAGAAAAATGGTTTGAATTCATGACTGTCATTAATGTCACAATTTTCTCATAATCTTCTTGCTCCAAGGACACAGTGATGGTTTTTAGTGCCTCCCTTTAGCTTTCATGGCATTTGCCTTTGGAGTATTTTACGGTGGTACTAAAACTCATCATGAGGCCATGAAGCCCTATCACAGATATCGGTCACATTAGCTGTTTTGCACATTAATGTATTCTTTTTTTCTTTTTTGTCTTTTCGAGACAGGGTCTCCTTGTGACCCCAGCTGTCTTAGAACTTGCTATGTAGACCAGGCTTGCCTTGAACTCACAGAGATCCACCTGCCTCTGCCTCCTGAGTCCTGGGATTTGAGGTGTGTGCCACCACGCCTGGCTAGTGTATTCTTGTTTGATAAAACGAGAGTAAAATTTTTGCACTAAGCACAAACAAGGTACTATGTCATAATTAAACGTAGATGCAATGGAAATATAGCTATCGGGTTAAATAACTTTTATATTAAATTTGAGCCTGTGAGTCTTCAGACTTTCTGAACATTTTCAGATTTGAACTGGAATCAGCATGGAAGGCCCTGGTGTGACATTTTCCCAGTGGCAAGGTGGGAAGGTACATTTTCTTCATCTGTCTTCCCATCTTGATTTCACTAGTATTCAAGTGATAGTGACTTGCTGAAATGATGGAGAATAAAAACGTGTAAGTTCTTGGAATTATGTGAAATATATAATTAGAATTCATTTCTGTCCAAGAGAATGACAGAGCCAAGCTGTTCACAAACATAAAGTACAAAGTGGACATTGAGAATGACCCCTAGGGAAACAACTATCTACTCAATGCGTTAACATTTAGCATGGTCCTCTAATGCTAGGCCCTCTGCTAGACACTCGAGAGATGTCCAGAGCACCTCGACAAAATGCTTGCATGATTCTTACATTGTAGGAAGGTGTTAGATATAATGGCCCAGTTCTTACAACACAAGGCAGGTTATTTTCAAGCATGTTGGGAGCTAAGAAGAAAAGTGAGTGAGATCAGTGTGATCCAGAGTGTTGGGATGTAGACCGCTTTTTAAATTTCAATTCCTTATTTCTTCAGTGCTAGAATACAAACCTAGGCTTTCATGCACGTTAGGCAAGTACTCTTCCAGTGAGCTGCTCACCATCCTCCCTTCTGCCCTAAAGAGGAGCTCCTTTTACCAGATAGTTTGAGTGAGCTTGATGGAAGTGGTCCTGTGCGACTTTGGAACTCCAGATGACAGGAAGGACGGGGCGCCAGCTAGCATCTGTTGGCTGGCATTAGGCACGGTCACGAGGAAAGAATTAAGAGCTGAGTATTCACCTTGGTGTGATGTTCACTCCCTGGGTTAGGCACACTGTGCCTTTCAAGAACGCCTGAAGATACACTGTGGGTGTCACAAAAGTCAGAGGAAAAGAGATCTGATCCATTACACCTGTTCTTCTGGGACAGCTCTGTACCTATTTGGAGTTTAAAAACAAATTAATGCCGGGCGTGGTGGTGCACGCCTTTAATCCTAGCACTCGGGAGGCAGAGGCAGGCGGATCTTTGTGAGTTCAAGGCCAGCCTGGTCTACAGAGTGAGTTCCAGGACAGCTGGGACTACAGGGAGACCCTGTCTCAAAAAGACAAAAAAAAAAAAATATTAATGCAATATCATCTCTCTTTCTCCCATTCACATTCTCCGCCACAGACTTAAGAAAGTAATCAAAGTTGTGAATACAAGCAGTCGTGCTTTCTTTCAGGAGTGCTAATTTATAACTGAAATTAAGTGGCAGCCAGCATTCGTCCATACTGTTAGGCATCCTGTGCTCTCAATTCACCCGAGTCAAATTGAGAGGGAAGGAGAAGGAAGAAGATGGGGGCATGGGAAATGAGTTCTGGTTTTCTGGATTCCTAGATGATATGGAACATACCAGGAGGGGAAACATGAAAAGAATGGAAAGAGGTAGAAATAGCAGCATCACACTCCTTAGCTGAATTAACTTGCCAGCTCACAGAATGATTATAAAAACTATGACCCTACAAATTAGGACCTGCCATTCCTGTTAATGGGTATTTCTGAATGTAGCCAATGACAGGGGGTGTATAGAAATAGCCAGTTGTCCTGTTTTTGTGGTAAACAGAAGTCAACCCCACTGCTGAGCCAAGTTCTTTTCTCAGTACTCTCTCTGTTGAGAACATCTTTGTATTTCGATACAGAGATGGCATGAAATCTCCAGGCCTTCTCAGGAAGGGGAACTTCTAGGAACTTAATCTGCAGGGAGGAGAGCCAGGAGCCAAGACACTTGGAGTGGCATCTGAGCAAGCGTGGTCAGAACTGGCTGGCTGGTCTTCCCTTAGTGAGCGTTTATTATGTTTAAGCTACACAACTAATGACTGTGAAAAGACTTGAAGGAAGAAGAAGGCGGAAACCCGTCCTCATGATATTGACAAATCAGTTGGACTGAGCACATATGAATCAACCAGAGCACACTTCTGCCAAGTTCAAATTGTGTAAAAGTGGAGGAGATGAGTCTTGTGGGGACACAGAGTTGAGGCATAAGCTATTAGTCAGTACTCTAAGGCTGACTAAAGAACAAGAAGTTTGGGTGGGGTTTCCAAGGAAATAAGATAAAAGATGTGAATTAATATACTCAAAGCTAGTTACCTGTAAAAGTCTAGAGTCGCCTTCAGAGCCAGAGCACAGTCTTTCTTTCTTATATATATCCCTGGAATTGCTTTGTTGCTTGTGAGACCGTCCATCCATAGCAGAATTTACCAAGAGCTTGGATGGCTAGACTTGGCCACCATGTTGCTAAAATGACTATAGTTTGGTTTCCACTCTGCCACTGGCCATGACACAAAATGAAAACAGATGTCAGAAACACCTTGCAGATCTCTGATGTTCAGCTCCTTTTGATTTCTTTTGTCTTCCTACAAGGCTCACAAAAGAATCTCTGCATCTGAGAAGGAGCAGCTATCCAGTAACCTTCTGTAGCTGGCCCCACCAAAGGGGGATCTGTTAAATGCCACTGGAAATGCAAGAATCTCTTGTGACAGCGAGGTCCCAGGAGAAAACCAGTGGTTAAATTGCTGAGTTCTTTGAGCCTGAAACTTTTTTTTTCCCCACTGTGAATGCAGATAAGTGCCTGATCTTGCAGTATCGAGTTTCTGACTTCTTTGTTCTGCCTTCATTTTTTTTTTAAATGCCATTTTCAGTTGTTCTTAGAGTTCAGAGCATGTCAAAGAACTTCTCTGAGTGGTAGGTGGTTTTCCAAAGCACATGGAGAATGAAAACTGAGCATCATACTGGCAGCAGTCCATTAGAGTGAGAGGAGTCTCATTACTTCCCACTGGTGTTTAAACAGGAAACAGGAAAGAGGGAACGGAGGCAGAGTTACACCATTTGTGCCCAAAGTACTATTTACCTTGAAGAGAGAGAGAAATTGAAGGGAGAGTTTCTTTTTCTGCGTCCTTATACAGATCATTACTATTTTCTCCATGGTTCTTTTCCAGTTCAGGTCATCTTCAAAGGATTGTTAGGGAACCAACAATGAGAACAAAGAAGAACTGAGCAGTATCATATTTCTGCAGAACTCTTTAACCCAAATCCCCTCTAGAATCAATGGGAATGCTCAGGTCAGTTTTAATAAGTTGTCAGTTTGGTGATTAGTGTTCTTTAATGGTTATTTGGTTTGTCTTGTTTAGTTTTTGTTTTTGAAGAAAAAAAAAAATCTCCTTAGGCTGTGAGATCACCCTGACTCTCCAGGGCTAGAATTACAGGTATGACCTCACCACATATGGCTCTTGGTTATTCTTGATAGAATAATAGAATCATGATATTTTGAGATTGAAAATAAATTGAGAATTGTGACAAAATCCAAAATATAGACAACGTTATAAATTCTCAGGCTGCTGGCACGTTGTATACAAGTGAGGCTTATAGAATAAATACCTTTGAATTTTTTCCCTACCATATGCTTTAAGAGATTGGCCTTGCTAAACTGCTATATTTCCTTAATCAGTGAGGCAAAACCCATTTATAAAATACTCAATTTATGGAGAACTCAGTGAGACTATATACAGGAGCTATTTTCAAAGCCGCCAGTTTGTTCAAGATGAGGTAGGTATTGATTTTACCAACTTGATTGATTTTTGTGAACATTTCTCTGGACCAAATTAGTTTGGAAGTACATCATTTGAGATAGGACAGTACTTGAATTGCTATCATCCAGCTTTCACAAACCAAAACAAGAATAGAGAAAGAGGATGATTGGTCATTGGCCAACTCAGAAAGATGACTCAGCCATAATTAGCAAATATGGTGACTGTATTTCAAAGGCTCTGTCCAAAAGACAAGAGTTAGCATCTTGCTTAAGGTTCCACCTGCTGGGCCAATGAGATCTGGTGTCATAGTTCTTGTAACCTCTTGGTGTTTACTGAGGTTACCAGGGAAACACTGATGATGATGGTGTCTGTAGGGTCACCCATCAGTTGCCTGGCTCTTTCCCACAGAAGGTCCTTGATATTGGTGCTCAGTTCCTGTATTTATGAAAGATTGCTCAAGAAATACAAGTTTCATTTTATTTAGGCATATACTGTTGGGAGCATTATTTCACAATGTCGGTAATAAAAATGGGCATTTAAACACAGTCCTGTTTAGTATTTTCAATCTTTATTTATTATAGGCCTACCAAAAAGAAGACACTGTTCTGGTGGCCTCAGAATACATCTTTAGTGCCATCATGGTGGAGTGTGCCTTTAATCCCAGTACTCGGGAGACAGAGGCATACAGATCTCTATGAGTTTGAGACTAACCTGATCTCAACATAGCAAGTTCTAGGCCAGCTGGGGCTACAGGGAGATCATGTCTCAAAAACCAAAACAATGGCAGCAAAAACAAACAAAAAATCTTTATAAAACATTTTCTTGCAGCTTTTTAGATTAGGAAACAGATTTAGGAAATTTAAATAATTTGTTTGAAAGTTACCAGACTGACTGTTGGTCCCAGGTATATAAGACTCTGAGGCCCATGGATTTTAGCACCATGAATCAATCAAGTTAGAAGAATTATGGAAATCTTGTGCTTTACTCCTTCTCACACTCAGCTTTGGGATTAAAGCTACTCGTTATGCTTTGAAAAAAAGTAGTGCTATTAATTTATATTTGATACTCAAATTCAGCACTTGTGTGTATATAGGTCGTAGGTTTGTGTGCAAGTAAACATGGCTCTTAGGTGCAAGGATAGGCAGGCATGCATATCATGCATCTTACTTTAACCTCCAGCTGTATGCCACACATTATGCTGGGATTTATTAACACTGTTTTGCTTTAATCTTATGAGGTGGTTATTAAGATGTAAGGACTGGGAATATGGCCCAGTAGAAGTGCATTTATCTAGCATGCATGAGGCCCTAGCTTCAATCCCCAGTACTAGGGAAAAAGTAATTACACGAGTTCTTTTGGGGCTGGACAGATGGTTCAGTTGTTAAGAGCACTGACTGCTCTTCCGCTTCCCAGCACACAGATGGCAGCTATCAACTGTATATAATAACTCCAGTTCCAGGGCATCTGGCACCCTCTTCTGACTTCCAAGGGGATTGCATGACGTAGGCGTACCTGCCCATTTGCAGGCAGTACACTCAGAGAGAGTAAAAATAATAAATAAAATATCTTTAAAAGATATAAATCTTAGACAGTGATCTTTGAAACTCTTATTCCAACCATGTAAAACAAGGAAGGCTTTATACAAAGGCTGTGGATAGGCTTCAGCCAAGTACTAAAGAATGAATGGGATTTTAATGGGGCAGCTGGGAGATGAATTCTGTGGAGAAATCCCTCTATGCCATGCGAGGTTAGCACTGGATCACTGAGGCAGGGAAAGGTAGGAGGGTGTGTTTAAGCAAGAACAAGTTTGGGTTGGATAGTCAGAATTACTAAGGCCATAACATAGGAAGTGGACAGTAAACGTCGACGATGGCTGGTAATGGGTCACAAGAGCCAGCATGGGATGCATATGACGATTGGGCATTGTGGGAAATGGGGAAGTATTAAAGATTCTAAGCTAGGGAATTAATCCAATCTGGCCTGATTTGGAAAAACTGTGGGGAGAGTCAGTAGCCTGCACCGGCAGCCTCAGTCTAATGACCCATGTGGAACAATTCTTTGTTAGAAATCAGGTTTTTTAACATTTAATTTTTGGTCTTTTCGAGACAGGGTCTCCCTGTAGCCCCAGCTATCCTGGAACTCTCTCTGTACATCAGGCTAGCCTTAAACTCACAAAGATCCGCCTGCCTCTGCTTCCCGAGTGAGTGTTCAGATTAAAGATGTGCGCCACCGCACCCGGCTCATTTAATATTATTTTTAACCCACTGAGTCCAGTTAGCTCTGCCCATTTGTGCAAAGGGGAGGGAGAGTCATCTTTCTTTAGATTTCAGTCTTTAAGAAATGTATTTATGGCCTGAGTGGTACATATCCATGGTCTCAGCTACTTCAGGAGGCCGTGCATCGGTGCATGCAACCAGCCAGACCAGCATAGCAAGCCCCTGTGAGCCACCTCCAGAGTACACATTCCCAGTATGGACTTATATGTTTGCAAATGCTTGGAAAAAAAATACCTTCTACTTTGTTGCATGAAAATATTGTGAGTTTCTGTATTGATGAAAGGGAGCGCTGGGCCAGCCACGTTACTTGTGGACATAGTGCTTGTGGTTGCTCTTGTTCTGTGACACCAGAGTGCAGTGCCTGTTGCAGAGACTGTCCAGCCAGCAAACCCTAAAATATTTACTATCTGACAACAGAACACGCTTGCAGACATCTGTCTTAGTGTCTCTTCCTGAGCCTCTTAATCCATTCAAATGGGTTTCTTCTCCTAGTGTGTGAATGGAAAATGAATTTAAGTTCATTAATGGAAGCAAGAGCCCTTTGGTATTACTTTTTCCCTTCTCTGGAGAATTTTGCTTACTCCATGTCAAAAGTCTCAAAGCTAGAACATAATGGGGTGGAATGTGTTTTCTCCATCACCATCTCCCTTTCCTGTGCGGATTCTGGAAGTGTGGGTTTCCACTGAAGTGGCAGGACCACATTCCTTTTCTAGGCACATTGCACTCTTAGTTTGTACTCTGGTGGTCAGCACCACAGACCCATGTCAACTGAGCTGCTCAAGGTCTGTGACAAATCCATTACTGTTTGAGTGTTGTCCATACCTCTTCCCCTAGAAGGGCCAGAAGAGTGAATTAACCTTTGATTATGAATCTTTGATTAACTCAACTTTCCTGTTTGGGCTGCTTGTGTCATGGTGACCTGGCAGTTAGCGGCCTCATGTGTGTCGCAGAGCCGTAGCAGAGCATCAGAACATTTTTTGCTTTACAGGGCTGTAGGTCTCAAGAGGAGGTGGTGCACTCTGTCCTTTGTACCCTAAAGGTATTGTGTTACAACAGGGAAGTAGAACACATTCTGAGCACTTCATGCCTTTCTTCCACTCCTGAACCTAATGTGATCCTGGCATCTACTCGTCATTCTTCACAGGGTATCCCTCACAGAAAGCAGCCTAAGTCTAAACAAGGTCACAGTCACTCTGCACCGACAACACCAAGAGGCACTCCTCAGTCCTCAGCTCATGTCTATTCTGAAATGCCGGACATGCGAACCGAGACTTCCCTGGTTCACATTTTTCTACTTTGGATCCCAGAACCGCAGCTTGACATCTCGTTTCCTCTCTTGCCTGAAAGAGTCTGCCATGTTCTTCTCCTCATTCTGCCTGCCCTGTGCCCATGGCACGTCTCCGGGGGTACAGCTGAGGCAGGCTTTCTCTAGTTTCCATTCCCTGGCTACTCTTGAGTTAGCGCGGCCATAGCTTATGTTTACTGCAACCTGCATTTCGGTGCCTGTGTTCTTAGCTCCTTCGAGTGTGTCATCGTCCGCTTGATCTTTGTTGACTCTTCTCCTTTCAGCGCTCACGGCTTCCTGTCATGCATTACTCCCGGATGGTCCTGGAGCCATATGTTTTGAGTTTTCTTTTCCTCCATTCAACACTGCTTCTTTCTTAGCGCAGGACCCCGTCATCCTTCACTTTCGCGCTCCTGGTCTCCGGGTTTCCACGCTGTCTCTAGTCTTCTCTGCTCAACCCCCGGTATCCCTGCAAGTGTTACTTTCTAAATGGCAACCTTATCTATCTCCTGCCCAAAACTCTCAAAGGCTACCATTCTCCCAAGGGACAAAATGCAAACGTCTTCTGTTGCTAGAACACCGGGTCTGGCTCCCTACTGCTCCACTAGCAGCAGTCTTACACTTCCTTATTCAGAAAGACAAGGTTTTCTGCAGCCGCGTAGGTTCTTTCACACCTCGGCATATTCTGAACCTTTTTTTTCCTCCATCAGAACAAATCTCAGGGCATCTCCCAAGGCCCAGTTCCAATATGGTACTTTTCCTTTTGAGAAATTTGTTGTTTGCTCCTTTTGACCACCAAGTCAGTGGGCACACGCTTGGCACAGAACACATGTCACAGTGCGCTCTAAACATTTTATTAATGCATCTTTCTCATACACAAAACTGTGTTTTATTTGTCTCTGACTTTGCAGTGCCAAGCACAGTAGCTGTCTTATAAAGAGCATCTGAGGAATGAATGTGTCCGAATTAAGGGTCTGAGTTTACACGATGATTCCTACTCCCCCTTAAATTCTGGGACCTAGTGTGTTAGAAACGAATGGTGCCATGGAAACCTTGTAAGACAGCTTTTGACCAAACTGCATTATTTCTCCTCAACTTTTTTTTTTTATTGAGCCAATGATTACTTAAATTATTAACTAAATTAAAATGTTATTTGAATTAAGATCACTTTATTTAAATTAAAATTGCTTTTGTTCTCCACCTTTTTTTCTTCTTCTTCTTGAGTCAGTGATTATTGGCAACAGGGATTCAGGCAGTCCGATGCTCTTCACCTTGTAGGATAGTGGTCAATTAAATAGAATGGGAAAAAAGAGAGGCTTCCAGTGTAGTGTCACTGTCAGTGAATCATTGGGATAAAGTTTAACTCCCCATTTAAAAACTAAATACTTTGGTGGAAAGTCAGTGCCTACTAGAAACAGAAATTTGCTTTTACATATATATATATATATAGTATATATAATGTACATATTAAAGATCCATGAGTAATCATATATACTTATGTGATCTTTATCTCATTCTTACTTTTATTTTGCAATATTCACCTTAACAAATGATCATTTTAAATCAGTAATGAAGACAAGGGCACGGGGATGTCTTTTCACATGCATTATAACATCCATAAAGTTTAACCCCTGACTCTTACCTACCCTTATGAAACTCAAAAAATCATACCCACAAAGAGATAACTAACACATAAGGTTATTTGATATATTTGAATTGTGAACAAGAAGTGAGATTTCACTGTATCACACCATAGCTTATTATAGTACTTTTTATACACTGGATTTGTAGGAAATTTAAATTTTTCTTCTTTTATTATATAGTAATAAAGAATTGAATCTTGAGCTGTGTTAGTGATACCAGCTAATAAAAAACATGGGTAAGGGGGCTGGAGAGATGGCCTAGCGGTTAAGAGCACCGACCGCTCTTACAGAGGACCCGGGTTCGGTCCCCAGCACCCACATGGCGGCCGAGAACCGTCCGAAACTCCAATCCAGGAGAACTCCAGTTCCAGGGGAATCCGACGCCCTCTTCTGACCTCCGCGGCATTGCACGACACGGGTGCACAGACCTGCATGCAGACAGTACATTCATACACATACAGAAATAAATAAAATTAAAAAAAAAAACAAAAAAAACATGGGTAAGAATTCACCCTTCAGGGCCTAGCAAGATGTCTCAGCAGTTAAAAGCACTAGTCTGGTTCCCAGCACCCACATGAGAACTCCCGTTCCAGGGGATCTGATGCCCTCTTCTGTCCTCTGCAGGTACTGCACACATTTGTTGCACTCACACACCTGCAGACAAGACACTCATGCCCACAGAATAAAAATATTTTAAAAAGATATCACCCTCACACTTTCAGGGATGTCATTGATTATGAAGTTAAAACATTTTTGTTTTACAAATTTAAAATCAAAATTGTTAAATATATGCTATAAATAACAACGATAAGAAAGCTAATGTGTATAAAAGTAGATTTAAAGGTATGCAGTCTACTACTTAGTTGAAAGCTTTGTCAGTCCTGCTGGGACTGTGTGGGACACACATTTGAAAATATGTACCAAGGACTTTGATGTTGTGAAGGGAACCTTGGGAAATTTCAAGCATCTTTTAGTGGGAGCAAATTACAACATACAACGAAGCCTAATTTTCCATTGGGAAAAAAGCATCTAAAGATGGGGCTCCTTCTCAAAGTGGCTCAAGGTAATCATAGATCCTTCCCATTTCATTGGAATGGAGTGCAGGAGACCTGTGTGTAGCGATTCTTTGAGCTGGTATAATACGTATGAGGTTGTTCAGATTCACCCTTGGAGCTTCCTTAAGATTTGCCAAGATATACTTTTTCTTTACATGTAAAAGAATAGATGACCATGATTCCAACATCCATTTTTCTGCATCTCTGAGTGCAACTTAGTATCTTCCTGGGTATACTTAAAGCTATTGGGTCTATTTAAATGGTTGGCCTCAAGATCCTCTTCTTTCCCCCTTTCCATTTTAGACCTCCATCCTAAGAAAATAGAGTCTTACTTTGAAAAGGTGTTTCTACAAGTTTTTCCACTGCAGAAATATTAAAATCTTACAGATTTACCTGTACTTATTTTATGCCCTTCCTTTTATCCAACTAGAAAGATTTTTTTTCCTTTGTTTATATAATACTGTTTTAGAACTACTATGTAACTTGATAATAGAGCCATAGTGGATTTTGTTTTGTTTAAGTTGTGACTGTGTAAAAGTAAAAAGAATTGCACATGCTAAATAGCCTTTAATAGTTAATACAAAAAAATAAATAAAATAGTTAATATGAGAAGCAATTCCTCCAGTGTAGACCCACGTTGAGATTTTCCTCTTCCATCCCCTCCAAGCCCTTTACAGTGGTTTTGTTAATGACAGTAATAACCAGGTTATTTCATTTAATTGAATAGTAGTGTTCTTGAAAGAGTAAATGACGTTATTCTAAGGTGATCTACTTACATGCTTTAGAAATTACATTTTATAAGAACCCCTAGTCCCTTATTTTAAAGGCCATTAAGTGCTGCAAGGAATCCTTTATAGAGCTTTCATTTATTCAATTTGATGTTGTTACTATTAAGGCTTGCATCAGCCAGCAGTCTGTACTACCAATTTGGGAGATGTGCTTCTTTTCATTTACATTTGCTGTTTCCTTTGAACTATTTTTTACAGTGGTTAGAGAATGAGTTAGTGGGTAGACAGTAGTTCATCTCTGCTTCCCCAGCTATTTTTAGGATCTTTGATTTAAAAAAAGTACTTGGAGGGAAGAAATAGAACTGCGTGCTAAGAGGCTGACCCCAGTTTCCCTTATCATGGGACTTACAAAGGTTTATTTTTCTCTTGTGTTATTGTCTTGAGTTTTTGACAAAACTATTTCTTTGGAATTTCTTTAGTTTGCTTCTCAACTTGTTAAATAGGAATGTAGTAGCTACAGTTCTTTTTATCATGTGCATAAATGTTTACAGATAGTTTCCTTTGTTGTTCTGGTCTGCCTTTATTGTGAATGAAGGGTACTTAAAAAAAATTTAGAAATTCCGTATCATAGTTTCTGCAAAATGGATTCTAAGTTGATGTGAAATTGTCAGTCATTTGTGTTTACATATTTTAGGAGTTTTTACGTGAGGAATATACATTGCATACTCCTTCCCAAGTCACGCAGTAAGATTCCACATACTGAAATACTGTCATAAAACATCTTCCATAATCTCGTATCTGCCAGAAGTTTGCTTGTGTGAGGCAGTGCCGGATACTCTTGTTCTGTTCTCATTTAACGCACATGCAACCATATACACAGTGATTTTCCAGTAAACCAAATCCTACGGACTTAATACAGGAGTCTAGATTGGTAACTTCAGTTTCTCCTTCTGTCACTATAAACCACTCAAAGCAGTTTCTGAAGGGTTTTTTATTGTTTGAGATCCAGTCTTGCTATGTAGCTTAGGTTGGCCTTGAAGTCATGGTTCTCCTGGCTTTGGCTTCTGATTTATAATCATTTTCATCAAACGTCATTAGCGGTTAGGAGTGCCGACGCTCTTGCAGAGGACCCGGGTTCGATCCCCAGCACCCACATGGCGGCTGAGAGCCATCTGAAACTCCAATTCCAGGAGAACTCCAGTTCCAGGAGAATCCGAGACCCTCTTCTGACTTCCGCGGCATTGCACGACACGGGTGCACAAACTTGCATGCAGACAGTACATTCATACACATACAGAAATAAATAAAATTAATGAAATTTTTTTTAAATCACATTTTTACCTAATAACATGCATTTTGCCATTTACAAATCTTCAAATTAAGAAGTTTCAAATGGAGCTTTCCAAACAGCCATGTCCTTAAAGTACATTAAATTATATGGTCCTCCACCATGTATGGACAGTATTTGCTACAGGAGAAAAAGAACTTGTCTTAACCTTTGAGCAGGCCAGCTAGTTGTCTCTCTCTCTCTCTCTCTCTCTCTCTCTCTCTCTCTCTCTCTCTCTCTCTGTGTGTGTGTGTGTGTGTGTGTGTGTGTGTAAGACAGTGAGCCTAATATAGGGCACTGGAGCAGGGGTTGGGTGAGTGCAGGGGCCCAAAGGCTGGGCTCTGGGTGGATGGCTTATTCTTTCTAGCCCTGCCTGTGAAGTGATTTATGGGAGCTGCTTGAACCATACATCACCTTCCTGGTTGGCTTTGTTGACACCTTGTCACATTCTTGTGGGCTTGAGGAATTCATTGTTCTTGTTTGAACTGATAAGAACCAAAAAAAAAAAGGGGGGGGGGAGAAAAGGAAGGAAAAAAGAGAGAGAGATAAAGAATATTGAAGAATTTCTCTCCAAGACCCTGGGAAAAGGAGGTAGAGTGCTGACATAACCCAGTAGTGCTGCCTTTAGCAGCAGGAAGCCTGGCAGTGGGGAACACTAGTTGCAGCTTTGTTTGCCCTATGGAAGCAGTTTCCTGCCTGGGGGCAGTTTCTTTTTTCTGGGAGTTGCTTTGTGAGGGGGGGGGGGGGGCTTTCTTCTAGAAGTAGTGGATAGAACCATGTAGAAGAGATTCCAAGCAGGGTCAAATGACACTGATCACAGGGAGAAAGTCAAATGTGTGCTTTGACTTTTGATGTGAGCTGGCCTCTTGGGAGTTCACTGTGCTGTACAGTGTGATTTTCGGGCACAGTGCCACACTGGCCTCTCCCCTTTGATGTGTAGTGCCCTGTGCTTCACTTTGTATTTTGGCAGCCTGCATGCAGAGGCTGGCATTTGAGCCCAGTGTTTTGAAGACAAGGAAAAAAAAAATAGTTTTGACGTGGATACACACCCATCTACTGGCCAGAAGTTTGTGTCACGTATGCCTAAGTTTTATCTCCCACTTCAGTAGGGCAAACGAATGATCCGCCTGGGTGTTTAGATCTTCTCTCTGATATCGTTGCTTTAAAAAATATATTAGGCTTTTTTTTTTCATTCAAGGTAAGTAACAGGTGAAATCATATGTCCCACATCATGGAACTGTAAATACTTCCTTTGGTAAAAAAGCATGCAAGCACAGATGTTCCACTTACTAATATTCCCTGTCATAGTGCTATTGTTGATCGGAAGAACCGGTTGGCACTGCAGCCAGCAGTGAGGTGTTTGGGGGGCGTGTACTCTTTTGTGTTACACTGTTAATAAGTTCACGTGGGGTGCCATTAATCACTGCACCTGGAAACGCCCTTTGCACATTCCCACTGTGAACCTCATGTTGAACTACGGCCACTGAAAGCTGTCAGCCTTAGAGGCTCGCTGCAGCAGAGTTTCCTTAGAATGAGCAACTGTTTCTTGTTCTGGTTTGCTTCGCTGTAAACAAAGGATGTATGAAGAACTGCCAAGGTAGGTGGCCTGGTTCCAGAGCCTCAGACCTTAAGACCGTAGTGAATGCAAATGAAAGTGACCCAATAAACGTGCAACAGTTAAGGAACTGCAGGATTAAAATAGGAAGCTACTTTTAGAAAGCACGGGCCTCTTGTTTTGTGTTAAGTCTCTGTGTTCAAGTGATATTTTAACATTTAACCACTTAAATGCTGTACAGAGTAGTACTCCTGTGTCAAATGGTTAGTGTTTATTTTTTAGCTGCTTTTCCAGTTCTGCTTTTGCATTTTTCCTAGTTTGGAGTCTCCTGTGGTTTCCATCCAGAAGTAGGTTTATTGACAGTGTCTCACTGCTCTCTGCTGGAGAAGGCCAAAGCCAGCCCAGACATTTAGGGCAAAGCACTTTCTTTTTTTTTGGTCTTTTCGAGACAGGGTCTCCCTGTAGCCTCAGCTATCCTGGAACTCACTCTGTAGACCAGGCCGGCCTTGAACTCACAAAGATCTGCCTGCCTCTGCCTCCCAAGTGCTAGGATCAAAGGCGTGTGCCACCACACCTGGCCAAAGCACTTTCAAGAAATACAGGTGTGATGGCTGGCTTGATCAACTCCTGGTATCCTGAATTAAACTCAGTACAAGACTTTTTCATGCTGGTTAGAGATGGCAGGTTTTATGAGCCGTGTTGTCCAAGCTAGAAATGGGTTTGTCAGAGAGGGGGATGGGTAAAATAGAAATGCGTGTTGTCCTCTATATAGCTATCCAATATAATGGTGCCAGAGTCTGTGAAATTTCTCAAGTTATTTCTTACCCCATCCATTCTTGATACATAGACATATACTTCCTTTTGTTATATACATCTATATATGTAATCTCCCACCTCTAATAAAGGAATTAAAGCCCTTTTGAATAAATGATACCAAACTTGAAACATGTATAAAGGATTCTTCCCATTTTTCTATGCCTTTTTTAGTGTGTACATGAGTGGAGGAAAAAGATCAAGATTATTTACCAAGTAAGCAGAAAGTGTGTCAGGACATGTTTTCCCTCAAAACTTTTCCAAACAAGAATAAATACTAGTTTAAACATCCATTTGCATGGGTATAAAACGGTAACATATGTTGGATGCTGTATTTATCTAGTTTGAAACAAGGGTCTACATACAAAACCAGTAAATGTTCTAAGTGAAGAATATTTTGGATAAATGTTAAACATGCATGTACATATACACTACATATATATATATACATATATATTTGGGTGGGAAGAAGGAGTGAAGATATAAATTTAACACATTTTCAAAATGTTTCATGTTCTTTTCTCGCTGGCATCTCTTAACGTAAAAACAATTTGATGGACAGAAATCGTAAAAAGCCGGCCCTCCAACAACATTAAAGTGGCAATCTCTTCTCCCGAATTCCAAGTGAATTATAGCTGTACTGTCAAAAACAACAAAAACAGTTGGGAAGGACTGTTTATTTTACAGTGGTTGACCAAAAGTATGCAAGTGGTTATAAAAAATGTAGACAGCTAAAGATGGGAGGTGCCACTCACATCCTGAGATCCATTCACAAACCTTTGACACTCAATCTTTTTTTGGGGGGGAGGGGGGGAGAGTCTTACTGTGTATCCCTGGCTGACTTGGGACTAGTCATGTAGACTAGGCTGACCTCAAACTCACAGAGGTTCACCTGCTTCTTCCTCCTGAGTGCTAGGATTAAAGGTGTGGTTTTGACACTCTTTTTTAAAATTTTTTATTTAATTTTGTGATTTTCATATAATTTGATGATATTTTGACGTCTCCTATCCACACTCTCCATACTTCCCCCTCCCAATTTAATGGACTCTATTTTATATAATAAGGCCTATAGAGTCTGATTTGTGTCCCCACCTGTCCCTCAGGGTGGGTCCATCTGCTGGAGCCTGGTTAACCTACCAAGAGTCCCATTCTTAAAAGAGACTCCCCTCCCAGAAGTCTGTCAGCTGTCACAATTTCCTCAGATTGGATTGGGACTTCTTAACCCACTTCCCTATATCTATGCTGGGATTTCATCTGGTTCGAGTGTGCATGGGACTTGAGCGTGCTGTCAGCTTTGCTGTGAGTTCCTATGTGTAATTGACCAACTGTCTGGAAGTCTCTTTCCTTCTGGTCTCTACACAATAATTCTGCTTCCTCTTCTACAATGATCCCTGAGCCTTGGGAGGCAGAAGTTTGGAATAAGTGTACTGATCATGAATAAGTACTCATTTGCACATTGACCAGTTGTGGGTTTCTGTGTTAATCACCATCTGTTGATAATGACACTTCTCTGATGAAGAGCTGAGAGAGGCATCTATCTTATGTGTAGGGATTGCACCGAAGATGTGTCGCTTAGGACTAAGTGTCTCACAGACACCTTTTGTCTACATTTGACCAGTTGTGGAACTCTGTATTAGTCTCCATCTGTTGAAAAAAGAAGCTTCTTTGATGAGGGATGAAAGGTACGCTTGTCTTTATATGAGGATGAATAGTTAGAATATAGTAAGAAATTACATTGGTCTAAGGATGTGGCAGATGGAGATTTTTCTCTAGGATCTCTGACCTATCCAGGCATGTGTATTTGTCCATGTTTACAGTACCACACATGAGTTCCCTCCCATTGAGCAGGCCTTAATTACAATTAGACAGTTACTGATTACCCCAAGATAAAAGTGTCACTTCTGAATCAATAGCAATAATTTTCTGGGCAGCTCATTGTATATTAGGCTTTCCAGCTGGGTCAGACCCTCAGCAGCTTATATAGCACCCTCTGATACCATGAGAGCTAGTCTTCAGAGAGGAGGTGTCTGGGTCAATTCTGGCTCCATTGCTCCAAGTTCTGTTGACACTGAACCCTTGATCACTGGAGATAATACTGGAGGCAAAGCACTTTCCATATGAACAATTTCAGAGCATCTGAGTTCAAAGCAGAATACTAGGACATCTGTCTGCTGTCCTGTCTCACTGCTGTCTCTGCTCTCCTAGACTACTGGCATGGTTTTCTGTTTGTTTGTTTTTTCCAAGAAGAGCTAAGAAAACTTGGCAAAAGTATTTCTCTCAGAGGTTTTGGCAAGGAGTGTTTTTGTGTTATGAAAGCATGTGTTGCCCTTGGCATTTAAAGGTTAAAGTTAAAACTGCCAGAGACAATGCTATTGGGTTCTTGAACTCAAATGTTTTATCTTAGATATAGAGGGGCCTAATACAGTCCCTACAATGTTAAAGATAATAAATAAAAAGTAGAGTTAGTGAAGATCCATGACTTGAATAGGATCTCAGACATGGGTGGGATGGAAGGGTAAGTCAGAAGGGGGGAGGAGGCAGTTATTTGGCTGACACCTACACACTGTCTAGTTAAGACTGCATCGACATCTCCAGGTAAATATTTAAGTGTAATTTCTTTACGAAAATTTTTTTATTAATTTTATTTATTTCTGTATGTGTATGAATGTACTGTCTGCATTCAGGTCTGTGCACCCGTGTCGTGCAATGCCGCGGAGGTCAGAAGAGGGTGTCGGATTCCCCTGGAACTGGAGTTCTCCTGGAATTGGAGTTTCAGACGGTTCTTGGCCGCCATGTGGGTGCTGGGGATCAAACCTGGGTCCTCTGCAAGAGCGGTCGGTGCTCTTAACCACTAGGCCATCTCTCTAGCCCCTTAAGTGTAATTTCTTTTTGATAAGGAGACCTTGTTCCAAGACTCTGGATCTTGGTGCTAAGGTTTCTTTTACTTAAAAAGAAAAAAAAAAAAAAATCCCAAAGTTAAGATCTGTTAACTTTCTAGTGGCTCATTTGCTATTTTTTTTTTTTTTGAGAAATGATATTAATCATAATGGGCTCCATGCAGCCTTATCCTGGAGTGAAAGATGAAAGCTGGTGTGTTTGATGTGATTCCATCACATCACGTCACCCAGTAAATACTGATGGACAGTGTTCATTTAAAGACTCGCTGGTGCATTCTGTAATTTCCCTGAGGTCAGATATAGCTTGTTTTCTGGTTGGTCTGTAAGTTTGGGAAGGCATCAAGTCTTAGTGCTGGGGTTGGTAGCACAGTGGATTTTGACTCTGCTGAAGATACTGTGGGCACCCATCTACCCCAAAGGCTTTGCTTTCAGAGTGTAGACAGGGAAGAGAAGGGTCAGAAGAGAACTGTCCCTTCATTCCCCTTCCTCCACCACTCCTTGTCCCAGAACTTCAGAGATTTGTATCCTGTTGGTCCGAGAAGACTGTTGTTCACAGAGCAGATGTTGTCTGCGCCTCCTGAATGGCCCCAAATCGGTTATTTTTCAGGTGCCACATCTGCCTTTCCTCTGTGACATCCTTGAGTTAATCACGTGCTTTGCTGGCCAGGATATGTAAATACGACTTGGCTAAAAAACACTTAAAGGATTATGAAGCAATCTTGCCTAATAGTAGCGAAACAAAACAAAACAAATCCTCGTGTGTGCTACTAAGCAGTGGAAAGATCCAGTTATGACTGGAACTGTCTTGCCCCCAATATTGTCCTGGACCAGGGGGTTGGAGGCTGGGCGCTGGCGGTGGAGGGAGGGAAGGGACCTCAGCGGCTGTTGCTGGAACAGCCAGAACAGAGCAGGCGCAGGGGAAGGCCGGCTTTCAGATTCTAGAAACACCCCACCCCCCTTGCAGCTTTTTGAGAGCAGGGACTGCCACACGCCCTTCCTGCAACTGCAGGAAGAATCCCTTGGCACAGAGGTGGCTTGAGGGAGTCCCTGGCAGGTCTCTGCAGACTGTGAGGTTTGGATGTGGTATTTGCAGTTCGGCGTTTCCATCTCTCCTGTCCTTGGGCGGTCAGCTGCTGGCAGGGACCACACATTCATTACCTCCGAGTAGTCTCTCACCAAAGCGGTCTGCCCGGCTGGGAGAGAAGCGAACGCAGACTGCGCTGGCGAACGGGTGGCCAAGGCAACCTTTGCAGTGCGCTGGGCAGAAGGCCTGGCCGCCCGCCGTTCTGTGGCTCCTGGGAGAATCCTGCTGCTAGTTCTGTGATTCTGCCAGTTGGCCTCTGCTCACCCTTTCTGTTCATACCAAAGCAGCCAGGATCACAGGGAAGGAGGAAGCCTCGGCTGAGCTCTGGCTGAACTGCTGCCAGGACTGTGTCTGTACTGGGTCCAGAAGCAAAAACAAAACAGGGCAGAGCCCATGGAGGTCCAGCCAGAGCAGCTGAGCGCAGAAAACAAAGCAGCCGTCCTGGGCAGCAGCTGCAGCAGACGCAGACACGGGACCTGGGGCTGGAAGAGAACCGCCATCCTCCTAAGATTGGGAAACTGAGGCCCAGAGAGGCTGTTATTCTACACATTTGAATGGGGGCCAGACCAAGAGTGGAAATCACACCTCCTAAGGGGCCATTTTAACTCCTATTGGGTTTTATTATCTCCGTGGCTAATGATTCATTAATAGTGAATGAGTCGTTTAATCCATTTAGCCTCAGTTTTCCCATCTATGGAATGGGCACGCCAGGGAAGGATTAAGGGATTTAAGAATTATTAAGACTTAATAGCGAGGCAAAGTAGCAAATGACTTTGATCACAGCACTGGGAAGGCAAGGACATGCCCATCTTTGTGAGTCTGAGGCCAAACTGATCCATATAGTGGGTTCCAGAACAACCAGGGCTACAAAGTGAGACCCTGTCTCGAAACAATAAAATTAAATGAGAAAGTGTTAACAATAATAGGCACAGTGCCTGTCATAGTCATCCTCCATTCAGTGCTGCCTGGTCATATCTGAGCCAGAACTTGAGATGCAAGGGGAGCAGGAAAGCCAGGGAATTATTAAGTGCCGGATCTGCTGGGAAAATGTTTTCTAGGACATGGGCTGCTTTTCACAGGGAGAACATTTGAATTAAGCTCATAGTGATTGGGCAGGTGAGATGGTCATTGCTTGGTTGACATCTGCCTCCACGTATGGGTGCACGCGCACACACACATGGGGGGGAGAGGATTGATTGATTTAAAGACCAAAGTGATTACAAGCTGTTGTTCAGTTATAATGATAGAATGCTTCATCAATGACAGAGCATCCTCTCTGCTTCTAAGGGGAGGAAGTAGGCACCAGTTTCTCTTCTTCACACTTCCTGAATCTGCTTGAACCCCTTGTGATGGTCCCTCTTAACATCCCAGGGTTTAAAAAGTTCAGTTTCTGCCAGGAGGGGCGTGGTGGCACACTCCTTAAATCCTAGCACTTGGGAGGCAGAGGCAGGCAAAGCTCTGTGAGCTCAAGGCCAGCCTGGTCTACATAGTGAGCTCCAGGCCAGCTGGGGCAACAGGGAGACCCTGCCTCAAAAAGACACACACACACACACACACACACACACACACACACACACAAGTTCAGTTTCAGTGTGATATCCTTATGGAAAACACTCCCTGAAAGGCAGACACAGAGTTCTAGGAGTGGAAATAATGTTAACACCCTGGGGAAAAATACTCCTGATAGCATGATTTTGTCTCCTTTGGCCAAACGATGTGGGAGAAGGAGCATATTCCACGTGCTCTGAAAGTGCTTTTGCTCCTGTTGGATAGAACATTCATTGGTTGTGAATTGTTAAATAGTGTAAATAGAATATTAATGAGCGTTTCTTTGGCCATACTGGGTATCAGGCATTGCACAAAGTCCTCTAAGGTATCTAACCAAATTTCCATGGGAACCCAGTGGAATAGTTTTTCCTTTTGTGATGAGAAGGTAAAGTTCAGCAGCTTACCAAGCCCCTCAAACTTAATCCTTACCAGAATTTAGGTTAATATCACCACATTGCTGTCTTACCACCTGTAAACTGACAACCGAACTGCATTATTGGCATGGCTACTTTTAAAACTCTAATTATTTCCAGAAAGGCACAGTTTATAAGGAACAATCTCACCTTCCACACAACTAATTTTCATTGAAATCAACCAGCCAGTTGTTTTTTTATATGTATGCAGCATTGTTTAAGGCAGAGAAATCAGGAAGGGATTGGCAATAGAAGAGAATAATTCCATTGTTGTTTTAATGTGCATGCCACTGGCCATTGGTAAAAACGAACAATTTTTCCAAATTGGGGAGTGGTTGGCTGATGATAACTGAGATCTCCATTTGCTGTGAAGACAACATTTATGCTTTATTCCTAGGGCAGGGTGACAGGTCAGACAGTCCATTTGTCGTCCTTAAGCAATCTGACTAGTTCATCGTTCTTTGAAATTCATCTATTATAATTTTTCATGCCTCAATGGGATTAGGCTTCTAAACTTTACAAATTTTTTAATATCATTAAAATTTAAAGATTAGACAAATCTAGATTACTAAGTACTGGTAATCATGACCTGTCCAACTCTGGGCTTTGTTGCCTCTGCTACAGAATGAAATTGATAATACTATCCTTATATTATGGTAATGGGCTGCTGAGACCATTAAATTAGTTAATTATATAAAGTGCTTCATACTGCACCTGGCAGGTAACACTAAGTGTTAATTGAAAGTATCAACCCCTTGTCCTACTTTCTAAATTGGAATTTTCTTACAATGGGATTCAGTATATATTGAATCATAATAAGCCCCACAACAGGTTCCATTTTTAGTTGCTGTTCAGTTGTTTAATTTGTCCCCCTTCTTTCTCTCGGGTAATTTAAATTATACTTGCATTTACAGTCTTCTCTTTTAAGAAATTTTTATCTAATACTTCATCCTCTTTCCAGAGCAAGTGAGGTTTTTGTTTTGCTTTTTTTTTTTTTTTCAATATTTTTTGGAATTTCTTAGAACTGTATATTTTGGAGCAGCTTTTGATTTTTAACTGTGACATAGAGTGGGCTAAATCAAAGTCATTGGGTTTGTTTCCTCTGAACTACAAGTCTTGTTAGGTCGAATTTGTCCTTGGCCTTTCTGCCTTGGTGTCTGAGTTACAGAGAAACGTGTTTCCAGGCAGCCGTAGTCATGATAAATAGTGGGTTTTAAATGACATCACGAGATACATGCTTCTCAGACACAAAAGTCTGCTGTTCTGTTGTTTTGGCTGGAGAACACACTTCTTCCTGGGAATTGTGGCCACAATGCTGGGGTAGAGTTTTATTAATATCCTTGTAGATTGAAAACAAAATGTTTTTCCTCCAGGTTTTTGTTCTTTTCCATTTGGCAGACTCCATGGTTTGCCATATGAGCCAATGTGTGTCTCATTCACTTGTTTTTTTCTTTCTTGCTTTCTTTCTTTATGCCCCTGCAGCCCCAGTGACATCTTCTGGAAGGTGTATAATCCCTGGGAATTAAAAAAAAAAAAAACATGTTGGGGAACAGCTTGCCCTTTGGCAACAGGATGGTTTATGCACCTTACTGCACACACTGAGTATCTTCAAGTCAGTTTCCTTAAGGGCCATTAAGTAAGTGGTGTTCAGTGGAAGAGGGTGGACTAGGTATGAGGTTAGGATGCTGAGCAGAATTTCCATTCTCACGCTGCTCTCCGTCTGGGTTCAAGGCTCCCAGGACTTCTCAGTCTCTGTCTCCTCCTTTTAGGAAGTTTCTTTGGATCCATCTTTCTGGCAGGGGATTTCAGAGAAAGACATTGCCTCACAGACAATACAGGTGCTCGGGGAAGGAGGTGTAAATTCAAAGGAAATTTCCAGAAAGTTTCTCAACCTGCTAGCCAAAACCCTTGTCCGTGCTGGTCACCTATACTCAGCCCGACCACGCCACTTTAAATCAATAGAGCATTGAATCCCTCATTTCTTGTCTTAGGCCATCCCCAGTGCACCCTTAATGAGTAACTGGGACTCTCTGATTATTGAATTCTCGGTATGCTTAATAACTTTGAGATTATTTAGAAAATGACGCATATTCTTCATGCCCCAAGATTATTGAAGACCAATTACTTCACTCTATTTATTTGGTGATTTAAATAATGTCTCTTCTAAAATGAACTTATTATACCAGTGGATCCCCATGAAATGGATGGTATTTTAGTTTGGACATTCAGAGATGGACCAGTTTGGTGAGTGATTTGAAAGCTAGTTCAGAGTAGGTGATAAAAACTTTATCTCGATCTGAGATCTCCTGAGACCAGCTGAAGAGCAGGAAGGTAGGTAGGAACTGGGTGCTTCAGCAAGGCTGATTGTTGATTGACTTAACCTAGTTAATCCGTTAATCCAGTTGTTTTTGGCTTAATTGGCTTTTGTGGCTGTGGGGGCTGAGTTATCCTCCCAGCTGGTATAAAAGGTAAGGTTGTGTGAGTCTTGAGATCTGAGATCTCCCAAGACCAGCTGAAGCACAGGTACTGGGGCACGGGCTAAAGAGCACTCCCCCACCACTGCCAACTGGGACTATGAAGGCATCTGAAGGAGGCAAGCAAAGCAAGCCTTCAACACAGTGAAGAGGCATTTAGGACTCACATTGGAATACAGGCAAGGAGAAGTCCATATGCCAGGAATATGAAGAAGAGACAACACAGGAAAGGGGCAGGATAATCCCACACCAAGCTCTACCAACCCTATGGAAGATTCCTACAGTGGGATCCCTCTGGGGATGGCCCAGGACACAGATATCAGAAACACATATTTAAAGAACTAAAAGATTATAAAGAACAAATCAAAGAACAAAGAAAAGAGAATGAAAAACTTAAGAAGGACCTAGAGAGAGAGAATGACAAACTCCAGAAGGAAGTAGAAACGCTGAAAAGATCCCATGCTGAAAAAGATAAGAACCCAACCAGCAAAGCAAAGAGCCACAGGAAGAGATTGAGAAGCTCCAAAAAGAAGTAGAAATACTAAAGAAATCAGAAGAGGAAATGAAAAAGGAAATCACTCATCCAATCAAGAGGAAAGGAATGGAAAACGCCTCAGAAGCAGAATGGAAGAAGCAGAACAAAGAATATCAGACCTGGAAGATAACACAGAACAACTAAAAACCTCAAGTAAAGATTATGAAAAATTTAAAAATACACAAAAGTGGAACAACCAGGAACTGTGGGACACTATGAAAAGATCAAACCTCCGCATCATAGGAATAGAGGAAGGAGAAGAATCCCAAGAGAATGGTATTGATCAGATCTTCAACAGAATAATAGATGAAAACTTCCCCAAACTAAAAAAAGACAAACCAATACAAATACAAGAAGCACATAGAACTCCAAACAGACAAGATCAGAAAAGAAACTCTCCATGCCACATCATAGTTAAAATGCTAGACACCCAAAACAAAGACAAAATCCTTAAAGCCACAAGAGAAAAACAACAAGTGACCTATAAGGGGAAACCTATCAGAATTACAACTGACTTCTCAATGCAAACTATGAAAGCAAGAAGAACCTGGAGCAAAGCATTCCCAGTGTTAAAGGACAATAGATGCCAACCCAGGTTACTATACCCAGCAAAAATGTCAATTATAGTTGAAGGAGAGAGAAAAATCTTCCATGACATAAACAAGTTGAAAGAATACATGTCCGGAAAACCAACCCTTCAGAGAATACTTGAAGCAATTCAAAGAACAGAAGAAAGGAGCAACCAACCCCAGGCACCTAGAAAGAGAAATCAATAAAAGCATAACTGCAGAAGTAGAAACCTAAATCAAAACCGCAGATGGATAATAAGGCAAAAGGAAGCAACACAAACCTATCAGTCATAACCTTAAATATTAATGGACTAAATTCCCCAATCAAAAGACATAGACTGGGAGACTGGATTAGGAAACAGAATCCATCGATATGCTGTCTACAAGAAACACATCTTACCTTCAAGGACAGGCACCACCTTAAAGTGAAGGGATGGAAAAAAATATTCCAAGCAAATGGTACCAAAAAGAAAGCAGGTGTTGCTATTTTAATATCGGATAAAATAGACTTCAAAGTAAAAGAAATCAGAAGAGACAAAGAAGGCCATTACATTTTCATCAAAGGAACAATCCACCAAGAAGATTTCACAATTATGAATATATATGCCCCAAATTCTGGTGCACCAAACTTTATAAAGACAATTCTCCAGGACCACAAGTCACAGACTAACCCCAGCACACTCATAGTGGGAGATTTCAATACCCCACTGAGTCCTTTGGATAGGTCAACAGGACAAAAAATAAACAGAGAGACATCTGAACTGAACGATATGATACACCAAATGGACCTCATAGACCTCTACCGAACATTCCATCCTAATACCAGAGAATACACTTTCTACTCAGCACCCCACGGAACATTCTCCAAAATCGACCACATCCTGGGACACAGAAGAAACCTCTACAAATACAAAAAGATTGAAATAATTTCATGCATCCTGTCAGACCACAGTGCAATGAAGCTCAACATCAACACCAGGACAAGCCCTCCTGCCTACAAGAACACATGGAGACTAAACAACACACTCTTGAATAATGAATGGGTCAAGGAAGAGATAAAGAAAGAAATAAAAACATTCCTGGAACTGAATGACAATGACAATACAACACAACAAAACTTATGGGATACCTTAAAAGCAGTCCTAAGAGGGAAATTTATAGCCCTGGGTGCCTACATTAGAAAAACAGAAAGAGCACAAGTGAATGATCTAACACTACAGCTAAAAGCACTTGAGAGGCAACAACAGATGAACCCTAAACGCAACAGACAGGAAGAAATAACAAAAATCAGAGCAGAAATCAATGAAATAGAAACAAAGAAAACAATACAAAAAATCAATGAAGCCAAAAGTTGGTTCTTTGAAAGAATAAACAAGATAGACAGACCTCTAGCCCAGTTAACAAAAAGAAAGAAGGAACAACTCCAAATCAATACAATCTGTGATGAAAAGGGAAATATCACAACGGACAAGGAAAAGATCAAGAAAATTATATGGGAATATTACAAGAACCTATATTCTACCAAGTTTGAAAATCTAGAAGAAATGGATGAATATCTGAAATCTTGGGAATCACCAAAGCTTGGCCAAGAGGAGACCAGCAGCTTAAACAGACCCATAACATATGAAGAAATAGAGGATGTAGTAAGAAGCCTCCCAACTAAAAAAAGCCCAGGCCCAGACGGTTTCACAGCAGAATTCTATAAAACATTTCAAAAAGACCTACAACCATTATTTCTGAAACTGTTTAGAAGTATACAATCAGAGGGAACTCTCCCAAATTCCTTCTATGAAGCCAACATCACTCTATTACCAAAACCAGGCAAAGATACAACCAAAAAGGAGAATTATAGACCCATCTCCCTCATGAACACAGATGCCAAAATTCTAAACAGAATACTGGCAAATCGCATACAGACCCACATCAAGAAGATCATCCATCATGACCAAGTTGGATTCATACCAGAGATGCAGGGATGGTTCAACATACGAAAATCAATAAACATCATCAAACACATAAACGGAATCAAAGACAAAAACCACACCATCATCTCAATTGATGCTGAAAAAGCCTTTGACAAAATCCAGCATCCCTTCATGCTTAAAGTCCTAGAAGGAATTGGATTGGAGGGATCATTCCTCAATGTAATCAAAGCCATATACAGGAAACCCACAGCCAATATCATCCTAAATGGGGAAATGACAGAAACATTCCCTTTAAAGGTAGGAACTCGGCAAGGCTGCCCCCTATCACCACTCCTCTTCAATATAGTGCTTGAAACACTTGCTAGAGCAATAAGGCAAGAAAAGGATATTAAAGGAGTACTAATTGGAAAAGAGGAAGTCAAACTATCCCTATTTGCTGATGATATGATTGTTTACTTAAGGGATGCAAAAAACTCCACCAGAAAACTCCTAGAAACGATTAACAGCTTCAGCAAAGTGGCAGGATACAAAATTAACCTTAGAAAATCAATGGCCTTTCTTTACACCAAGAACAAGCAACTGGAGAAAGAATTCAAAGAGACCTTCCCACTCACAATAGCCTCAAAAACAATAAGATACCTAGGAACAAACCTAACCAAAGACACCAAAGACCTCTACAACAAAAATTTTAAACCCTTAAAGAAAGAAATTGAAGAAGACCTCAGAAGATGGAAAAACCTCCCATGCTCATGGATTGGGAAAATTAACATTGTAAAAATGTCCATTTTACCAAAACTCTTGTATAGATTTAATGCAATCCCAATCAAAATCCCCAAGAGTTTCTTCACAGGCTTGGAAACAAAAGTTCTTAAATTCATTTGGAAAAACAAAAGACCCCGAATAGCCAAATCAATCCTGAGTGAAAAGAGCTACACAGGAGGGATCTCTATACCAGATTTTAAACTATACTACAGGGCTATAGTCATAAAAACAGCCTGGTACTGGCACAAAAACAGACCTGTTGACCAATGGAACAAAACCGAAGATCCAAATCTGAGCACATACAATTTCAGCCATCTCATATTTGACAAGGGGGCCAAGAAACCACAATGGAGAAAAGACAGCATCTTCAGCAAGTGGTGTTGGCAAAACTGGATCACCACTTGTAGAAGAATGAAATTAAACCCCTACCTCTCACCCTGTACAAAAGTCAACTCCAGATGGATTAAAGACCTCAACGTGAAACCCCAAACTCTGAAGGTGATAGAAGAAAAAGTTGGCAGCAGACTACAAGACATAGGCGTAGGAAAAGACTTCCTAAATCAGACAGCAGCTGCACAAGAATTAAGGTCGACAATTGACAAATGGGACCTCATCAAACTCAAAAGCTTCTGTACATCAAAAGAAACAATCAAGGAAGTGAAGAGAAATCCCACAGAGTGGGAGGAAACCTTCACTGCAGATACATCTGACAAAGCATTGATTTCCAGAATATATAAACTACTCAAAAAACAAAGAAAAAAGAAAACAAACGACCCGCTCAATAGATGGAGCAAAGAACTGAACAGAGACTTCACAAGCGAGGAATTAGAGATGTCTGAGAAACACCTTAAGAAGTGTTCAACATCACTAATCATTAAGGAAATGCAAATCAAAACCACTTTAAGATATCATCTTACTCCAATAAGACTGGCTAGGATCAAGAAAACAAATGATACCAAGTGCTGGAGAGGTTGAGGGGAAAGGGGAACACTCATCCACTGCTGGTGGGAATGTAAACTCACAGCCACTATGGAAAGAAGTGTGGAGAACCCTTGAAAGACTTGGAGTGAACTTGCCACCTGACTCAGGCATACCATTCCTAGGCATATACCCTCAAGACTTACCCCACTGCAGAGATACATGCACAGCCATGTTTATTTCAACTCTCTTCACAATAGCAAGGAGCTACAACCGATCCAAATGCCCCTCAACTGATGAGTGGTTAGAGAAAATGTGGTATATCTACATAATGGAATTGTATGCAGCAATAAAGAAAGACAACATCATGAGCTTTGCAGGAAAATGGCTGGAGCTAGAGTATATTATGCTGAGTGAAGTAACACAGTCCCAGAAAAACAAACGACTAATGATATCCCTTATCTGTGGATGCTAGTGCCAATTACCTAGTTGTAAGTATTTCTTGTGCATGGCCCCTTGAGCTTTTGTCCAAAGCAGTTGGGAGTGATGCATATTGGAAACAATAACAACAGAAAGGTCTGCATCAAAGAACTGACTGAAACAGTGAACTTCTGCTCAAAACAGTCAACTTCCACATGGAGAATATTGAGACAAACTGAGAAAGAGATGAAAAGCATGTTTGGCAGAATGCATGAGGTCTGGTAGGGTGGGGGGATGGGGCGGGACACAGGTCTAGATTTGATAAAAAATATATATATAAATAAATAAATTTTTTAAAAAAAGCCTTATCTCAAATCAATCACTGTCTGAAAGAAGATTAAGAAAAATACACAGGGGCTGGAACTATGACTTAGTGGTTAAGAACTCTTGCTTCTCATTGAGAGGACCTGAGTTGGGTTCCCAGTATCAGTGTGTGGCAAATCCCAACCACCTGTATTTAACTGCAGCTCCAGGGGATCTGTCGCCCTCTTGTGGCCTATCCAGGCAACCTCGCCCCCAACAGGTACATATAGATACATAAATACAAATATTTTTAAACAGAAAAATACCTATACAATACTTAGAATTTGTGAAGTTGTATGTTTACAATATACTTGTATGCATGTGTTTGTATGCGTGTTCATAGATGGGTGGGTGCATGTGTGGAAGCCTGTGTGAGGCTGCCATTGTGGAAGCCTGTGTGAGGCTGCCATTGTGGAAGCCTGTGTGAGGCTGCCATTGTGGAAGCCTGTGTGAGGCTGCCATTGTGGAAGCCTGCGTGGTTGCCCATGGTAGTCTTCGTGGATCATGTCCACCTTCTTCATTGAGGCACGGTCTCTCATTTGAACCCAGGGCTCTCCAATAAAGCTCATTTGACTAGCCAGCCTGCTCAGAGCATCCCCTGTCTCCATGCTCCAAGCACTGGAACTACAGACAGCCTGCTCCACCCACCCGGCACTTATGTGGGATCTGGGGATCCCAGATCTGGTCCTCATACTAAACTACTAAACTAAACTACTAAACCATCTCCCCAGACCAAATTTGTGAAATTCTAAGAATCACAGACAATCATAGCTTTTACCTTCTCCAGCTAAAATAATTAAACTGTTGAGAATCTCTGAGTTTGGTCACTAGCGCACCTACAGTTAGAGATCTGTAGCCAGTGGTAGCTGGCATAAATCAGCACTTTTTGAAAAACACCAGTTTGAGTTCATGATCGTCCTTTCCTCGCCTGACCCCAAGGCATTACAGTGTCTTTAGTGTCACCCCATTAGGTTTCTGTTAGAGCTTCCTTTGAGCTCTCGTATTTGTACAGACACACATGCTCGCGCACGCTTCTTTACACACGGGAAATGGCCCTCAGCATCCTGAGGTTACTGCTGTTCTTTTTTCCGTGGCATTTCTTGGGCACAGAAAGAAGTTTGTGAGCCAGAGCCGGGTGTGGTGGCGCACGCCTTTAATCCCAGCACTCGGGAGGCAGAGGCAGGCGGATCTTTGTGAGTTCAAGGCCAGCCTGGTCTACAGAGTGAGTTCCAGGACAGCTGGGGCTACAGGGAGACCCTGTCTTGAAAAGACAGAGAGAGAGAGAGAGAGAGAGAGAGAGGCAGAGAGAGAGATGAGAGAAGAAAGAAGGTTTTGTGAGTTTGGGGGGATGGGCAACAGACACTATTTCTTTAAGGAGAAACCTTTAAGCCCGGCGCGCCACCTTAAATGCCAGCACTCGGAGCAGAGGGTAGCTGGATATCTGTATTTCAAGGCCAGCTGGTGTACATAGCAAGCTCAGGCCAGCTTGGACTAAAGGGAGACCCTTGTCTCAAAAAAGACAAGGAAAGAGGAGGAAGGAGGAGGAGGGGAGGAGGAGGAGGCGGGGAGTGAGGAGGAGGAGGAAGGGAGGAGAACCTTGTGACAGAAACTTGTTTGCACTTTTGACTTATTGGCTTACCCCCTGCTAGGTAGAATCTTCTTTAACAACCATGACACGGGACACAAGGACAGCATGCCAAGATGCACTTGTGTTCCTTCTGACAGTAAGAGGCTATGTAGGGCATACTACAGAGGAGGTGTGCACTAGCTATCTTTTTCTTTAATCACACTTTGGAATGTTACACCTACTATATACCACAATATCCAAATTATGAAATATCTCTTACAAAGAAATAGTCATTGGTACTTTTCTGTCCATTCATTTTGTTTTGCTTTTGTTCATTGTAGGGATTAGACACCCAGGGCCACACACTTCACTACTTGTTTATAATTGGGCATTATCTCCAGCCTTGTTTTTTTTTTTTTAATTAAAAAATTTAATGCATTTTAAATTATTTGTGTGTTGGTGTAAGGGAAGGTCAGAGGTAATTCTTGGAAGTCTTTCCTTCTACCATGTAGCTCGCAGGGATTGAACTCATGTTGTCAGGCTTGGCAGAAGACACACTTTACCAGCAGAGTCATCTTGGTGGCTTCATACTGCTTAAGAAAAAAAAAAAAAAGGTTTGCAAACGAGATCTAATCTCATCTCCTAGTTGCCCAGACTAGCCTTGAACTCACTTTGTAGTCCAGGCTAGCCTTGAACTTGGGATCCTCCTGCCTCCTGCCTTGGCCTCCTAAAAAGGTAGGCTCATAGCCAGGGGCCTCCAGGCCCTGCCCTCCTCAACCTTTTCGTTGTCTTTGTCACACAAACTCTAGCGTCCTGCTAGGTGAGCTGAAGATTCCTTTCACTTGGGTTTTGTTAAGACTGGTATAATTAATACAGGATGTTTTTCTTTTTCTTTCAAGTCTCCCAAAAAGGAAAGGTTTTGTTTTTTGTTTTTTTTTTGGTTTTTTGTTTTTTGGGGGTTTTTTGGTTTTGGGGTTTTTTTTTTTTTTTGTCTTTTCGAGACAGGGTCTCCCTGTAGCCACAGCTGTCCTGGAACTCACTCTGTAGACCAGGCTGGCCTTGAATTCACAAAGATCCACCTGCCTCTGCCTCCCAAGTGCTAGGATTAAAGGTGTGCGCCACTACGCCCGGCTTTTGGTTCTTCTTACAAATAAAACAAACTAGGTATATTGCAAGCTTTCAGTTTGGCTTGGTATTTGTTCCTCTACTTTCCCAACAAACTGACCTTGATCCTGAATTAAGGGTGCTCAGAGAGGCTATAGAAGTCCACAGATGGCCCTTGGTAGCACACACATAGTGAATACAAATCCAGTAAGTAAATATGCAAATATGTAGACCTGCACGTAGAAACAGGTGATGATGTTGACAGTATTCATTCTGAGAATGCTTTCAAACATGATACAAGAGGCCAGCGAGGTGTCAGATACTGCATCTGTGCACAATGGTAAGTAGATTGGCCTGTGACTTTAAAGGGGCAGGTGGGTGGTTGTTGACAAATCTTAGTTGGGAAGTGGATTAGGTCATGGGAAAGTACACACCAGGGCTATTGTGAGGATTATATTTCCTTCTTGAAATAAGCCGCATGAGGTAAGCATTACCATCATCCTTATTGTACTGATGAGAAAAGCAAGATACAAAGTCCATGATGTGCAGGCCAACAGCCCCCAAGAGTAGGGTAAATACAACAGCTTGGCTTTAGGGTCATTACATTTGACTACTTGTTTCTTTTTTAACTCATTAATCAAGTTTTAAAAATTGCGTGGTGGTCAGAGGACAAGGATAACTTGTGGTAGTTCTCTCCTTCCAGCACGTGGGTTCTGGGGACTGAACTTGGGCCATCGGGTTTGGTAGCAACTACCTTTACCTGCTAAGCTTCTTTCTGGTTACCATTTTTACTTTATTTTACATATTTATCACTTGTTTCTCTTTTGGCCGGTGGGGGGGGGGAGTGTCTCTTTTTGAAACAAGAGTTTCCCTGTAGCCCCAGCTGGCCTGGACTCATTGCAGAAACCAGGCTTGGATTAAAGGTGTGTGCCACCAGGATCAGCATTTTTACCCTGTTTCTACATCCTTGGCGCACTCCTGTAGCAGTTCACACAGAACAGCTCTGTCTTGTTCTCTGAAGGAAATCAGCTTTCCTTCCCCACTCATCCTTTGTTTGTTAATTTCTATTTATTTTTAAGGGATTCGCAATATAAGAGCACAATTGTTTTCCCACTCACTCTTACCCAAATTAATTTTTTAATTATTATAAGAAACCATAACATCACGAAATCACAGAGGAAAAAAAGCTTACACATTCTTCTGGGATAATTTCATCAACAAAAGAGCTAAACAAAGTGAAAGTTACCCAAATCCCCAAAATGATTAGACTACCAAATAAGTAATTACTAAGTATAGGCTATTTTTGAAATAGCTAACTTAAAACATTATATATCAATAATCTCAGCTCCAATGGGACAGAAACCATGTTTTTTAAAATATTTATTTATTTATTTTTATGTGTATGAATGTACTGTCTGCATGTAGGTTTGTGCACCCATGTCGTGCAATGCCATGGAGGTCATAAGAGGGCGTCGGATTCCCCTGGAACTGGCGTTAAAGACGGTTCTCAGCTGCCATGTGGGTGCTGGGGATTGGGGATTGAACCTGTGTCCTCTGCAAGAGCAGTCGGCACTCTTAATGGGGAGTGCAGCCATCTCACACAACTGGCTCATACTAAGCACATAAGTTACGATCTAGCCCAACCTCCACACAGACCTTGCTTTTAAGCCCAGCAGAATTCCATGAAATGCTGAGTCTTCTTGAGTCTTCCTTGAGTTCGGGTGACATGAATGTGTAACTACTTCTTCTGAGGTTGTTTTTTTTTTGTCCTTCTTTATCTATCCATTGGTACAGTCTTTCTAATATAAACACTGTTTTGATTCCAGACTCTACTGCCTAGCAGGCCATTTAGTAAGAGCAGGATAAATGAGCATTGTAAGGCCAGAGAGCTTCCTGCCTCTTAGGGACCTGACAGTGATAGACTTACAGAAAGCTCAGCCAGAAAGCTAGCATGCCGATTAATCTGCAGTTAACCACAGCAATAAATGAACACAAAGGAAACACAGTTGTAAGTAGAGAATAAATTCCGAGTGGTTCCATCAGTAGTGATTCATAACACTGAACTACAATAATATTTTCCTCTGTACATTCTCTCAGTTCCCATTGTTACCCTGGAGTAGTGTTTGGGGTGAAAGTCAGGCTTGAGGATGGTTCTCTGTTGAGGGCTGTGGAAAGCTGACCCTATGATTGTTAATCTGGTTGACATAGTGTCTTACGTATGTCCTGTGGAAAGTGGCACTACAGACATGTAGGCCTGTGGTTAGTAAAGCATGGCTCTCTGGTGGCTCCACATTGTAGCTGAAGAATCAGGTATGTAGCAAGACAACCAGGGAGCCAAAGCTCCGGCCCTGCTCTGCCTCCCTTGCTGTGTGCCTGCAGCATGCCATTTCCTTAATAACCGTGGGCCTCAGTAGCCTCACCCACAGCGTCGGTGACCACAGTGTCAGGGGAATTAAACAACAGAATGAATTTCAGGAACCCAATCCCAAGCCAACCCAACAGAACCAGCCCTCCCAAGTTACCAGGCCCCTTGCTGTGCCTCGTCCTTCTTCTGCTGTCCCTCTGTCCCATCTCTCAGCTAACTTTTGTCATTTTGTCCTTCCCCTGCCCCTACCACCGTGTCCCTGCTGGCCGCTTTGTCAGACCAGCAATTGCAGTGTTTACAGTAATGAGCCTCCTTGTCTCCTGGCTGGTGAGCCTGAAGCAGAGCACTCTGTCTCTCCACCAACATTCATGATGATAGTCTTGGCCAGGGAACAAGAGCTGCTGGCAGAGACCTAAGAGGGAACGCACCGTGGTAGCAGCATGAAAGAATTTGGCAAGGAGGCGCTAGCACATCACATGATCGTGATTCATACTGTACTCTTGAAATGTGGTGGGAGGGCTAGGAAAGGCTTCGAATGCCAGCCAGAGCAGAGACACTCATTTTCAAACATCACATTCTTTTTATAGTACAGGCATGCCTCACAGGGAAAATATTGAACTTGGCCTGCCAGCACCACAAGAGTTGTCCCAACTGTGATTTTATTGCTTGAGTCACTCCCTGAATCAGATACTAGCTGCGTGAAGGAAGTCTTCTATCGGGAATACTTTGAAACTATATTTTAAATTAATTAACACCAACTCAGGCCTGGTTTTTCATTTACTGCTAGTTCTTTCTTTTCCTCCCTCCCTCCCTCCTTCCCTCCCTCCCTCCCTCCTTCTTTCCTTCCTTCCTTCCTTCCTTCCTTCCTTCCTTCCTTCCTTCCTTCCTTCCTTCCTTCCTTCCTTCCTTCCTTCCTTCCTTTTATTTTTTCTTCTTGCCTGAAACTTCTGAGCCATTTCCTCCAGGTCTGAGCTGGATCATTTTTTTCATATCTCAGGGAAACAGTCACGTGTGTGGTGAACAAAACAAGGGAATTCTTCAGAATGGGGTTTGTCATCTTGGGATGAGCCTCATACACAGAAACAGTAGAGCTGGAGAGAGGGTTCCTGAAAGTCTGGCATAATGCTTTCTGATCCTTCCACAGCCCTCAATCCATTCATCCTGTTGTTAAAACTTAAAACTAGAATTGGCCAGCTGTTGGGAAAAGTCCTCCATTTTATTTCAACCAAATGGTGCTGCCTCCTGGGGATGGAAGGAGACTGACTTCAAGCACAATTATAAATGTGTAGTTCTTTGGAACGGCGGAAACCTACAAAATGGCCTTGATTCACGGGGCCCCTTTGGCTCAAAGGCTCTCTGCTTCCCGTGCGCCATAAATCAGTATCTGCATCAAAAAGTGTAAAGACTGCAGTGTGTGGAAGTCCTTCTTCCTTTGCGAGTGTGTCTATGACAGATTTATACTGATGGCTGTGGCACCCTGGTCACAGACTCCTATTATAGTCATGCCCCACTTACTCGGGCCCCATTTCCTGCTGAAGGTAAGGCTAGGTCTTGCTTGAAGGAGGGTGAAATTACATCTCAACTCTTTAATTGCTGTTAATACAGGGGACCCTTCAAGGGCCATGGCAAGATCTGCTTTGTTCATAGTAACATCTACTGTCTCTTTGGGAGGTGCGGCCACCTCTAAAATCCCCCGGCGTTTTGTTTCATGACAAGCTCTGCCCTGCCAGGGCACCGCACAACTCAACCTCGAGTGAGAAGAGGCCAAACAGACATGTTTGTAAAGAATACACACACCCTCTCTGGTTATAGGGTTTGTTTCTTCCATATTTTTTCTTCCTTCCTGGGGAGTAGAAGTCTAACACTTCGGAAAAATCTCTTAAGAAAAGGTAGCATTAAATCCACTTGCATATTTATAAAGTAGCACTTGCCTTTGAAACCTTTGTCTTCTGTGAGACTCATTGTTGCAAATGTGGCAGCATATAAAAAAGAAAAAAAAAAGTGGCTCCTGAAGACCTTTTCTCTCATTTCTGGCCTCACTGAGGAGCGATTCCTGCAGGTAGAGGCAAACCACAGCTGTCCCAAGGGTTAGGTGACAGAAGTTATTTGGTCTAATTTGAGGATGAAGCGAGATGTTAGGATGGATGGTTTGACTCTTCAGAGAGGAGAAAGAGCAAGGCTGGTAACTGAGTTTTTCCTTAGAGGGTAATTATGCCAATCCTTGAGTGCATGCTTGTTCAGAATATGCAAAATTGTCAGTAGCTGGAGATAGTGTCAGTGATAAGATTTTAGTTGATTTCTGGAGGATTGTGGTACTTCCAAGAAATGAGTTGGAAATATAAAAACATATGAGTAAAGGTTGGCATTAAACTTTTGAATTCACAGTTCTTAGTTCCTTTCTATTGTCTGGCTTAACATGAGCATGGTGACACACCTCTGGTGTTGGTGCGATATGCACCGCATTTATTTCAACATGCAAAGGATTGTGGTTTAAATGGAAAATCAGATTGGCGTTTGAAGAGCTCCGTTTGAAAAACTCTTACCATCTGCTGGGTTTGTGAAAGAGGGATCTGGAGAATGAAAATTGTGTGTACATGTGTGGTTTCTTTTATTGGCATTGCATCTTTCTTTGATGATCCATTTTCCAAGCTCATTCTTATCTTTTAGAAGATGTTTTCAGGATTTATGCATTTGGCAAGATTTCAGAGAACTCTGAGCAGTGGAGAGGTATTCTCCGTTTATAGGGTATTTGGAATCAGGGTCATTCTGAGCATTTGTTTTATGCCGTGTTTAAACTTATTTCTACTCTGAACATTTCTTTCAAATGGATCTTTTTTAACATTGGCAAAAGTAGGAGTTTTATTCATAAGCACTCTAATAATAAGGCTATTTCAGTCCAGACATAGGAGGAAATTTGCTAAATGCATCAGGAAAGTATGTCAGTTGTTTTTTAAGCCCTGATGTGTGCTGAGAAAGTATTGTATTCATTAGTGCTCGCAAAACTTATATATTTAATGATGCCAAAGCAAAATTGACCTCTCCCTTTTGGTGCGCAGATGTATAAACTTTATAGGTACACCCCCAGGTAGAGACTTATTGGAGTAACTCTTAGAAAGGGCAGGGTTGGCCATAAACAGTGATGCAATAATCCCAAAATTTTGTATGCTCCATTATGTACAAGGGAAGTCTGGGAGAAGTGTTTTACATGGTGAACGTGAAGTGAGTGTAGAGAGAAGCATGGCCCAAAGGTTCGAATTTGTTGTGTGTGCCCTAAATAGCATCCTTCTACAGCTGTGTAATGTAAACCCACTGGTACCAGTAAAATGGCATTTAAAACAAATAGTAAAATGAACAACATTTGCAAAGCAATAAAGACACCACCTTTGCAGCCCCTTGCCTATGGTCTTGAAAAATGTTAGTGAATAGCTCTCCAAAGATGCAGATAATAATTTTATTAGATTTCAGCCCAGGAGAAAGGGGAGGAAAACCTTCAACTAGAATTACATGATTATTACTTTGCTTCTCCCTCAACCCAGCAAACATTAAAATGGAACATAAAGTAAGTCTGTAACAAGATTTATGAGGAAACGTATTACACTTAGGGCACATTGTGCAGCAAAGTCATTAAATTCGTTTGGGCCATAGGAGGTGGGGGATGGGGGGATCTTTCTGAGAAGAATGGGAAAGTCAGATGTACAAAATGACTTGCTGAGGGATATCTAAGTCTTTAGGGTTAACAAAGCCATTGTACTGTAAGGTCCTGATTCATTCTGCATTCCCTCCAAACAAAACGGAAAGAGTTGGTTTTCCTGAGAAAACATACTCAGCGATGTGTAGCCGTGCTCCACAGACCTAGGTCATTGTGCAGTCAAAGCAATGTAAGCATGTTCTGTCTGATTAATGTTAGGGGTTTTTGAGTAACCACCACTCCTCTTGTGTACAGAAGTAAATGCAAGCACAGCCGACTGATACCTAGTGAGGTCTTTCCTCCTTATTGTCCCCATTTTGCTGTGTATGTAGCCTGCAAGCAGGTGCTCATTCTGGTTCTTTATATGTGTTTGGACAATATTAAGCATGTGCTTTCTTTAAGTCTGAAAATGGTTAATATTCTCAGTGTCGTATTCTGTCTCCCTACTTTCTTGCTGGCTGCTTTCATGTTATATTAAATCTCAGTTTATTCTGTCAGTAAAGTTGTATGTGTGAGTGTGTGTGTGTGTGTGTGTGTGTGTGTGTGTGTGTGTGTGTGTGTGTGTGTGTGTGTGTGTGTGTTTTCCTATCTGTAAAGCTTTAACTCTGGTTTACTGTTTAACCAGGAAACTCAGCAGGACAAGGGGCTCTCACTGAAACTATATTCCAACTGAGAATTGTCAAGGTTATGCTATAAAGTGGTGGTTTGGGCAGAAGTTCTGTTGTTCATCTTTATCAGAGTAATAGGTTTTATTTTATCTTATTTCTGGAAGGAGGTTAAAAGGAATGTTTCAAGGAGGTCTTTGAAAACCATTTTCTTCAAATGTTCATTGCATCTGAGATCCTGCTTTCGTCCCTTTTATTTGCTCCAGAATACCACCAGACTGCCAACAAAGAGGGGCCTGTGCTCCCAGGAATTTTCTGCATTCCTCTCCAGAGTAGGCATTTTTCTCAGCTACAAAGGCCCTTTGGCGAATTCCCTGTAATCGTTGGATTTACCCTGGGCTCTGATAGGTGCCATTCATGGACTTGGTCTGCTGTTTGATGGGGCTGAGGCATTAATGGGATCTTTTCATGATAAACAAAACTGGGTAATGTTACCAGAAGGATCACAATGCTGCTGTTGTTGGGAGATGCCTCTCTCTCTCTCTCTCTCTCTCTCTCTCTCTCTCTCTCTCTCTCTCTCTCTCTCTCTCTCTCTCTCTCTCTCTCCTTCTCCCTCCCTGCCTCCCTCTCCCTTCTTCTTAGTCTTTTCCTCTCCTTTCTTTTTATGAATGTACATGTGTGTGCATGCGCACAACATAGCCATTTTCAGAAGCAAGTCTTCTGACCTTTGCCCCTGCTGGAAAGTCATTGGCCAGTTTCAGGCCTTTATTGGACATATGTTGATTCTACAACCTGAGTTACAGTAGCTCTGTAGCCTGAAGGAAGATCTGTGTTTTCCTAATTGATTAAGTAGTGGAAGAATGGTACATGGAGAGTCTGATTTAGAGATCTTTCTTACATGCTGGCATTCAATTGCTGAAAATACCTAGAAGTAGAGATGAATAGACCCAATATGCAACAAGGAATCTGACTTCATGGTGGCCGCTGTGCCTGGTACATCTCTGGCTATATTGGCAGCACTGGACTTGATGGTGCAACTCTGGTCATTGTTCTTACTACATCCTTATTTGTTTCTAAGAAGAATGTAAAGCTGGTTAGTTGGAACTTGGTTTCTGCTATAGCAAAAATGTGAAAAATGCTCTCAAATTACTTAAGGTGCTATAGCGGCATTTATTGATGAAAAAGAGTAAAGCCGACATTATAAATTAGAGCAGATGCAATTGGTTTTATGTTTCTGGGAATAAGTAAGAGTTTTATGTTGCATCTTGTTACCAAAGCCCAGACAAAAGAACAAGAAAAGTTGGGAAGAGCACGAGAGCATGAAGCCAGTAATCGTGCAGAACAGTTGAAAATTCAAAGGGAGTGTTAGGTCAAGCTAAATGATTTCTCCATAGAAGACAGCACAGGGGTTCTTCGTGTCTCAACAGCCACTGAGACTGCTGTTCATTTTCACTGTACTGTGGCCTACTCACACACAGCTGTGTCTGGGATTCTCAGCCTCTTTCTGGGTAGCAAACGTGATAATGGATTGTTTCCCAGCTCAAGTGTGATGAGGCTGTTGTTTAATAGCCTCCAAGTCCCTACCTCGGTCAGTTTGTAAATATACAAATGGATGGGGAGAACTGAGCAGCCACACGTAAACAAGAAACCACCATCTTCAGTGGAACATTGTTTTATTCATTTTCTTTCAGGTTTTGTGTTTTGATTAATACAATGGTTAGCATTCGTTCAGTGTACTCTATTGTAAACCATAGATGTTTAGTGATTGTGCAACTTGCAAAGCAGTTTCCCTGCCTCAGCAGAACCCTGGCGGCTGCAGTCTCCTGCAGAGCCAGGTTACAGCAAGTCCTGGGAAGGTGTTAGGGGGGCGTTTTTCTCCCATGAAGAAAACATGAGCTTTAAAACCTCTGATACTTAATACCTAGGCGCTTCACACACTTGATTAATTGAATATATCTGATAGTCTTTAAAGGCTTAAATTTTATTTATACCTATGGTAATCCCAGCTGGAGCAATCTTCACACATGTTGAATGTCCAAGCCCCAATTCACATCATCTTTAGTCTTCTAGCAATCTTGCAAAATCGAGTTATGGTTATTCAGGCTTTAAAAAGGAGGGAGCCGTGACATGGGAAGACAGCATGGTGAAGGGGCTTTGGTTGATTCCAGTTCTGGTTGGTAATTCACCCTGGCTGTGTTCTTCCTGTTCTGCTTTTGTGTGGGTGCCTAACTCAGGCTTCCATATAAATGAGAACTTGAAAGTTTAGTCCAATATCCACATACTTCCAAGTATTCATACATTTCATAGCTTATACTTTATGGCACATCAGGGAGCAAGTCTTACCAATGTTTATCTATTTTCCATTGTATCTACATTTAAAGGTTTTCCATGATAACTTTGCGTGTGTGTGTGTGTGTGTGTGTGTGTGTGTGTGTGTGTGTCTGTGTGTCTGTGTGTCTGTGTGTGTGTCTGTGTCTGTGTCTCTGTGGGTATGTGATGCATGTGGTGTGTAGATGAGGCTTGGACCCTAGTAGCTACTGGGTTCATGAGAGTGGATGGCTCAGCAGTATTAATCTGGCATAAAGGGTTTGGAGGGTTCTTGGGGAACCACTCACTGGTCTTCCATCCGTGGTGGAAGGCTGCATCTGGGTGCTGCTGTCACTGAAGGATATTGAGCAACAGGAGCTGTAGAGTAGATGCTTCCACTCCAGTAGGGAGCAAAGCATGGTGGGAGAGGGGTTGGGGGGAGGAGGAGGAGAAGGCAAAAGCAGCCCTGGTTTTTCTCAGACTTCTTTGTAATTAGGCTGCCAAAATGTTCTGACCACACTGAGGGAGGGTCTTTTCCCTTCAGTTAATCTTTCTAGAGAGCAACCTCACAGATATACAAAGAGACGTGCCACATGGTAGATCCCAGATCCAAGTTGGCAGCCAAGATCAGTCATCACAGGTGAATGGCCAGGCTTTGCTCCAGTCTTCCAGGGTGTGTTTAAGAAAGGTAAGATCTGTTCAGAGCATACTAGACCACAGCCTTGAGCACAAATGGGTTAGGAATCAGTTAGGAGTGAGAATACTGTGGTAAACTTTTCCTGTCAGTAGCCACAGTGAGCTCACAGTAGGCACTGGTCACAGATAATATGTCGAAGATACTGTTCAAAACCATGAACTGTATGTAATAAGAACATAAAGACTATAGTTAGTAACAGTGTGACTTTTTCTTGTTCTCAAAAAGGCAAATCTAAGGACAAAATTGGCCCAACTTCTATAGTAACAGTATTAACCATTTCCAAAGACTCAGTAAATTCATTTATTGAAAAAGTCAGTATTTTACTGGGCATGGTGGCTCACGCCTTCAATCCTAGCACTTGGGAGGCAGAGGCAGGCAGATCTTTGTGAGTTCAAGGCCAGCCTGGTCTACAGAGCGAGTTCCAAGACAGCTGGGGCTACAGGGAGACCCTGTCTTGAAAAGACAAAAAAAACAAAAAGTCAGTATTTAAAGCCAGGCGTGGTGACGCACGCCTTTAATCCTAGCACTTGGGGGGCAGAGGCAGGCAGATCTTTGTGAGTTCAAGGCCAGCCTGGACTACATAGGGAGTTCCAGGACAGCCGTAGCTACAAGGGAGACCCCGTCTCAAAAAGACCAAAAAAACAAAAAGTCAGTATTTTAAAATTAATATATAAATTTATAATTAAAAAAAATAAAGAGGCAAGACTTATTATTTCCAAATTGTGTTTCTGCCTTACTATCATTTGTGGTTTTGCAGTTTTTCTTGTTCCTTGCATCTACCTAGAGAAGGCATTGTTCGATAGTGCACCACTGTTTATTTCTTACCTTTCTTGAGTTCAGTGGTAACACATGAGAAGAATGAAATCAACCACAATGAGAACATTGACACCACAGAAATTGGCAAACAGTGCAGATAGGGTGTACTGCATTGTTATGGGGCCTGTCTGTGCTTAGGAAAGAACATTTTATGATTTGTTTTATTTTCTTGGAAGCAAGATCTCACTATGTAGCCTTGGCCTGAAACTTGCTATGTAGACCAGGCTGGCCTTGAACTCACAGAGATCTACCTACTTCTGCCTCCCAAGGGATGGGATTAAAGGCAAGTGCCACCATACTCTGCATTGGGAGCTTTTAAATGATGCAAGTTAAACTTAATTTTAAGCATTGTGTTTGCATTTCTTATATTGAGAATGGTATTAAAAAAGTTAGAAACATTTCTCTGAGTCCTCAGAAACTCTCCTCTTATTCAGTAAAGTGGTCACATTATTGATGAATGAATTCAATTCTGAATTAATGTGGGTTTTTTTTGGTCTTAGGTGTTACATACAAAATTATCAGCCATTTATCTTGGAATTTTACTCATTTGTTAATGAGCTGAACTGAATAGTCATCAAATATTTTGTGGTATGATTTTTATGATATTAGTAACAGAATTATGAAAATTGGTAGTGAATTTTACAAAAGAAACAAGTAACACTGAAGTTACATGATACAGAGTTTATAAGGGGAATATTGTATTATTTTATTATGATTTATGAGATATTTGCATTCCTTCTCAAAATTTAACAATAAACTTGTGCAAATATATATGTGCACACACATTTATTTTGTCTCCCAGAAAGCCAGGTGTTAAGCATTTACTAGATAACAAAAGACAATGGAAGCCTTATGACCTGAATCCATAAATCCTTCATGATTTTCTATTGACTCCTATTTTTAAGTTCTCATTATGCCAAGGACACCAGCAGAGCTTTTGAAATAGAATGAAAAACATACATATGAGCATGCACACATGTGCTCACGTGCACACACACAGACACACACATACTTAAGAGAGAAACCATCTCCACAAACTTGTTTTGTTTTAGAAAACTTAACAACTGAAATACTTCTACTGGAAATATTTTGGCAATATGAAAACTGAGTATTTTATATGAGTCCCTCTCCCCAGAAGTCTGCTTCAAGTATAGCCAAGATCAATTATGTTAATTCACTTTTCATAAAAAGAAACATCAGGTTTCGTTTGTTTTGTTTTATTTCAGGTCACACTGTGTAGCCAGACTAACCTCCAAATTTTGATCCTCCTGCCTCAGCTTCTGGAGTGCCACCATTCAGTTTTATTTTTGAAATTTTTCTTGTTGAGTATCAGATTTTTATCCCTGGATCTACATAAGCCAGACATGGTTCTTGCTTCAAGATAAAACTCAAATGTTCATTTATAATGTAGATCAATCCACTTTAAGGTTTTTTTTTTCCCCATTGTGAATAACTAGCAAAAGTAAAAGTTTGTTAAGAGACATAAGAATCTGTGAAGGACAGTGATAATCTGAGATTGTATTCCACCAGTAGTACTGAACAGCTGTTATGTGCTAGGTTCTGTACTAACAACACGCTTAATATGTCTTAAGACTGTTATGAGTTAGATGCTAATAGTTTACATATCCATTTTACACAAAAACAAGACTATTTGACAGAGATGCAATTCAAGTTTGGGTCATTCTGACTTAAAAATGATCTTTCCTGAAAAGAATTTTACCTCCAAAGCTTCTAAAAGTGAAAACAACAAAAATATTATTCCCTTGTCCGTTATCAGTGAAATGCATAATGGTCCAGGGAAGTGCTTTTCAACAAGTGTGAGAACCAAACCAAGTGACAGCTGGGTGGCCAGATCTGTTTCCCTGCACTAGATAGCACAGTGTGAGTAAACAGCTGCCCCGTGACAGTGTGTGTTGGTATCTTTTACATTCAGAAGGAAGGAGAAAGCCGTATTTCCATCTCCTTGATTGTCTTTGATACAACCACATTTTTCGCATACATGTAGATGCTATGTCATTTAATTAGGAAATACACAATGTGCTCTAAGAACTTTCTCCCTCACCTGTTGTCGTATACAAACTGGCACTGTGCTGTTTACCAGTGGTTATTGTGTTCCTTAATTTTGTAGAGCGCAATGGTCGCATAAACCAGGTAGTGTGATTGAAAATATACTCAAGTTAAAGTATGGTATCAGAAAGGAGAGGAGAGGGAGCCATACGGTAGCTGTTGCTCCAAGAATACACATGCAAGCCTAAGTGTGGGTATGCATTTGTATTTTGTTTCTATAGTTGAAGAAACAGTCACCAGGACATGAGAAGTCACAGGAAATACCATTTCCCATTATTTGCTTTATGTTGTGTTAGATAGTGACCTAGAAGTTGCTTGTTTATATATTTCCACAAAACTCGTAGTTTCGAAAGATGAATTTCAAAGTAGTACCTAAAAGCTCATGGCCACAAAATTGAACATGGCTATGGGCCAGACATGTTAGAAAATAAGGGAAATAACAGGATTTTTAAATTGATTGTTTTCAGTCATTATTTTCAAGCATGTAAACTACAACATAGTAAATGTGGCTTGAGTGGAGAAGAAAATGCCTGATAGAAAAGACTGAAAGAGTCCTACATCATACAGCATGAGCCTGCTGGTTTATCTTAGGGTGCTCTTGGCAGAGCATGCATCCCTGACTAACAGGAACCATTGCAAGAAGGATTCAGTGTAAAAGGTTTGAGGGGTCAGAGTGAATATTTGTTTAGGTCAAATGTTAGCCAAATATTTCTGACAGCCCTGTCAAACTCTGCATGGCTGGGCCTAGAAAGCCTATTTGTGTTCCAAGAGTAACACTCCTACATCCCAGGAAAGAATACTGATAAAAATTACACGCTTCATGAGCCTACAGTTACTTTACAGGTATGGGTGGATCATTTGGAGATCACAAAACATGTTCATTTTTGTTTATATAATGAAATAAGACTCAATATTAACACATTTACATTCATGTTAACTGCCTAGAACAGTTTGATTTCCTAACAGAAATGAAAAGAAAATGTTCTATTCACAGGAAGGGGAAGTTACATTTGCCAGTAATAAGAAAAAACAGATGCCGCCTATAATGATGATCATTCAGGGATAATACCTCAAATCTGTGGAGCAATATGCAAAGCAGCACTTACTATTTTGAATCATTAGCTTTATTTTCCAGAAGACTCTGGGCTAGGATGGTTGAAGAGATTGGTTCAAGGTCATAGGACTCATGAGTCCAGAGGCTGGGAATAGAATCTGGACTTACAGCTTCCACCCAGTGCTGTCTGTCGGCTCAGTATGCCGATGAGCAAAGCCTTTCAGTTACTCTGTCTCCCGATTTACTGACTTGCCTAACAACTTCAGGCTGCAGAGCTATTCATTAAAAACGATTCCAAGTGTTAATTGGGATACTCGGTTCAAGTCTTCCCTTCTCAACCAGTGATTTTGGCATATCCTATGGTAGGTTGCATCTAGAATCAAAGAGCTAGTAGCCATGTCACTCAGGGTCATAACTGATTTTTGTTGTAATCTTATAGATAAGTGTTGTTCTTTCATAGATGAATAAAACAAGATACAGAGAGAATTGCTTTGATACGTCCAGCTTGTTGGTCAGATGATTTTCAATGACGCCATCTATTAAATAATTTTTTAAGATTTTTTATTTTATTTTATTTATTTTATTTTATTTTTGAGACAGGGTCTCCCTGTAGCTCCAACTGTCCTGGAACTTGCTATGTAGACTAGGCTGGCCTTGAACTCATGGAGATCCTCCTGCGTCTGCCTCCCCAGTGCTGGGATTAAAGGCAAGCGCCACCATGCCTGGCCTATTAAATAATGTAAACAATTGTTTTTGAGGATTAAATTGTTTGCTAGTTTGATGGCATTAACAACTTATTTTGAAACTCTTAAATATCTTGAATACGTACAACTCTGTAACCAAGTCAATGTTAATAGGTGAATTGTGAACTAAAATCGCATTTTTCAAAAAAATTAAAAGTTGCAGATGAGGTGGTGATGTAGCCAGTGGTAGAGCACTTGCCCAGCATGCATAGGTGTTGGATTCCATCTCCAGCATCTTCTGCCCCAACTGCAGATAAACAATCCTGTATATTAGATTTTGAAATGCATGTCCCAGTATTTACTTATCAGAGGATTGGCTGTCTGATGATTTGGGGATTAGGCTATGATAAAAATGACTTTAGCATTTAAATGTATACATGATAGGAATAAGTATAAATATTAAAATGGACATTTATTATATATAAATTAGCAATATTGAGATTAAGTTAGACCAAACAAAATTAGTATTTTGTTAGTAAAAATGATTGAATATTGTCTACTTCTAATGCTTAAGCCTGTTTGCCTTTGTTTATATTTTAATCAAGCTTCCTGGCATCACAGTATATTTTGAAACCAATTCCTCTTTTGGGAATAAAACCAGAAAATACTATTGCATGCATTGCTTGCACATTATCCAGCTCTCTAAGTTGAGGAATGGAGGGGAAAATTAACAAAAAGTATGTAATAAAATACCTCGTTTCGGAGTCACTGCTACACTTCCTGGGTATTAGCCCTTTACTGTACTTGTTCCAAGAACGGCCATAAGATAGGATACCGATAATGTGTGTGAAATTTATGCCTATCCCTGGTGACACTCGGGACTTTTAGCACATTTAAGTTAGCTCGGGAATAGTTTTCATTAAAAATGCATTTTTCCTTGGATTTATAAAAAGTACGAGAATTAAATGAAATCATTTTTAATCCTACTGCTCAAAGGAACCCAGAGATATTTAGTATAAATTTTGCATATATGAAGTAAAGACCTTTTTATACTCTGTGTAATATAGAGATATAAAGCCTATCTCACTTAGAAAATCAGAATTGTATCTTACATATTATTTTGTGTCTTGCCTTTACATTTCATCTTTTATCATAAGCATTGCTCATGTCATTCAGTAATCTTCTAAGAAACCATACAATAAAATAAAAGACAGCAATAGTTCACTTAAGACAGTGAACAAGGCAGTCTTACTAAAGAGCTGATGCTGTGAATACCAAGCTTAGTTGCTGTTCCGTATGTTAATTTAATTTGACAGAGTAAGAGTCTTTGAAGTCCTAATTCTCTTTTTGCATCCCATAAACCAGTTTTTATAGTGCCTAAACTTTAAGACATCAGCTTGCAGCTATGCCCATGTCAGGAAGTTGCCACAAGGTCACATGTAACAATAGCTGCAGGGAGAGTTCCTTTGGGAGTCTCCGTGGGAGAGGCGAGGAGGGACTGTCAGGGGTTGCTAGGGTGGGGGCAGTGCCTCTGAAGATAGCATCTTGTGGGCACTTATGTGAGCCCTTAAAGGACAATTCCTGCACAAGTGGGTCTGCAGAAGCCCAGCGACATTCATTAATACATGTTTATATGCACATTGGTGCTTATTAGTGGGTTCTGTGGCTTAGCAGGGAGAGTGTGTAGGCAAGAGTTCTCCTGCCGGTTTGTGGTTTTGCTCATAACACTTCAGTGGGAAAGCAACTCTGGGCTCCACCATTAATGTTTAGATTCCAAGTTGTGAGTTGGTTCAATTAACGAATCTTATTCTTTGAGGGTATTTTTGTTTGATGTTGATTATAGTTGGTGGTTCTGTCTACAGAAAAAAGTACAGGGGGAGAGGGTATTCAAAAAGGTGAAAAATGACAGACTCTGCTAAGCATTCAATTCTGTAGAGTAAGGATTTTAAGTTTTCTTTTATTCTTTGTTTACATTGTAAGTTCTTTGAAGGCTGAAAATCATGTTTATAAGACATCTTAAGCTTAGGAGCAGCTCTCATTGTCTAAAAGTCATTCCAGTGGACCAACGTCAGATGAGAGTGTTGTGATTGCTAGGAACATTAAGGATCGGGATATTGTCAACTTGAGTTTCTCTTACAATCCCTGATGGTCTCCAGCGTGCCAGGACTCAGGCAACGTTAGCACCTTGCTCTAGGGCCAAAAGGCCAGTAGCTGAAGATTAGTGGAAGCCAAACATGTAAAGGGGGAAGAGGTCAAACCTGAGTTGATCCTCAGATCCTTCCTCCAAGTTAGGGTACCACTCAACACTGATTAACCATGAGGGCAGAGTGACTCGGAAATAGAAAGAGGAGCCTGTGTCCCTCTTTGGAAACATCTGGAAGACCTTTAACTTTGGTGAGTTCTTCATGAATGACAGAGGTTTGAGCACAGAAAGATGAAAGATGGAGTGGCCACTTAAAAGACACTCAAGCCAACATTTAGGGAAATTATTTACGGGAAATTATTGGACAAGCATATAATTTTTCCAGTAAGGATGTTTCTAGGTAACAATCCTGCTGTGGCGGAGTGGTTCTGGGAAGTGGTAGGCATGGTATTAAACAGCTGCACTGCATAGTAATGATGTACTTGGGTTTCCAACATAATGCCCAGTGTTTCTTCTGCTTCTGGGTGGTATCAACTACTATGTGGCCTGAGTGGCCCAAGTGCCTAATATTTTGGCAGTCAATTTGGCTTCTGCTGTCACTCCTTACAAAGGTAGACTGGCTGCCTCTCTACCCAGTGGCTCAGTTCTGATGACTTTAAACAAAATGGATGCTGTATCTATAGTCTGCCAATCAAGCACTGAAAGGAATTGAAATACTTTATGGAGGAAAAAAAGCCAAATTAAACAATCGAGTCCACTAAGAATTTGTCTAAAGTTTGGTATAATTTTGGAGGAGCTTGACTTGATTTTGTGACAAATTATGGTATGATACTGGTAGTGTTTGGATTACCAGAATCAATTCAAACAATGGCACACTGTACCCTTGCTCCTGGGAAGCAGGCAGTGAGGGAGTCAATCCCCAGCTTGGGTCGGCTCATACTCACTGTGCTTCTCTTCTTCTGTCTCTCTATCCTCTCATTCTTTTCATTTTCTTGGTCATACAGTCTACTCATCATCCCTTCCCCCTCTTGTAAATGTCTGTTCCTATGTCTTCTACCTATGACCTTTCACTACAAAAGCCTTTTCTCTTTCACTTCTGTGTCTTCCACTTTGCTTTTTCCTTCCTTATATTCTCCATGTAGGTGAAATCTTGCCCACTGTTGGTGAGAGATGCAGTTGGATATGCCTCCTCCTTCATCCATAACATCTCTCTTGTACCACAGGGGGCTACTGTGCTAGGATCCTTTATTTACCTGTTTCTGCCTTGAAAGGACTTCCATCCTTAGCAGCTTGTCTGACACTTACTGGAGATTTCAGACATGCTTCTTATTTTCAACTGTCACAGTTTCAACCAGAAAGTCTATTCTGCTTTCTACATGGTCAGTTTACAAAGAAACTTAACTTTCAAAACACAGTTCCTTACATAGATTGAGGACTTCCTGCACCTTCCTGCTAGGTCAAACTCTAGCCAAAAGGGTTTTTGTTTCAAAACTAATCTTGATGTACTGTAGCCCCACCTGAATTCCAGTGTGACTGTCTTTACAACCTATATCCTGCCATCATCTTTAAAACGTTTCATTTTAGACACATCTGCTGGCAGAAGATTTGTTTTGCCTCCTTTTCTAGGAAATTATATCTTAACAAACTATTACACTCGCTGTCTTGAATTTTTCTTACTTTTAAACTGTTGATCTAATAAAATAAAGTAAAAGTAAATAGATTAACTTTAATTTGTTGCATTATACTCAATAATCATGTTAGTAATTAAATAACTTTAATTCCAAAAAGTACACCTAAGTCTTCTACTGTTTTTCTACATGTAAACCCCATACCTGGGGGCCATAATACTTTCAAAAGTGCACATCAAAGTAATTGTTTTGCCTGGCGCCAGTACAAATTTCTGCTGGGACCTGCCCCATTTAATATAAATTATATTACCTGTGGAATTTAAGAGGATGTAAGGTGTAGTGTGCCCTGCAGGCAGGAAATTTAAACTATGGGTTTTTTAATCTCTTGTTTGTTCCTGTACTATGGAATATTTAGCATCCCTAGTTTTCTGTTTAATCTTTTAACAGACATATTTTGAATTTCGCCTTCATGGGAAAGACAAGTTCAAATTTTCTCATAGGCTAAGTTAAGAAGGAAGAACTCAAAGATTAGTGGTAAGTTTAAAAAAGAAAGAAGGAAGGAGACAAATAAAGAAGAAAAAGAGAGTAGATGAAGAAAGATGTGCTTTCTGGCCATATTTAACCAAATTATCCTACTACTTCCAGCATGATGCCATGCCTCTGCTTTGTCTAACAGACATGATACAAGTAGAACATATGTGCGAAGAAAGACAGAGACAGAGATGTATGTCTGCAAGTCCATTGGACACAATTAGACCCTGTCTTTAGGTCCAAGACTCTATACTTCTAATGTGCAGCAAGAACCCAAGATGAGCCAGCTGTTTGGATGGAGAGTTTCAGCCCTCCACAAGGACTTAACCTCTCCATACTCAAAGCTCCCCGATGGTGTGTGGCCCATGAGGTCTTTTGATAAGAGACACTGTATACAAGTCATTTTTGGACATTGAATGTGGAAACCAAATACCATCAATAGAACACAAATAAAAGATAAAGCTAATAGCACAATAGAGGATATATTGAAAAGAGGAAGAGAGGAAGGAGAGAAAGGAAGAGAAGGGACATTAGAGAAAGGGACTAGAGAGGAGCCAAGTCCAAAGCAATTTAAAGAAAAGATTCTTATCCACCTGCTTGGCGTTCTGGATGATACTTGGACTCAGTGGTACTCAGCCACAGCCTGAAAAAATGTTCCATCGGAAACAAGCAGGCAAAATCTTCTTTCATGGTTCCAGTGGGAGGGAGAGGTTTCTATTCAAGCTCTTAGTTCAGTCATGTCCCACATTCCCACAAGTCCCCAATACCAGGGACAGATGATTTCTTCAGGTCCTTACATGGCGGAACAACAGCAACAGGTGACCATGCACTGTGTTAGTACTTTTATAGTACTTAAAAATCATTACAGCTTAGACTGCCTTCACATCTGGAAAATAAGTATTGGTTTATCCCAATTCTATACATTATAGGAAGATACAATTTGTCTTTAACCAGAAATATAAATCTGTTGACAATTCTAATAAGATCATGATTTTTCTCTTTGTTCCTACATACATTTCTTTTTAATTTATGTGTGTGTGCATATGTGACCTGTGTGCAGATGTCTGAGGAGGCCAGACTAGAGACTCGATCTCCCAGAGCTGGAACTATTGGCAGTTGTGACTCTACCTAATATAGGTGCTCAGAACGGAACTCAGGTTCTCAGGAAGAGCAGGAAACACTTTTAACCACTGAGCCATCTCTCCAGCCCCTGCCTCCGTTTCTGTCTGTTCCTTTTGGGTGCTGGATCCTGGGCCACTTTTGACAGTTTCCTCCTTGTCCTCTTTTTCTTTTTTAAATAGCACTCTATTGCTTCTTGGAGAACTATTCAGCTGAAACTGAAATACACACCTCCATGGTCTTCTTCTAGTTTCTTATGTCTTCCCCTGTGCCTTAAAGAAAAAACTAAGTACCCTTTGTTCCATGGGTTGACTGAATCGAAAGGCTCAAATTCCACTCTGAAGGGTCTGACATACATAGAGTAAGAAGTAGCCGGGCGTGGTGGTGCACGCCTTTAATCCTAGCACTCGGGAGGCAGAGGCAGGCAGATCTTTGTGAGTTCAAGGCCAGCCTAGTCTACAGAGTGAGTTCCAGGACAGTGGGGAGCTACAGGGAGACCCTGTCTCGAAAAGACCAAAAAAAAAGTAGCAATTACAACTGCTTGTTAGTTTTCCCGAGATCTGGTACTGAGCTTACCTTTATTCTCTTTCTCACAGACTGCAATAATGGCAAGTGGCTTCTGAAGAAGCACATGAAGAAATAGTGCTAAGTCCCGACACACAATGAACAGAACTTAACTATTTTTATTAGTGTACATTAAAATACAAAATAGGTTTCATATGACATTTTCATTCATGTGTATAAAACACTTCATTTCAAAACGGCACTCTGTATGTCTAATCCACCTGAGATATTTGATAATTTATATTATAGCATTTAAGGGCTAAATAATTTGATTATAGAAGATGCCTCTGGGCTGAGGGTTGGGTTTAAGGGAAGATCCAGGTTTTCTTGTAGAACATGAAGGATGCTTGTACTCACAAATTATCACCTATTGTTAAAAAAAAATGAAAACAAAACAAAACAAAAAAGCAGAGAAAGATGCAGAAAACTTACGGCAGAATGCACGATCTGCGATGGGTAGGGGTGGGGGGGGGGAAGGGAAGGGGATATATGCCTGAACTGAATTGGAAAATGATGTGTGAAATACACAAAGCATCAATAAAAATAAATTAAAAAAAAAAAAGAAAACAGATATTCAAAGTTTAGGATAACAAATGTACCACCTCTATCACTTGACTTTAAAGTTAGTTTTCAGATGAAAGGATAGCTTAATAATGGGGCTGGTGTTCAGAGGATCTGGCTTCTAAGAGCCTTTATGTGTGTCCAGCCTTCCCCGGAAGCAGGTGACAGGGTAGTTAGCATCCGCATCCTTTGCTCATCAGAGCAGCTTCTCGGCTGGCATATTGCTTGGCAGAGCTCCAAGGAAAGCTGTGCAATGACAGCAAGGTTAGGATGCAGGAAGCAGGGCTGGGTCCCAGCCACTGAGCTTGAGGTCTGTTTCTCCTATTACCTTTAGCATGGTCAATTCCACCAACACTGCCTATCCCTGAAGCCAAGCCTAATGAGCACTTGTTCACTTTTGAATGCCCATCAGTAACAAACTGAACTTCATTAGGACTTCTTTTGGTCTCCTTTGTTGTGCTTGAGATTATGAGCTCTCATAGTAAAATAGCCCCAAATTCCTCCTCACACACAGATCCAGGGTATCTTTGGAAAACTAGTAACATTCCGTGGTAAAGGTTCTGTGTTATTGAATATCCAAGATTTGGATTCACTACATTTAGCTGTATGCTTATTAACAATTTCATGCTTGAAATTATTTTACAAGCATGACCAAACAGGAATGAGGCAGCAACAGTGGCGTCCCTTTACTAAAGGCCATGTTCTATAGATCTCAGTGCGTGTGCACACACACACACACACACACATACATATATATATATACACACACTATATACACACAACTACCAGTCATATATATGTGTATACATATATGTATACATATATATATGTATATATATATATTTGCAAATATATATATATACATACACGGGGACACATTTATACTTTCAGATGCATATATATGCTTACATATGAATATATACATATACATATACACATACACACATCTGTTTTTAAACATCCAAGATTTGGGATCCACTACATTTAGCTGCATGCTTATTAACAATTTCATGCTTAAAATTATTTTATAAGCATGACCAAACAGGAATGAGAGAACTGCAGTGACATCTCTTTACACACACATGTATGTATATATGCACACATATACACATGTATGTTATACACATGCATGTATATACACGCATGTACAGACACAACACATATGTAGACACATACATATATACACACATACATAAACATACATATATAAGCTCATAAATACACATAGGTATGTGTAGTATACAAACACATATTTACATTCTGTGGAAACTAATGTCCAGGCTTGAGAGGCTCTGATTTAGACACTATAACTGTATTTTCCTTCCTTCAGGTGGTTTTCTGTCTTTGCAATCCTCAAATACTCAACAATTGCATTCCTTACCACACTTGGAGAATGATTCTTAAAGCAGATGATAAATATTTAAAGTATTTTATGTTGGTAAAGTAATTGATTGAAAATTTTAATGTTGAAGTGAACTTGGTGTGGTTTTTACATTCAGGTATTTATTTTTCCACAAAGTACACTACTTAAAAATTTTTCAGTACAGCAGAAATAGACCCAACATTGTGACCTCATCTGTGTTAAATTTGAATAAATGAATGAATAAGCAAATGAGGAAAAGAATGTTCTCTGAAAGCAGACCTCTTAGTGCGATTCAGCAAAATGAAGAGCAAAGCTTTTAAGCATTGCTTCTCCTCACCGTGTCCAGGACCCGTCTTCTCAGTGTGTCTGCAGGATGGCATGGGTGGCTGAGACACAGGCACCCTCTTCCTTGTTCCAGTCAGCATTACCAGCTGACTTTATCAGTTCTTCTGCTGCCATGCAAGTGCCCTCTGGAATTTACAGTGATTCACATAGAAGTTAAAGGAACAACCAGAGTTGGTGTGGTTGACAGCCTGTCAGCCCTCCCATTGTCTTTGACAATATAGGCTAAGACTCTGGAAGGAATCTTAGATTTGGAATCAGTTCAAGGATTTAAAGTCAAGTCTTAGCTCTGTTGGTTATTAACTGGATAGTTCTCAGCTTCTCTGAGCCATAGCTTCACAATACTGAAATGTAGATGTCATCAAGTAATAATGCCCGGTATACAGGGGAACATAAAAATTAAATGGGAGCAGTCTAGTATTTAAAAGGTATTAAACCTACATAAAGTTAAAAAAAAAAAAAGGGCTATATTGAGGATTACGTAATGCCCTTAAAATACTCATTTGGCTTTTAGTGCACCCCTGTGCTGAAGCAAGATCATGCTTAAATTATTCTGTTCAGACAGAAATCTGTATCATGAATATATCTTTGGAGAACCAGGTACTGTAGAATTTTATGCAGCTAAGTATAGTTACACTAGACTTTGTGATGGTGGTGTTGATGGTGGTGTAGTGTGTGTATTCATGTGGGTGTGTAAATTTGCAAGTGTGTGTGTGTACATATTCGTGAGGGAGTATGGTCCGTGTGTGTGTGTGTGTGTGTGTGTGTGTGTGTGTGCCAGAGACAGGTGTGCTTCTTCGGGAGACAGAGTCTCCAACTCAGACCTGGTATTTGCTGGTTGGTAGGCTATGCTGTGGCCACTGAGACTAAAGGACCTCACCTCTGCTTCCCAAGGGCTGGCATGATGAGCATGCACCACTATGCCCAGCTTTTTTATGTGAGTGCTAGAGATGTAACTTGGGTTGTCATGCTTGCAGAGTAAGAACTTGACAAGTCTCCCAGCAAACTTATTTTCATTATTCCTTATAATCCTGATTCTCATTTTCTGTATTTCCCCATCCAATCTTCCTCCTGTCTCTCTCCCGCTGTGCTGTTTTATAATGTCACTCCAAACGGATTCCTCCCCTTCCTTTTCACTTGTCAATATTGTCCTTCCGTGGTTTCTTTTATCAAAACTCTACTTTTCCTCTCTTCTCTTGGGGCAGTCATCTTGACTTCTGCATAGGAAGAAGATTCCACAGTGTTCCTCAGCCATGAACTCCAGTCCAAGCAAGCCTTCTAGTAAGGAAACTTCCTTTCATGTGACAGTCTAAGCCCATTTCCTATTCTACTGTTTCTTTAGAACAACTTTCAAAACAGCTGGTTACCTTCCTTTAGGTTACTCCTTCCTAGACAGTACTTCAAAAACATTATATCACTTTCCAGTCTTTTCTGTCAACCATGAGTTATGGAACTTCCCTTAACATTTTCTCATAAGGCATATTATTCAGCCTTTTTTAATAAGCAGCATGGTGTAATTGAAAGAAGATGGGCTTTGTAGTTAGACCTGAGTCTGAATGAGAGCCACATTACTTACTGGATGTTTGACCCCAGTCAGAGCCCCAGACTTCTCTGAACTTCAGTTTCCTCATCTGTCAGGTTGGGGTCAGACCTGTCTCACAGGGTCCTTGCCAGAATTTGCCTGTAACATTCCTGACATGTACTCAAATGTTGTGATAAGTGTTGGTCCCCTTCCTTCCTCCTTCGCTTGTGACCGCCTCCACATCAGCTCACCATTTCTACTAGTTTCGGGCCTAGAACTGAATAGTGGCAAGAAGTTTAAATCATTTTCTTTGCTTATCCCCTCCCAAAACATGCCTTTAATTGTTTCCCCATTATTGTGTCTCATCAGTAGCTCCTTTCACAGCATTTTCCTCCCCCCACCCCTGCCCTGATGTATGTCTGAGGACCAGTTCTAAGGAGAAAGCTTCCGGGGGAAGCAGCGTTAAAAGGAACTCGTGAGGGGGCTGGAGAGATGGCCTAGCGGTTAAGAGCGCCGACAGAGGACCCGGGTTCGATCCCCAGCACCCACATGGCGGCCGAGAGCCTTCTGAAACTCCAATTCCAGGAGAACTCCAGTTCCAGGGGAATCCGACACCCTCTTCTGACCTCCGCGGCATTGCACGACACGGGTGCACAAACCTGCATGCAGACAGTACATTGATACACATACAGAAATAAATAAAATTAAAAAAAAAAAAAAAGTAACTCGTGAGGAGTTCAGCTCATGGCTTCCCCTTGAGGAATTTCTGGAGCTGGTTCTTTAATTATGGTCCTCTCCAGTATCAGGGACCCGTCTGATGTCATTCAAAATACTAAGTAATGTCCTCTTAGCAATCCATCTCCTTTGGCACCCTTGTGCAGAGCTGACACAGAGGTACCTACTCTACCCCGACACAGAGCCACGCGCGGAAGAGGACAGTTTACAGCCTAGAGGGTGGGCCAAACTTCAGGTGCTCTTGTATATAGCTGAACATCAGTCTCCTGTGATTTAATTTCATAAGATGCTCAATTCATTTCCTGTCCCTGCCTCTTTGATGTCACGTGATATCAATTTTCTTTCTCATTTTGCTTGACCTGTTTCTGCTGACAGATAACTTTTCATTCCTGGCTTTGGATTGTCTCCAGTTCTAAAGCACCTAGTCATTTCTTTGTGTGCGCCTTTTAATGCCTGCCTTGATTTACATATTTTGGGTTGATTTTACCCTTTCTTTAGCTTAAACTTTGAGGATTTGGAGATTATATCAAATAGCTTTTACTAAGCATCACTACATTCAATTAGAGTCTTACAAATTGAACACTAGCAAAAAATTTGTGTGAATGCTACTTACCTTTCCCTGCTGCATAAATGAGTGTCTAAGTAGCCTAAGCTGAGGTAATGGGAGAGAAAGAGGCACTTGGTACTTTACAGGCAGTAAGAGTGCTGTAGTTACCAGGAGTGAGGAGCTGACTCCCCAAATGGGCTGCACTCGGACTCCAGGCACACCTTACAGAGAGCAGGGAAGGGCGCAGTGAAGGGCAAGTTGCATTCTCCAGGGCTCAGCCAAAATCAGTTATGGTTATCAGTGACTCTGTACAAGGCCACCAGTTTGTTCTCATGCCCAGCAACTAATAGACATTCTTATATTTATCTCTAGGCATTAGACAATTATTTTGATGAAAAAAATAGAAAAGGATGAAAATTAAATATAAAATGTTAAGATAAGACATAGTAGGTAAAAACAAAGGGTTTTGTTTTTGTGTTTTTGAGACAGGGTTTCCCTGTAGCTCCAGCTGTCCTGGAACTGGCTCTGTAGACCAGGCTGGCCTGGAACTCACAAAGATCAGATTGCCTCTGCTGGGATTAAAGGCAGGAGCTACCTCACCTGGCTTACAGCGTGTTTGTTTTATTATGGATATGTTTGGAATGCCATTAAATTTACCTCGTTTGCATTTTTTCCCCTTTATTTCTCATGTGCCTGTGGAGGCCTGTGCCTCCTTGGAAAACACAACAATAAAACAGTTATTTAGCTAAATAAATATTCATATAATTCCAGCTTGAAGCATTTCTTGATGCTTTATAAAGCACTAGAAAACATGTGACAGAAACTCTTCCCTGATCTGTCTTAAGATGTAGAGGTACCCCAACCCTAAGAAGGTTGTCTTTGTATTCCTCAGAGTGCCTGAATAGGTAAAGTTTTTACTTTGAGATGGTGACTATCTAAAATACTTTGTTGACTATGGAAATTATATTTCAAAAATCTGGAAAAATAACACAGAAAAAGGAGCTAGTAGGTCTTGGTTGACACCTTGAGAGGAGATGCAGGTGGAGAGCAGGGAAGTTGAGGAAACAGACTAGAACTCGGAACTAGTGTTTGTGCGACAGCGAGGAGGCAGTCAGCTGAGGCAGCTCTTTGAGAGAGCTACCAAAATCTGGTTCTGACAGATCTGTTGTAGATGGCAGTGAAGTATCTAGTCTATATATATTCTAGATATTGAGAAATATATGGGACTGAAAAGAGAATGAAAGGTCAGGCTAGAGATAGGAATCTGGGGCTCATCTGTGATAGCTGCTGATTGAATGCCTGTGGTTATAGCAAGGGGATATGTTGAGAAGGAAAAGAAGAGCAGGAGCCCCTGGCTGAGCCCTGGAGCACTAAGTGATAATGTGTGGAGGGAGGGAGGGAAGAAGGGAGGGAGGGAGGGAGGGAGGGAGGGAGGGAGGGAGGGGGCAGAAGCGGAAAGAAGAAAGACAAAGGCAAAGGCAGATAGAAATACTTGGGAAGTCCAGAGCCCAGGGTCAACACCACCAAAGCTGTGAGAGTGTTGCTGATCTGTAGGGAGAGGAGATCCCTAGAGAGCGTTCCAAGGCCCTCAAGAAAAGCTAAGACCTTTGAGGGTTTTTCTTCAGACAGACAAGAATGGGGCAGGATCTGGGACTGATCCCTCTTGTGACCTAGTGCAGGAAGATGGTACTTGTTTAGTGAATGGGTGAGTGAAGAATAAGTAAACGAATGAGGCAAATACAAGTCACCTCACTTTTTTCATGAATGAGACGATAACAGCATCATATTCAACACCTGCCTACAAATATCACTAAGGGGTTCAGAATGTTAGACAGGCACAAGGGAGAAAAGGAGTTGTGGAAAAGAAAGTGCAGATTGGGAAGAGAAGATGGCACAGAGTGAAAGAACTCAAGGTTTCCCTGGGGTGCACAGTCATTCAGGAAATAGTCTAGGCACATGTCCTTGGCCTTTACTTGTCTGTGTTTCTAATTGTTCTTGGACATTCTTCTGATGGAACCATAGACTTCCTGGAGAAGACAAGAATTAGTTTTGCGTGTGTCTTCAGTACCTAACACAGCTCTGCAAGCATTTAGTTGGCCTTCAATAACAGACTGACTTTAGAAAGGCAAGTTTTCAATAATTATTGGGGCTCCTCAGTTAAGAGCACTAGGTGCTTTTGCAGAGGAGGACCCAGGTTCAATTCCCAGCATCTACGTGGCAGCTAACAACCATCTATAACTCCAGGGGATCTGATACTTTCTTCTGACCTCTGTGGGCATTACATGACATGGGTGTGCTTACATACATGCAGGTAATACATTCATACACATAAAATAAAAAATAATAAAAATTTTTAAAAGAAAACTAAATAATTATCCAGAAGGTTAATGGGGAAAAACTTACTGTCTTGATAGTAATGAAAATGAAAGTTTCCTTCCTCACTCAGAGAGCATTTAAATTTGGATTTTCTTTTTTTTTTAATTTATTTTTTTATTTATTTTTGTATGTGTATAAGTGTACTGTCTGCATGTAGATTTGCACACCTGTGTCATGCGATGCTTCGTAGGTCAGAAGAGGGTCTCGGATTCCCCTGGAACTGGAGTTCTCCTGGAATTGGAGTTACAGATGGTACTTAGCTGCCATGTGGGTGCTGGGGATCGAACCCGGGTCCTCTGCAAGAGCAGTCGGTGCTCTTAACTGCTAGGCTATCTATCCAGCCCCTAAATTTGGATTTTCTAAATAATGTGCCCACGCTCATATTTCTAAAGGGACATTCGATGACTTGATGTGCCACTTGTGGACCAGCCCCACAAAATGTCCTTTCTAACTCAGCAAAAGGAAAGATGTGAAATATGCTTCTCTGTTTGTCCATTCATTTTATGCTGTTTTCCTAAGAACACACCATTGTAGGTGATCTATAGACAGTCAGTCTTGAAGCAAATCATGGGTCTATTTATTTTTATGATGGGAGGATTCATGAAGTTCAAGTGTGGCTGATAAGGTAAGATGTATGGCGGTGGGGGGAAGCCCAGGCTTGCTGAGAAAAATTGCTAATGGCTTGTAATTAATTTTGAACCTGGGAAACACTGTAGTGAATTGTCTACAAGATCTCTTTTATTCTGGACACATAGAAAACTTCAAGTATTTTTAGCTTATCTATATGCAATAATGGATATGGGTAAGAAAAATAGCCTCGAAAACATCCAAAATGACATTTCATCTTCTTACACTTTAAAAGCCACAGAACACATTTCTCTCAAACTTTTAAGAAAAGAAACGATCTTCACCTGTAGCAAAGATCAAGATGACGGGTTTCTGGAGGCTGGGGACTCTGAAAATTGTCTTATGGGTGACATCTGAATGTAATCTTCCTGGTGTTCTGCCAAAGCGTTCCAATGAGGGTAATGGAAAGGCAAAGTTTAAAAGGGCAACAGTGCTACTTATTAATTATGTAAAGTTTTTTTGCATCTGTTCCTGGTAGTAAATCTTACTTTTAAGAGAGAACACAATGATACTGTAAAGGAGGAGGAAATCCCTAACAGTGGGCTGACTGTACTTTCAAAGTATCTTGCAGGAAAGGAAGGGCAGCACACTGGTAAATTGCTTAGAAATATGCAAAAGGGGAAAGGTGGAAAATTTTTCTATAGAAATGAATTCATATCAGATAAGAATATTTATCATACCTTATCAATTTTGCAACCACCTCTTTTTAGAAAGATTATGCAGCACAAGTTGAGTGAAGTCCCCCAAATGGCAGACAGAAAACATTATAAAAATATAGACAGTGTTCTTGATTAGAACGACAGTTTTTATCATCACCCTGATAAATACATTAGGCACAATGATGGGCTTTTAAACAATATATAAGATTATATCACCAGTAAAAATGTAACAGTTACCCATGAGCTCTTGACTCAAAAGAAAGCAAGATATGTGATAATGTGTGATAGTGTTTCTAAAGGAAAACCAAGTATGTGCTGACCCGTTCTCCTATTTCTGCTCTGATACAATTTTAATGGGAGCATGGGATGCAGAGCAGACAAGAAGGCAGGTATCTGTAGTCAGTTCATCCCAGACTTTAGTAGCAAGAGCAGATGATCTCGCTGCCTAGAAGGAGCTTTTGTAGTGCAAGCAGGTATTGCATGAGCTGATTTTTGTGTATGAAATAAAATTGAAGAAGTATAAGGTAAACATTATTTCAAAGGGTAAGCCTTTGAAATAATTCTTAGTCATTCTTATAAACCTGCAGTTTTTTCCTATTCTGGAAGATAGAATCACCATTAAATTTGTGAGGACTGAGACGTCTGTAACCCTGGTGAGATGGCGTGCATGTTCCTAAAAGCCCAGAACTGAGTAGGTAGAGACCGGAGATCAGGAGGTCATCCTCAGCTATATAGGAAGTTCAAGGCCAGCCTGGGCTAGTGCCCCTCTCCTTTTAAAAAATATTTTATTTTTATTTTTTGTATGTATGAGTGTATTGCCTGTATGTGTGTAAGCGCACCTGTGTTGCACAGTGCCCACGGAGGTTAGAAAATGATGTCAGAATCCCTGCAACTTGAGTGACAGACAGTCGTTAGCCACTGTGTAGGTGCTGAGATTTGAACCTGGGTTCTCTGCAAGAGCAGCTAGTGCTCTTAACTACTGAGCCATCTCTCCAGCCCTGAGCCCATGTCTTAGAAAAATAAAGAAGTCCATTTTGCCATTGATACCACTAAGACATATACCACAGAGTGAAATAAGGGTAAGGGTCTATATAAATGGGGAAACACAGCTTCCACTCATTAGGTCTACTATTTATTTGTGTCTAAATTAATATCGTCCTGTCACTTCTCAGTCCACAAAGGAGTCAAAATGGCTTACAAGCAACATTATAGACGTTGGGCAACCAGTACTCGGTGGCTGAAGATGGATCCCTATGTCCATGATATTTAGCAATTGCGCTTGAAAGTTGATGTTTGGAAGAAAATCATTTACTTTATGGACCAACACGTTGCTGTAGACACATCCCAGTATGGTTTGGATGGTGACTAGTTTGAGGTTTACATAGTAACTGTCTTCAAGAGCTTGGGTAACTGCTACATTTTTACTGGTGATATAATCTTATATATTGTTTAAAAGCCCATCATTGTGCCTAATGTATTTATCAGGGTGATGATAAAGACTGTCTGTTGTTCTACTCAAGAAAACTGTCTATATTTTTATAATGTTTTCTGTCTGCCATTTGGGGGACTTCACTAAATTTGTGCTGCATAATCTTTCCAAAAAGAGGTGGTTGCAAAATTGGTAAGGTATGATAAATATTCTTATCTGATATGAATTCATTTCTATAGAAAAATTTTCCACCTTTCCCCTTTTGCATATTTCTAAGCAATTTACCAGTGTGCTGCCCTTCCTTTCCTGCAAGATACTTTGAAAGTACAGTCAGCCCACTGTTAGGGATTTCCTCCTCCTTTACAGTATCATTGTGTTCTCTCTTAAAAGTAATAATTTTGTAAAGCTTTCTTTGTGAAAATAGCTGTCAAGTAAGAGAGGAATCCTGGTGGACGTGGAAAGAAGTTAACTTGTCACGAGGATATGCACAGGAAACATGTGCCTCTAGGTAGCAATACAGCCTTGGAAGAGATCTCCAAACTTGAGCAAACTATTTCCTGGATTCCCAAATTTAGAGGCTATGAACTTGGGAATTTGCCAAGTCCTTTAAAACATGAAGGGCATACTAAAAATGGAAAGGCATTCTTTAAAATGAATATTCTAGATCTAGCTCTTCTCCTAGACACATGCCCTTGAAAAATGGGTTTGCCTGGCCATTCCTTAGTTTCTCCTGTTGGAAGTAAGGTGAAATGCTCACCTGTGCTAACTGGCTGACCCCCAAATAGCGGTGGCTTGCTCCTTGTACTGACTGAACAGGTAAACTTGGACCAAGTCAAGTAAAAGAAAAAAAAAAAATCCCTATGGTCATTGATAAGGAGGATACCTCAGATTTCACACAGGAGAGAAAATGTGGGGTATCTTTTTCCCTGTTACCATCTCTTGTCCTCCCTCTCTTTAGACACTTCTTCCCTCAACACAGTCCCCCTTCTAAACTTCCGTGTCAGACAGATAGACAGACAGGTAGATAGATGATAGGTAGATTTAAGAAATGTGATATTTTACTTTTGAAGTCTAGCTTCTTTTAACATGATGATCTTCAATTTCATCCTTTTTCCTACACATGATAAAATTCTCTTTACAGATGAATGCAGTTCTCTCTCTCTCTCTCTCTCTCTCTCTC
>VZQC01001888.1:1833234-1886018 GCA_009823505.1 Rhizomys pruinosus
TATATATATATATTTTTTTTTTTTTTATGTGACATGAAGGAGGTAGAATGGAGTGTACTTTGAAGGAGGAAGGGGCCTAGCAGAAGTAGGAGGAGAGGAGGGGAGGGTAATGAGGAATGAATATGAACAAAGCACAATGATATACATTAGTGAAGATGTAATAATGAAGCCCATTATTTTGTATGCTAACAAAGAAGTTACATAGAAGCCAAAAGCATAGGCCCTGGGAAAAAAGGAACGAGGTTTGGGGTCCTCTCCTTCCCCGCAGAGCAGCTGTTTTTGCATTTATATAAGTTGATGTTCTGAGGACTGGGGATGAGAGTGACTTTGGCGAAGGACACCATCCCCCGCTCTGGGATTCCCTGTATTATTTCCCTGTCAGTTACCAAGGCTACCTCTCCTGGCTGTGGCACTCAGCAGTCCCAGTGCGGAAGATCCAACAAGCTCCCTGATTTACTTAGTAAATAAACCCTTGGGGATTTCTTTATCAAGTGGGAGCCCAGAGTACTGTGTTAAGTCACCAACATAATGACATCTTACGGCTTTAAGGGAGAGCTTTAGACTATCTCTGATCAGAAATTCCCAACTTCATCAGCCCTAAAAAAGCTAGTCTCTGATCCCATCCCCAGACTGCCTTGGGAAGGTTGCTGAGGTTTATTTAAATTTCTCTTTCTGTCATTAGGATCCATTTAATCTGAATTTTCTCAGGGCTATGAGAAGCTATTCACTCGCAACTCACTCTCCTTCACATTATAGAAGTGAATTTTTAAGTGAGTCACCTTTAAATTAAGATCAAAGATGATTTTTGTATTACTTCATCATACCTGATTCGAGCCCCACTAGTCTTCATTCTGGATTTGGAGGCTGGTACTTCTTCAGGATCTTCTTTTATGGACTGTGAGTTCGATGTGGAAGGCAGGATACGCTAACTTTGTAGCCTTCATGTTAGAACCACCAGCTGTGCTCCATGTTGCCTCATGTGTGCACCCGTGTACGCACACACATGCACGCATGCACACCTGAAGCTACCCAGGCAGTAATTCTGAAATCTTTGGCAGGGGGTATTTGCTTTGGAGTAGGAGGGAGCACTGTGTCTCAGAGTCTCCCTGCCTTTCCACCCTTCCAGACTTTATTCTGGCATTGTGTTTTCATACATGCAAGCTTCCCATTCTCTCTCCCTGTCCTCTTTTCCAACTCTTCCAAGTCTTTGAAAACATGTCTTCCCTTTCTCCTACTCATGCCTCCTCTCCTATTTTGTCCTGTTTCTAGAAAGGCCCTGGCAATAAACGTATTAGAGGAGAGAGAAACCATATGTTTTGAGGTAAAAATTTAACAGAATAAAGAAAGAATGTCATTTATCTTCAGCCCTTGAGATGGGCCCAGAAGCTTCTAACCAGACCCTCCTTAAGAGTTTCCATCCACTGTCTTTAGTAAACCCTGGTCTTCCTCAAATGTCAAATTCCAAGATGAATTTTTAAAATATTTCATAGAAATTTTCAACTGGTTTAACTAATGACGCTACTGCTCAGAGGTTGATCTTCAAACTGCAGTTTCTGTTAATAGTGCGCTGCATTTTAAGTGATAGCTTTTGCTACCTCACCTCTTTTGTTCATCCATGGTAAAATGTGTCCCAAAGTTGAAGAACAGTTCACACCTAAGTCAACATTGGAACTGCTTCTGTTCCTTTCGGGGTTGGGCTAGCCTGGAGCAGGAAGGAATGTCCTTCCCCTAGGAATGCATTCTCCTGAGGACATTTTCCAAATGATGGGAAAGTAACCCAACTTGCAGCTCATCTATGTGGCGGGACTCAGAAGAGGCACTGTGCACACTGAGCTCCCTTCTGTTCCAGTTCCCATCTTCATCTGCTGGAAGATGCTCTGCTGGCTGTCATCAGGTCCTTTGGGTGCTGCCCCTTGTAAACATTTGTGTCTGAACTGACACAGTGCTGCAAACCCAGTACGCACTTAACAATTGCTCCCTGGACCAAACTTAACCTGGGGCTAATTCACAGCTCTGTGCTATCAGATTTGGAGTAAAAGTAAAATTAAATGCAAAGTAGTATAAATGTTCAGGTTAAAATCATGCCAAGCATTCGTTCAGCTTTGAATGATCTTTAGCGTTCAGCAGGCGTTTGCAGATCTGAGAAGCATTTTCAGTTGTGTATGTGGTGGTGTGGATGCCTGTGTGTCCGAACATAGGTTCTTACAGAGCAAAAGGAAGGAAGCTGTGAAAGGGAGAAAATAGAGCTATTGACTGAAGGCCCATAAAGCTGTTTTTAGAAAGACCGCTTCTGTTGTATTGGGGGATGCTTCCTTTGAGAAGGCAGGCATTAGGCATCCTCTTTCCATTAGGTCTATTTTGGGAAGAAATTACAGAGGATAGTAGATTACCAACTCCCGGAGATTTCTGATCAACAAAGCCTGTGTTCGCATCACACACTTGCCCAGATCAAAATAAATTACTCTGTTCTCAGGAATGCTAGCCCTAGACAATCACACTCTCCTCTAAGTCAGTGTCTGTTAAGGAAGTACAGCTTTTTTTTAAGTGTTAATTTTGCCCCCTAAAAGGCCTAAGAAAGAGAGAACTCAAACATTCAATCCGTTCCAGCGAGAGCAAAGTCTAGCAATTGTTTTCAGAGCAGCATGGGGCTTCCTACTTGGGGCTGAAGATTTATCTGTGTGTGTTTGGCAATGACTCCGGTTACTGTGGACAAGACGTTTACCTCTCAATAGTTTTACAAATTATGTGTTTAACTCTGTAGAATTAATTCCTGGGAGGTAGGGCAAGGAAAGGAGGGTGAGGCTGTCCGAGGCAAGTTCACACATTGGAGATTTAAAGTGAAAGCAGCGATTATCACCCAGAACACGGCAGTACAGGAAGGTTGTTTCCATTCCAGTGCAGCTTGCCTGTTTCGTATATATGTTGACTTCAATATTAAAAAGCAGAGCAACTGAAATGCTTAGCAATAAAAAGGTGATTAATCATTAAACAACCATCAGTTTCTTTTGCCTTTTAAACCACCTTCAGTCAGCCTCGATGCTAGTTTACAGTCTCGTGAACTGCAGAGATCACAAAGGACGGGTTAGTGGGATCACCAGCCACAGCAGGCAACTCTGAAACGTCCCTATTGTCACAGGAAACATTCAGCCAAACTCCCTCCAGCTCTCTCCCAGCATGCACCAGGCTCAGGGGGGAGGTATGGAGCAAGAAAAATGCAACTTCCAATTCCAGAAGCAGCCTCTGTTCAAAGAAAGTAAATGTGTTCTTGCATTTAGCCCTTGGCCTGGCCTCGTGGGTCATTGTTAACCCAAGTAACCTGGGATCCCCTTGCTGCCTACATGTAATGTGAGTGAGGTGTACCAGGACCGCTCTTAGCTGAGCCTGCAGATGCTCCTTTTTTGTAAAGCATGAAGGAGGGGCAGTGTTTTATGCCTTTCTTTAAACACATGGGAGTTTTATCACTCATTGAACTCATTAAATGGCTCCTTTTTCCTCCTAGCAAGATGCTTAACAAGCACCCAAGTTACAAGAACTGAGCTTGATTCCTTTCATGGTAGGGAAAAACCAAGAGAATTTTCCAGAGTTTAATCCTAGGAACTACCATCTTGAGTCCGTGCCAGGCCCCGACGTGAAGCACAGCCCTGCGCAAGCGGTGCAGTGTTGTTTAGTCACAGACAGTGTGCTTGTGACTCCATCTGCCTTAGCTGGTGCCCAGATAGCAACTGAGGAGACAGCCCTGCACTTTAAGTGGCTCGTCAGGGATAAAATTAGTAATTAGTTCTGTTTTGGGGATGGCGGGAACAAAAAGCAGTATTTGAAAGTAATCACCATCTTCAGTGAGAAATGCAAGCCAGCACTTGACAGAGACTTGTCTAAGACCGGACTCAGAAGCAGAACATAGGTTAGAAGCTAGTATCGTTGTGATTTGGGCATTCCAAATGTCTTTATTACATTACTACAACTTTCTCCTGATTTGCCTTCTTAGGAGATAAGGCTTAGTGGTCTCCATGTTCATTCAGATTCATTCTATCTCTAGGAGACCAAAACTTGATCTAGATATATCCAAAACAGCTCACAGTCACTGACATTCTGACCTTCTTCAGACTAAACCATCTCCTTTTCATTTACCTTGAGATTTTTCCATTTAAAAAATTTTAAATCAAGCCAGGCGTGGTGGCACACGCCTTTAATCCTAGCACTCAGGAGGCAGAGGCAGGCAGATCTTTGTGAATTCAAGGCCAACCTGGTCTACAGAGTGAGTTCCAGGACAGCTGGAGCTACAGGAAGACCCTGTCTTGAAAAAGACCAAAAAAAACCTTTTTTTTAAATCATTTTAAACTTGTTCTGTGCAGAGTAAACTGATAGAGTCTGAAACAAAATATTCAGGGAATTGTTCAAGTTTATATAGCTATAATAGTGTGCAGAGAAGCTGTACATTTCTCTGCTCGCAGAGTCATACCCAGAGGAGAGGGCACCATGCACCCTTTCCTGTCAGCAGCAGAAGCCCTCGTGTCCTCTGTCTTCGACACTTCACTGTTGGCCCTTCGACACATTGGTTTTTTTTTTTCAATTAATTAATTAATTAATTAATTTATTTATTTATTTGTATGAATGTACTGTCTGCATGTAGGTTTGTGCACCTGTGTCATGCAATGGCGCAGAGGTCAGAAGAGGGTGTCGGATTCCCCTGGAACTGGAATTCTCCTGGAATTGGAGCTACAGACGGTTCTCAGCCGCCATGTGGGTGCTGTGGATCTAACCCAGGTCCTCTGCAAGAGCAGTCAGCACTCTCAACAGCTAGGCCATCTCTCTGACACATTGGTTTTTGAAAGCAGTGATTATTTCGCTTGCTCTCAGTGCATCGTGATTATGGAATTTAAATGATTTTCACCTTTGAAGAAGAAAAAAGATGTTACCAAGTTCTCAATTTCATATTTGTTAAATTTGGGGGGGGGAATCATATAAACTTGATCTTTATATATTTAAGTAGCTAATTCACACAAGGGGATAAGAAAATAAATGTTCAATGTACTTCAAGTAACACCTTTCAAGTACTTTGGGAATTATCCATTTCTAAACTATTTTATACTAACTTCAGCTGAAAGTAGACTTTAAAGAGAATAGTCAGTCAACTTACCTAACAACAATTGGTTAAACTCTGTTCACCCTGGCCCAAGTAAAATCGTTGATCAATTAAATGAATTTTTCTAAAACATCAAGACATAGATGGCTTTACATACTACTTACATCAAGTGTGAGTGTGTGACAGGAAACAGCTGTTGTTCTATAAGGATAACAACTGTAGAGGGAGGGAAAGCATGAAAGATGGGAAAGGGGATGGAGAGAGAGGACGCTCCCAAAAAAGCTGAATCAACAGAGACTATGTTCAGAGTTTTCGTAGTCCTGATATAGCTGAATGTGTGTAAAAAGAGGCGATGACGCTCGGAGCGCCTTTGTTCCTTAATGTAGAGCCTGTATCTGACCAAAATGCTTCTTTCCTGTGGCTAGACAGTAGGAAGTAATCTATCTTCAACCTTGTTTGGTTTGTAAATAAAACTAGTAAAAAGGGTCTGTTGAACTTTGGACAGGCGGTCTCCAGGTGCTCTTCCTCACTCTTGTAGTCAGGTCAAAGGGCATGACAAGACCACCACCTTAATCCTTCAGGGACTGTTTACAAAAGAGTGAAAAATGTGCCCATCCCTGCCCCTTCCGGAGCTGGCCCACCTCCAGCTTTAAAGGATGTAGAGGAAAGAGCCCGAGGCAGTGCAGTGCCGTCCACATATGCTCTGAGCCTTTTCTTGCTGAAGTGTAATTTCTGTGAAATTCAGCAGGAAAACAGGTACTGGCTGCCTCTCTTTTTGCCCGCTTTTTTTTTTTTTTTGTATTTTTGAGACAGGGTCTCCCTTTGGTTCTAGCTGGCCTGGAGCTCACTATGTAGACCAGGCTGGCCTTGAACTCACAGAGATCTGCCTGCCTCTGCCTCCCGAGGGCTGGAATTAAAAGCTAGCACCACCACACCTGGCTTGCCCACTTTTTTTGCGGCTGTTAGGAGTCTGTGCCTTGGAATAATGACGCAGACTGTCATTTCCTCCCCTCAAATAATGAAAAGTGGAAATGCAAATTTCCTGTGCAAGGATCAAGTAGCAGGTGGTATTTCCTCAATATATTGTTTCTGACCTTTGGGAACACTGGCATTATAAACTGACTTAGAAAAATGAAAATAGTATTAAAGTTCTATATTTTAGTTAAAATAATCAATATGCTAATTAAAAATTAGACTTCAGTAGTGTGCCAGGAAATGATAAAATGTATTTTGTTTTTGTGTATTGTCTTCAAATTTGTAATTCAGGGAAGGACGAGAAAGGGCATACTGAACAAAGGAATTTTCTAATTATTTAAGACTTTTCTTTAAAGAAGGAAAAGGCATATTTTTAAGGTTTATTGGAAAGCTTTGCTGTTAACTGAGTACTTTGATACATTTCTTTGTACAAAGAGTTAAGCATGGGGCTGTTCAGATGGCAGGTCTGGGCCCAGCTGAAGGATGTCTGTGTTTTGCATTCACTTGCTCAGCAGCACTAAATTTGAAGCTTGTTTTTTGCTCAGCATCAAAGAAAAGGTTGTTTTATAGTCATTGAATTTTTTCGAACCCATATATTTCATGAAAGGGGCTCAAGTCACAAGGCCTTTCTATTGATTCTGTTTAAAGTGACTTCTGCCTTGGTTTTTCTGTATGCCACTGAGTAGAATAGGGAAAATATAATTTTGTTCTTTTTTTTTTTCTGTTCCTTTGAAGGGAAAAAAAATGGAAGAGGTTTAAATACCATTCACATTTTGGAATTTCCTTCTTTACTCGCTCCCCAGACCATCATCTCACAACTACATAAAGCAATCCAATGTTGAAAGACTTAAAAGTTTTTTTGCTCCTATAAATATCTTTTATACGATTATTATGATTCTTCTGCTTATCATGGGCTACAAGAATGGAACCCAGGAGTGAATGAAGTTTATAGATATGTGTGTGTGTATATATATATATATATATATGAATCTATGTTTATGTGAGTGGAAAAGCATGCCTTTTGGACACAACATTTGGACACACATATCCATATGTATCCAGATGTTCACGGTATTTTTAGCATAAAAATTGCTGATTAAGCATCTATATTCTTTTCCCCCTAAAATTTTGAATGTGGGACATATTATAGAGGCCAGATTGACACAGACTGAAATTTTTAACAAATCCAAGACACTGAGGTTGATCTAATTAGCTTGGACAAACTATTTAAACTTGGATAGTTTAATTAGCCTCATTCTTTAATTGTTTTGCAGTATAAATTTGGCTTCAGAGTCCAGGTTCGAAAGTATAAGAATCTGGCATTTTTATTCGAAGGCATATGGATGAAGCAATACAGAGACCTTTCATGTAAGCTTCATATTAATTGTCATGGTACCTCACATTCCCAGAAAGAAGAGAGAGGGAGAGCTGGGGTCCAGCCTGGTGGTGCAAACAGACCACCTAATTCTGGACTCTCAGACAGTGTTAATTTTAAACATAGTTGGATTGATGTCTGGATTTTTGTTACATTTATTTATTTGGTTGATTGGGGTGTGTGTGTGTGTGTGTGTGTGTGTGTGTGTGTGTGTTTGTGTGTGCCTTGGTGTGCATGTGGAGGTCAGGGGACAGTTGTTGGAGTTGGTTCTCTTCCTCAACCATATGAATCTCAGGGATCAAATTCAGGTCATCAGTCTTGGTGGCCAAGCGTCTTCACCTGCTGAGCCATCTTGCTGACCTTGATGCTTGAAATTTTAACTTTAAAATTTGTTAGTGCTGTTGTCTATAAAAATTGGCTAAAATACATAACATTCATGAATGAACAGTCATTTATTTTATTTTTTGAGATAGGGTCTTACTATGTATCCCCAGTTGGCCTGGAACTCACTATGTAGAACAAGCTGGCCTGGAATGCAGAGATTTGCCTGCCTCTGCCTCCCGAATGCTGGGATTAAAAGCATGTACCACCATACCCAGCTTTATTTTTTTATTGGTTGGTAAATTTGGTCATTAACATGAGCATCACTAGACTTATCGAAAGGGCAAGGATCATATTCTTTCATCCTTTTTGTGAGGGCCAACTCTCTGCCAGGCACTATGGGCTCTTGCTGGTCTTTAGTGTGCAGAAAAAAACACCTGGTGGGTGTTGGATAAACAAGCTCATCAAACAGCAAACATTGTTTGGGTGTAAGACCTTCCACGGTGCTAAACTAGAGGGAGAGCTCTACAGGCGGGCACACTGTGGATACAGAGGCAAATGTAACCTTTTGTCACTGAGAGTGATGTCCTGTCTTTCCTTGAGAAGTTCAACAGGTAGGAGAATAATTTATTTTGTCATTGCATACTTTGTCATGAAATCAGAGGAAACCTATGCAGCTACAGGATTTCCTGGGCTTTTTTTTTTTTTACAAAGATGCTTTCTAGAAACTTTGCATTAAAATCAAAACCTAAAGCAAACATCTCCTGAAAGGGTTCCATCATACACTGAAAGACAGTCACTAAACAACTACAGCCATTGTCATTCCAAGGTCATTGATTTGGACATACCTTACACACTGATGATGTGACTTTTCACCATACCTCTGCCCCATGAATGCTGAGTTTATTCTTTGGCTGTGCCATAGGAGTATTCCTCAGCACCTCAAAAATTTGGCCCAGAGTTGGGCATGGTGATATAGACCTTTAATCCCAACACTCAGAAGGCAGAGGTAAGATGACTACCTCAGAGTTCAAGACCAGCCTGGTCTACATAGTGAGTTTCAGGCCAGCCAAGGATGCAGTAAGACTAACTCAAAACACATAAACAAACAAAAAAATAAATAAATAGATAAATATACAAGAATTTGGGCCAGGATATTAGGTGGATTTCACCTCTACAAATTCTTCATCACTAAACTTCTCTCTGGTAGAGTATGAAAAGACAGTGTGATGTTAGAGGTTGGTGAGTCCAGGTTTGAATGTTTGCTTCATACATTGCCAACTGCTAGGTAACCATGGGATGTGTCCATGCCTTCACCTACACCTGGTCGTATACCAGAAAGGCATTTGCAGAACTCTGTGTGAGTTTGTATTGTTGTACTGAACATGTACCTGATGAGAAACAGTACAAGGCTAAAAGATTTTTTTCATGTCTGTTTAATATTTGTCCTTTAAGCATAAGCAGTAGTTACAAAATAGCTTATTTTGTCTAAATTGTTTCTACAGAGCCTGCAAACTAAGTGTGAATTTCTCATGAAATCCATTTTGTAATGACATTGCATATACTTGAATGATCCATATAGCAATTTAAAATGTCTTCACTGCTTTCAACAATGGCTCTCTGTAAGGGAAGACATTTTTTCTAATCATCAATTGTTATGTCCCATTTTTAAGAAACATTAGCCTCTCTTTACTGTGTTTAAACTCGTGGGGACTTGATCTCCTAACACCAGAACACAGCAGAGGAAGCAGTGCCACTCAAGATCCAGATCAGGATGTCAGAGCATTTGGGATGGAGTAGGTCCACATATGACTCTTAGAATAAAACACAAAAGTCTTCTATAAATTCTTGTATCCACTTTTATTGGTTACTTTTCTCATGGTTGTAGCAAAATATCTTCCAAAAGCTACTCAAGAGAGAAAAGGTTGTGTTTTTGCACACAGTTTCAAAATACTGTCCCATCAGGTTGTGAGAGTCATAGCAGTGGGAGTCTAAGGTGGCAGATGACATCGCCTCTACCACCTGGAAGCACAGAGTGGCGAATGCTGGTTGGTTCTCAGCCCTCTTTCTCCTTGTTATTCAGTCTAAGACCCCATCCTATGGGATGGTGCCACCTACATTCAGAGTAAGTCTTCCCTCCTCAGTTAAGCCTTTCTAGAAACTCCTTCACAGATACTTCTAGAAGTATGTTTCCATGGTGATTCTAAAATCAAGATTCCAGTCAAGCTGGCAATAAAGATGAACCATCAAACCACCATGTCTTGCCTTCTTTTCCCCCTCTATAAACAATCACATTGTCTTAGAATGTGTCAACTGTTCAAATTCTTCAAATATGGTTTACATTTCTTTATGTGTGCACCTTCTCCCTTCGGAGAGAAGAGATTTCTCACATCTTTAAAAGATATGTTTTAACTTGGATTTAGATAGGTGAGAACATTGGGAGATATATGATTCCACACAGCTGAGTAAGCGAGACGACACAGCTTTTCAACAGTGGCGGCTTTCTAAACACTCATAAATTACAGGGTGGATAAAGCTAGTATTGCATGGGTCCGACGACAATTTCCTGTGTTCATTTCCTCAGTTTTATAGTAATGACCGTATTGTTTAATAACGTTAGGATCTTTTTAGACCTTGATGTTTTTGCTTTTCATTATAAGAACACTACTGGAATTCTTGCTGCAGAATGGCTCCCTTTATTCCCCAGGCCACTTGCATGTTTTCATTCCTGCCTATGATTTTACTATCTAACATGTTGTGGCTGTAACTGGAGAATGCAAAATTTGCCTCCATAGGAATCCTGGCTTCTGTGTTTTCTGCCAAATATGCTTCATCGTGCTTCTGTTTTCTCCAACACCACTGTGGCGTGAACAGATGCCACTTAGCAATAAGCAGAACTGAGAAGCTTTTGTTATTCTGTACAACTCTGTTTATATGAGTCAAGCCTCATAAGTTGAAAGGACTCTGCATATAGGTCGAGGAACTAAGCATTATGTGGACTTCCTTACCATATTCTCCTGCCTGCAACGCTCTGGGGTTGCTGGGGGGGGGGATTCTTTTAAATGTACCATTGACCCCAAATGAGATTGAGTGTCTATAAAGGTTTCAGGAGACAGACTCAGCCACCTCTGTGACAGCTAAGCAGCTGTTCCCTGAAGGATTTAGGTGTCTCTTAGAGCAGAAGGCAGGAGTAGTTCCCTTTAGAGTAGTCAGTGCATAAAGTGAGATAGGTAACATCACTGGTGGTTTTCTGAACTCCGGAGCCACCAAACCTTGCTCTTCTTTCCTTGGTTCACGTAGCCCAGTCACCACAGCCAGAAGGGCTTCTCTCATTGCTTCCTTTAGGGGGACCTTACATCATGTGTATGGCTTTGACTCCCAAAGATACTGTAGTTGTTTGGATCTATTGAGAAAGCATTAGGAAAAATTAATGACCCATGTAGCCAAGCTCTTCCATATTAGTCTATATTCTATTTGATGTTAAAAATATAGGCTGAAAAAGGAGGCCAGTTTTAAGGTTCTGTTTATACAGGAAATACCAATTTTTACAACCATTGTTAAGTATTACTAAACAGTAAACTTAGAGTTGAATGTGGTTCATTAGATGGCTACTTAACAGTTGTTCAAGAACAATCTGTGAGTTATCTTAGCTCAAAGGACCTAATGGAAATTTTGTTGAGCAAATTAAATGTCTTTGACAGATGTACATAGTTGTAGTGCATTGTACGTGCTTAGGCATATTTTTGAATTTGGGTTTTCTTTTGTTTTTCTTTTTTCCTTTTTTGTTTTGTTTGTTTTCTGTGTGTGTAACACATGCAGGCTTCATACAGGGACTGCTTCCTCCTGTTATCATAAAGAAAAGTTTATCTCTCCCATCTTTTAACAGTCTAAGCATCTAAAAGGCAGTTTCTAAATGACATGTAATTTTGAACACAAGAGAATTCATTTTCATTTTACTTATATTCATATTTTGTAACTTTCTGAAAGGCATCTTTGAAGAAAGGTAATTTTTGACAACAATAAAGAATTGCTTTGTTTTCATTTTAAATCCTGTGATTAATTGGTAGTCATTAATTAAATTTAATAAAATACAGGTTTCTTTCAAAAGACATCCCCTACAATGGTACATTTTAAAGACCATTCTCTTTCCCAGCAGCTACAGGCCTTTGCAGGTAGAACAAGGGAACAACGTAAAGCTTGTCTAGCCTTGTGGCAGCAGTTGAGTTCTTAAGTCACTGCATTCTTGATGCAGTGTCATATTACAGTCATATTATAAAAAAAAAGCTTCAGGGAATTCTCATATACACTTAATACATATAGTTTTAATGTTCACATGGCTAGATCCATTCATGAATGGTATCTGTAGGTCCCACACAGTTTGCAAGCCATTATTATTAAACTGTTTTACTATCAAGTAATGGGTCCTTGTGAATATTATGAATGCAAGTGTTCTCTCTCTTTCTCTCTCTTTCTCTCTCTCTCTCTCTCTCTCTCTCTCTCTCTCTCTCTCTCTCTCTGTAAATCTTAGTTCTATTCATTTCTTTTTCTTTCCTTAAGAATGTTCTGGGAGGACATCCCTATCTACAAATCAAGTCAAGGATAGCACTGAATGAAGGAAATCAGTCCAGATACCATCTCTGTGAAATGTGTGTGTATCTGTGAACTCTGCATCACACAATGCAAAGGAAATTGCCATTGTCCTGGGCATGTTAGGTGAACAAAGCACATAAGACACTCCATTTTTGTGCCCATGTGGATTCCTGCATAGCTGAAACTGGAATCTTCAAGGCCACAAAAATGACAAAGCTTAAGTGACGAATTGGCACATGGGAGGAGTGCGTGTATTTCATGCACACACCGAAGAGCCCGTAGTCTTTGATTTTGAACAATGAAATCATAAACACTGAGGACCGTGCCTCCCCTGCTGCCGTTACGACAGCCGCCACTTCTACCGCCCGCCCTAGTGCTATTAAGTAGTGTTTATTAGGTTTTTCCAGCCAGCAGTGTGCTGTGCACTTCAGTGGCTTCCTATTTAGTCAGCCCCAACAACCCAGTGAGGCATCCACATTACATATTGGGAAACTGACATTTAAATTGTTCACGAGTCATAATGTTCACACATAGTGAGTCCCAGATCTGCTCTCTGGTCTTTCTTGCTCCAAAACCCCATTTTTTTAACACTTCTCTCGAAGGTCCTTTCTCAGTACATGAAGGGAACAGCTCGTCAGGTACCAAGACATTACCTCAAAACTTGAAAAGAAATTGAGTTCCTTAGAGGGAAATTGTTTCTCAAGGCCAAACAGCTGCCTCGTAACATTCAAAAGTAGCTTCCCCATCCTGAAACAGCAGCTACGACCAACCAGAGCACCTTCTAAACATCCTTCCTTTACTTACAAAAAAAATGAGAGAAAAAATTTTTTTTTAATTTTAAAAAATGCTAACAGCACCAACATTCCCTCCCAAGATCAGAGGTACATACGCATGTCTGGCAGCAAGCCCAGACATACCAAAGCATGTATTATCTAGAGCCAAGGACTCAAACACCACTGCATCTGCAGAGAGACAAGCATCTCATTTCAATAGACAACTTGTTCATACAGTCAGGATCCTCCCTGCCGAACTGACGGGAGTCGGAAGAGCGGCATCAAACAAAGAGCGCAGTTATTATTACTGAGGCCCTGTGCGCCCTCGGGCTCTGCTCTTCTTCAATGTAACGGAGCAGAACTCCAGTTGACTCCCATTAAAAGTCAGTAGACATTCAGTCAGCTTCCAGAGTGTGGGCAGAAGCTAGTGGTATTTATTTACTACCCATCTCTGGAATTCTTTTTGGACATAGCCAATGAGTTACAGCTGGGTTTCCTAGCCAGCATGGCACACTAGTCTCTCTCTGGCTGTGAAGAATGGCTTCACTCTTCAGTCTCCAGTGAAGTGAACTCAGGGCTGGAGTTACCACAAGAAAATTCCAAACAGGTCACGAGATCAAAACCCACGGGCATCATCTCAATAACTGCAAGGCTGACACATGTTCAAGAGAAAAGGTGGGCTGTTCTGTCTCCTCAGAAACAACCAACAAAGGTAGAACAAGCAGCACACAACCAAAAACCCTGTTCTCTCATTTCAGAATCCAAGAGGCGAGGTTCCTTTCAGCTCTCACAGATAGACCAGGAAGGAGGGAGGGAGGGAGGGAGGGAGGGAGGCCAAACTACCCAGAGCCAAACTGGTCACCCCACTCTCTCTGTTCCTCATTTTCCTCTGATAACAAAAAATGGCCCTTCTCGAGGCTCAGGGATAACTTGACTTCCTGGAGCTGTTCCTGGGGATCCTGTTCCCCATGCAAGGGGATCTGCTGAGCATAAACAGCCTTTTCCTCCCTTGGCCTGACATTTTATTTCTAAGTACCAACCATTGTCCCTGGCTTGGTTCTGGGGGCAGATAGATGGAAGACAAACATGAGACAGTAGATGAGAAAACCAGGAGTCTGAAGTTCTGATGCTTCTTCACCCAGTGAATTTAGCACCTTGGAGTGTATATCATCGCCAACCTTTTAGGTCAGTTTGAGTTGGGATTCCCTTGTATACCCAAAGCACGCAGGAATTTTTTTTTTTTTTTTTTTTTTTTTTTTTTTTTTGGTCTTTTCGAGACTGGGTCTCCTTTGTAGTCCCCAGCTGTCCTGGAACTCACTCTGTTTAAGGGTGGCCTTGAACTCACAGAGATCCACCTCCATCTACCTGCCGCGTGAGTGCTAGGATTAAAGGCGTGTGCCACCACGCCAGGCCAGGAATTTTCTTTGGTTAGAATTCATTGCCTAGGTTCTTACATTACCTTAATGCCTGTTACCTCTCTTTATAAGCACACCCCCATCTTCCGCTAGGTCCCACCTCGTGAAGGTTCCAGGAAACCCTCAGTGCACAGGCCACTGGGGAAATTTCAGATTCAACTATTGGAATATGTCATCTGATGTTTTTCAAAGATACTAATTTTCTAATAACTAAGCCCTCTCAGGTCAACTGCTGTCATACTGGAGGGTAGAATTATAGTTCTGTAATCATTTTGTTCCCAGGCTTTTTCTCAGAGGAAGACCCCATGACATTCTTCTTTTCTCTTCCTCTCTTCTCTCTTCTTCTCTTCTTTCCTTGCTCTTCTCTCGTCTCTTCTCTTCCTCTTCTTCTCTCTCTTCTCCTTCTTCTTCTCTGTCTCTCTCCTCTTCCCTTTCCCTCCCTCCCCCCTCCTCCCCTCCCCCCCCTCCCCTCCCCCTCCCCTCCCTCCCTCCCCTCCCTCCTCCCCTCCCCCTCCCCCCCCTCCTCTCCTCTCCCGCCTCCCTTCTGCCCTCTTACTTTCTTCTTACTTCTTCTCATCCTGACTCCCCCTCCCCTCCCCCTCCTCCTCTCCCTCCCCTCCCTCCCTCCTCCCTTCCTCCTCCTTCCTCTTTCTCTTCTCTCTCGTCTCTTCTCTCTTCTTTTCCTTTCTCCTTCTCATTCCCTCCCTCCCTCCCTCCTTTCCCTCCCTCCTTCCCTCCCTCCCTTCCTTCCTTCCTCCCTCCCTTCCTTCCTTCCTTCCTTCCTTCCTTCCTTCCTTCCTTCCTTCCGTTTCTAAGCCCCATCTGAATCTGAGAGCAGAGTCTAGGAACCTACATTTCTAACAATCACCTTTTATAACTCTGGGAAAGATGGAAGAACTCACCACTTAAGGAAAAGACATAGAAAAACAGCAAAATTTATTAATTAGTTGAAAACATTTTGCTTTGGACTATTCCACATGGAAGAGGAGAGTGTGTTAAAGGCTGGGTCACATGGGTGGGCAGTGTCTCTGGGAGGAATCTCCCTGAAATTCTCCACTGGTGGCATAGTTTGCTCAGAGCTTGTGAACACAGCTTCTCTGAGAAAGAGGCATGCAGTGTTCAGTGCTGGGAACTTTTACTATTAATTGTGCCTTAATATGAATATGCAAATATATAGATAATATATGAGAAGACTTGAAATGGAGTGTTTTAAGTAACTCCTTTATAGCAATGTGTGTGTATTATGATAGATATAGATCATGGGTGAAAATTAAGCATCATGAGTGGTCACATTCCAAAGAAATCCAAGAGCATTAGCCAGTGAGTGCAGGACAGGGGAAGAACTCTCTGGATTTTTTTTTAATAGAAAGCCACAGGGGTGAGCAGGGAAAAGGGGAAATGTCTGACAATGCAGATGTATGGGCCACCGGAGGACTGATCTATATGATGTCAGTATAGAAAGTAAACATTTTTATCCTTCACAGTTTGGTCACAGACAAGAATATGTAACATGATACTATAAATTCTAGGACTGTAGGAACTATGTCCCTATATATCCTGTGTAGTAGAGACCACAGAATGTAGCTAACATTTGTAATACAATCGAATTTCAGAGCAAACGGCAAACAAATGAAAATGGGAGTTAATTTATTATTAGCATTTGCTACAGGTGCTTTGGCATTCACAGCCATATCTGAATTTTCAGTAGAGCTTTTGAAAAGCATCCAAAAGAGATAGAAGGATGAAAGAGGACATAGACATGATGGGATTTGATAAGGTAGGATTTCTACTTGTATAGAAATCTGCTGTGAACCGAAATGCTATTTAATTAGTAAAACATCTTGAACAGTTATTTATTTATTTATTTATTATTTATTATCTCATGCTCTGCCTACCTCAGCCTTCCCAAGTATGCGCACAGCCATCTGTGAGCATACACAGAAGTAGAGGAATAGAAGCTAGCATCCAACTCAGGCTCTTAAGTTCTAAGAAAATTGTCACTCAGCAGTAGTTTTGTTCTTTTATACTGAGGCCTCCTACCACTAGGGGGCAGGGTCATTCTCATCTTATGAAATCACAGTCTTTTTCTACCCAAGAAGAGTGCTATGTAGAGTTACTGTGAGATTTTAGAGCTATAGCAAAGTCATCCTCACAGTATAGTACCAGCATCTGAGCTAAAATAAATCCCTCAAGCTTCAGGTGCATCGTATTCCTAATTAATAAAATACATTCCTTGCACCAATCACATTCTTTGCACCAATAGACTCTCCTTTTGGTGTCAATACCTAAGTATTGACTATTATTTTCTTTTTTTTTTTATGTGTATGTGTGTACTGTCTGCATGTGGGTTTGTGCACCCATGTCGTGCAATGCCGCGGAGGTCAGAAAAGGGTGTCGGATTCCCCTGGAACTGGAGTTCTCCTGGAATTGGAGTTACAGACGGTTCTTAGCTGCCATGTGGGTGCTGGGGATCGAACCCGGGTCCTCTGCAAGAGCAGTCGGTGCTCTTAACCGCTAGGCTATCTCTCCAGCCCGACTATTATTTTCAATAGAATTAGTAGCTACAGCTTTCATTATGTAGATTCTCTGGGTACAGTGAGATAGTTGTTAGGTACAAACTGATCCAGGATCCAGTTTCTGTGAAGAAGCACAGCTTAGAAGATTGTGGTGTGGGTAGAAAATAGGCATGGTGGTACATACCTGTATCCTATCACTTGGGAGGTGGACGCAGGAAGATCAAGAGTTAAAGGTTTTCCTCAGCTGCGTCAAGACCAGCCTGGGCTATATGAGACTCTGTCTAAAAAAAAAAAAGGAAGGAAAAGAAATTGCCCAGATTGTCACAAAGATAGCTAAATAGAAGAGCTACAGCATGCTGCAGAAGGCTGGAATCGCAGCTCTACTGTAGGTAAATCCCCACTTTTATTCCACAGTCTGGTACTAATAGGACCCTGGCTTGAGAGTAGTGAACAGGAGAACGGAGTACAAAGTCTAGATATATAGAGGTATGAAAATCTGTTGGCTAACATAGATGAATGTCAAATCACCATTTCTATAGCTGAATAAGAGAGTCCTTACCTCACTTCTACTAGATTAAGCCATATGAAAGCACTGCTGTTTGATCAGTTTTGACCTAGGTGAATGCAAGTACATGTGAATTAACCTAATAGTCAAGTCACTTTGGGTGAGTAGTGTGGAAATGTTGTGCCTCCCCCTGTCCTGGTGGTACAGTTCTGCTGGAGAATTTGCATCTAGAGAGCAGAGATTTTTACTGGACTTCGGGAGGGCAGAAGTGGGTTGGAGGCCATTGGAATGAATTTTGGGACCATCTTTAGCACTCCGCTAACAGATACCATTTTGTCTGCTTCCTATTGCAGGAATAAACATAGTCTGTAAAAAGAATGACAGTTCCTTGTCCTTCAGGTATATGCAATCTATGGCCTGTGTGGGGGCCACTTGGAACCTAGGATAGCTATGAATAAGCGGTCCCACGCAAAATCATAAACTTGCATAAAACATTTTGAGATTTATGTGTGTGTGATTTTTTTTTTAACTCGATGTGCAGTGCTCAAACTTTGTAAATGAGTGTCATATCATGTCATTATGTCAAAAGGTTGGGCATACCTACTCAGGTAGTTTGAAACACCTAGAGCATCATGATCATTGTATTCAAGTAACCCGCATACAAATATTGATGTTCTGAATAGTACAGTTTTAAAACTGTATATCCAGAAGGCCATGAGCAAATCTGCTAGTTTTATCATAAAGCAGTAAAGAATATTTATTCCTAATGATAGCTATTCCTCTTGCACCAGTTTAGTGACAAGCAGAGAAAATATGTTCAGAGCAGAACTTTGAAATCTCAGAGGATGAAAAGCATATTGTCAACATATAAATGAAGGTCACTCTTGGTGGATGGTGATATACAGATAGAAGGTCTCTTATTGAACCTTTATGCAACTTAGGACAAAGGTGAAGGATATTGTTCAAACTACAGGTCAAAGAGGTTTTCTGTATAGCCAACCATACAACTTGAGCTTAGCTTAAAACTGCTGCTGGCCTCTGGTTCAAGGCTATGCTTGGAGCATTCGCATAGGCCTGACCATTACTTGCCTAGAATTTGAGCTACATCTGCTTATTCGAGTCTTCTTTTTTTTTTTTCCTGAAAAGAACCAATCAACATAGTTTGGAAAGGAGTTGAAGCAATCGAGCAATATATGTATTTACTGAAATTTTGTCCACATTCTAGGGATGCATCGACTGGCCAGTTTACTCTGGTGATGCTGTTCTCACTCGTGGGTACACCATAGCCATCAGCTTCTTTGTCAATGAGCTGATTGAAGTATGAGGAATCTTTTGGAAGTTTAGAAACAAATATCTTCTTATCAAATTTTGTATATTATAACATGGTTTAACTGAGCGTATCCCATGAAATCTTATTTTGTGAGACATGAACTAATAATTACATTTTAGGGACCTTTCATTTCTCGCAAAAAGTAGGGTGTTTTTAATTCCTTTTCTGAAAAGGATCTGTTTGGTCCTGTATGTAGTATGAAGATGAGAAAAATGTACCTGAAAAAAGATCATGTTAGGAAACAGAAATGTCTATTGATTGAACCAAGTTTAAACGATTTTAACACACAGTAGGCAAAATTGCTTACTACATATATTTAGATTAAAATTCTCCTGGTTATATAAACCCAAAGAGGTATTTGCACAGAGATAAGCTATAGCACTTGCTTTCCAAGGTCAATTTAAGACATCACCCATAATGACTCGCCTTAGTTTACATAAGTACTTTGTTTAAAAACTGAAATTAGTGGCACATGCCTTTAACCCCAGCACTCTGGAGGCTGAGGCAAGTGGATCTCTGTGAATTCAAGGCCAACCTGGTCTACAGAGCGAGCTCCAGACTAGCTGGGGCTAAAGGGAGACCCAGTCTCAAAAAATACAAAAAACAAAACAAAACAAAACAAAAAACACTGAAATTGGTAAGCCCAGTTCAAAGCTGTCCATTTAATGTTCAGGTGAGTACTAAAAAGAACTACTAATACCTGAATTCCTTGTTAGGAATTTCCTTCAGTGCCTATGACAAGGGAAGCTTAACTATATAAATATCAGCTTTAAAATACCTAGACTTCCTGGAACCATTGATTGTATTCTCAAGAGGGCTAGGGAACTCCTTAATTATCCTGAATCAGACAGGTGCACTAGCAGACTATTTCCTGCCTACACATCCCTTTGAACAATCTTAAAAACAAAACTCCAGTGTGAACTTTGTGAATGTAATAAGAACTTTCTTCTTTATCTTTAGACAAAAATAAGATGGATCTCAGAGTTCTAAAATCTCTCCTAAGCAGTTTATATAGCCTTCAACACAGTATTCATTGCTTGAGCCTTATGCTTTGGATCATGGCTGAACTAGCCTGTGATAAGATTTGCTGCAGAGTGGCAAACTGAAGCCTGTGGTTGGAGAAGGCCTCTCTCATGATCCATTCCACTGGAAGCCTTTGGGATCTCACAGTTTTACTTTACTTTATCAATACAAAACATTTCTTCTAAGTTTCTTTATATTGTTGGTAGTGGCGGCGATGGCTACGTTTTGTTCTGGGAGGAAGCTTTCATTAGACTATATGAGGGCCCTGAAATATCCAGAGGAAGGTGAACCTCGGGTCAGAGTCAGGGTCCGGAAGTGCAGCTCCTGCAGCCTCTGGATTGGCTGCACTTCCGGCTTGGCTTTGTTTTGCAGAAGCAAAGGGGTTTATTTTGATCATAATATAGGAGACTCAGGTTGTTTTAGTTTGAGAGAATGATCCTGAGAAGATTATCTAAAGTCTCTGTGCCTTAGTTTCCCCATGAGGAAATGAAAACAGGGAGAGCCAAGGGGCAGATGTTAGGGATAGAAAGGATTCTAGCCATTCGGTATATGTAAAATATTACTCATTAATTAAGGTTTCTGAACACACACTGTTAAGCCCTGTAAAGATTACTAAGCAGAGTTATCATTCAGTTCTTATGGAAATGCAGTGACCAAGTGTGTGCCTGGTGCCAAGAACCCCAAGAAGCCTGTTCCCCTATCTCAGCACTTAGTTCTAAGCTGGGAGATGCTTCGGGGAAGAGAAGAGCCTTGCAGTTTAGTGTCCAGAAATCTTTCCAGCTGGCAGTTAGTTTCCTTTTCCTTTTTATGAATGGTGGTAGTATTATGATTTGGGCTGCTTTTGACCAAAGCCATTCATAAAAATAAAAACAAAACAAAATAACAACAACCAAAAGAGAAAAAAAAAAAACCTTTCTGGGCATAGTCTGGAGCCATCGGGTGCCAGAGGCTGGGAAAATATCCCAGCAGCCCTAACCACAACCAGCATTGAAAGCATTCAAGGGTCTGTTTGTTTGGTGGCCTGAGAAGTATGGAGTGCTGTGTCTAAGTGTAGCTGGTAGAAGTTCTGTGACATGAACTAGGCTGAGAGCCAGGGCTGGCAGAGGTTCAGACATTGTCTTTCCCCTCATTGAAGTGTCAAGACCTAATTCATGGAAAATTGGGTGAGCTGGCAGCCGTTTCAGAGGATTTCATTGAGACGCGCTGTGCAGGAGTTGCATGAATGGGAATCCTTGGCCAAAAAAGGAGGGGGCTTGGGAGCAATAGGAACCAGGCAGCCTGCAAGAATGTGTGTGGATTTGAAACAGTTCAGGAGTAAACATGTGTACAGGTGTAATCAGTAGGAAAAAAGAAGAGGAAGAAAAGCCGCCTGTTCTTCAAAATGACCCTTTTGAAATAAATACTCTCTTGGCACTACTTCTGAATCCTAAGAGGCAAGAAGCCCTAGGCATCCCTGATAGGCTTTCACCTGGAAAAAACATTATCTCAAAACCTGGACTTGGATGGTGATGTCATCTCTACTGTGGTTTAAGGTCAATGGGGCAGAATGCCCCCCACCTCCCAATGAGCAAAAGTATCTTGCCTTTTTCTTCCTTTGAAAATCTTACCCATCTTTTTTTTTTCCAAAAAGCTTTCTTAATTTTATATATTTTCAATATTCCAGCAAGAAAACATCACACCACCACAGAAATTCTGTACTTTCCACATAGTGAAGTCACCCCATCTCCTGTGTTATTTGAAGAACTGCAGAGATTTTGTTTCTTTCATTTGTACCATAAAAACATGGTATTCTAGCTGGGTGTGGTGGCGCACACTTTTAATCCCAGCACTCTGGAGGCAGAGGTAGGAAGATCTCTGAGTTCAAAGCCAGCCTGGCCTACATACCAAGTTCCAGAACAGTTGGGGCTACAGCGAGACCCTGTCTCAAAAGACCAAAAAAAAAAAAATCCTGTTATTCATAAATAAGGCTTATATTTAGATGCAGATGGGGTGTCAGGAGGTTAGCCAACAAAAACCTGGAGCTTTGTGACTAGAAAGTTGGCACAGTGGCTGGCCAAGAGAACTGGCTGCTCCTACAGAGGACCCCAGGTTGGTTCCCACATGGTGGCTAACAACTGCATGTTACTCCAGCTACAGGGCATCTGATGACCTTGTCTGGCCTCCATGATGCACACACATATGCTCAAGCAGGCAAAATATTCATACACATGAAATAAGTCTAAGTCTTTTTTAAACCTGGTGTTTCAAATCCATCTTTGGTCCTACCAAAGAATAACAATTATTTTCTGAAACTTTATTAGAAGTTTAATTTAGGTGATAAAATGGTTCGGTTAAGTGGAGAGTTTTGGTTTATACATTAAATATATAGACATAGATTCAAAAATAAATCTTCATATGATACTATGACAAAAGTGAATGAATCTACAGAAAGGGAGAAAATTGTTGCATACCATGTATGCGATAAGGGTTTGTGTCCAGAGCATCAAAAGAACTTAGGATTCAATATTGAAAAAAAACTGAATAACATAGTTTCTTAAAAGAACAAAGCGAGTTGAATATACATTTCTCTACAGAAGATCTACTGTTGACCAGTCAGCACATGAAAAAACTGTTTTACACACTTAGTCATGAGGGAAATTCAAATCAGAGCAGTGACAAGGGACATTTCAATTTTCCACCCAGGTGGAGGTCTAAACTAAAGAAGACAGACACCAACACAAACAGGAGCATACATAGAGAAATTAGAGCTCTCCTACACTTCTGGAGGGCCCGTAAAACTTCTTTAGAAACCTGTCCTGGCAGCGGTCAAAAAGTAGGAAAAATAGTGCCACTATCATCTAGCAATAGAACTCCTTGGTTATGGCATGAGAAATGAAAACACATCTGCACTAGGCTATACATATGAATACTAATAATAGAGCTGTTCGTAATAACCAAGATGCAGAAATAACCCACCCGAATGAATGGATTCCTGAAATGTGGTGTATCAAAGGAAATGCCTTTTGGCATAAGAAGTAAATAACTACTGATGTTATAGTAGTTATTTTCTCAATTCTGTTACAAAATCCCTGAGAAGAATGAGTGTAAGAAGGGAAGGTATAAAGTTCGAAAGGATCCAGTCCATTATACAGGGTAGCAGGAACTGGAGGCAGCTGTTAAACTGCATCCTCAATGTGGAAGCAGAGAGCCATGAATGTTGATACTCAACTGGTTTCCTCCTTTTTATGCAGCCTGGGACCCCAGCAAATGGGACAGCATTGCCACATTCATAATGGGTCTTCTCTCTTCAGAAAACCTTCCTTCATAGAGAAACCCAGAGATGTGTTTCCACGATGATTATAAATCCAATCAAATTGACAGTGAAGATCAGCCAATATGAGTTAACCCTTTCTGGCCAAAAGCTATGCCAATGAAAGAATTCATACCCAAAAGATGATATGGTGTGTAATTCTCCTTACGTGCAGTGTCTGGAGTAGAGGAATTTATAAAACAGAAGACAGCTTAATGCAAATTAAGTTTAGCTGGATGCCTAGGGAGATAGAAAAGAATAATCAAGATAGATATAAAGTTTCTTTTAAGGACTATGAAAATATTCTAAAGTTAGATTGTGCAACTCTTTGAAATATACTAAAAATTCCTGGCATGGTGGAGTACGCCTTTAATCCCAGCACTCAGGAGGCAGAGGCCGGCAGATGTCTGTGAGTTCAAGGCCAGCCTGGTCTACAGAGCATGTTCCAGGCCAGCTGGGGATACAGGAAGACCTTGTCTCAAAGACACACACACACACACACACACACACACACACACACACACACGCACGCACACACACACACAAAACAAAACAAAACAAAAAACTCTCCTCTGAATTACCTACTTTAAGTGAATGAATTATGTGGCATGTATATTTTTCATAGTAAAGGAATTTTTTTAATAGCAAATTAGATCTTTTTACTCTTCAAATTTTATGATAGGCAAACTGGAAACAAAGTTATTTCAATAATAAATTTACTTTAAAAAGAGTAGTAAATAACTTTTAATGTGTTTCCTTAACAAAGAGACTATGAATAAACCCTCTTTAACAGATGAAGGTTTTGAATGTTAAAATTTGTTCTTTATTTTGCAAGCATGCATACTCAATTTTTCTTATTGTATGTTTCCTTTTGAAATGTAACATTTCTCTTTGTTTGTTTGTTTTTTAGCCACAGCAAGTCGTTCAGAAGAAGCCAGCTCAGGTAAAGAATGACCCTTTCTGATTTTCTTCCTAAGAGAACTTAAGTAAAGTATGTACTAAAAACGTTCCCAAATGAAGCCTTCAGTGATCGTTTGCTCATTTTGATTATGTCAGCACTGAAAAAGTCTTGAAAGTTTGCTCTGTCCTTGGAAGTCAGAATATACAGTCAGAGACTGTATTCAAAAAACAAAACAGGGACAGTGAGATGAATCTGCTAGTAACGGTGCCTGCTCCCAAGCTCAGGAACTTAAGATTAACATCATGCATGGTGCTGGAGAACCCACATGGTAGAAGGAGAGAACCAACTCCCACAGTTGTCCTCTGACCTCTACACACATGTGTGGAATACACACCCACCACATACACCTGTCCAATAAATAAACTCAAAACGCCAAAGTCCTCAGTGTAAAATAAATATAACTACCATATAAAATAAAACTATGTCAGCTGGGTGTGGTGGTGCACGCCTTTAATCTTAGCACTCAGGAGGCAAAGGCAGGAGGATCTTTGTGAGTTCAGGGCCAGCCTGGTCTACAGAGTGAGTTCCTGGACAGCTGGGGCTACAGGGAGACCCTGTCTTGAAAAGCCCAAAAAGAAAAAAAAAAAAAAACCAACTATGTCAGGCCGTATATTTAATTTTATTATGCGTTTTACCAATTCTTAAACATTAAATTTTGTCTCTTCCTCCTGACTGTTCAAATTCATTTGACCTTTGACATAATATAGGACCAACTAGTTGTAAATTACTCCATGTGTGTGTGTGTGTGTGTGTGTGTGTGTGTGTGTGTGCGTGTGTGTGTGTGTGTGTGTGTGTGTTGCTGAGAATTGAACCCAGGGCCTCTTACATCCTAGGCATGCACCCTACCACTGAGATATTTCCCCAGATCTGTAAGTTACTTCGTAATTCATGCCTGAAAACATAGCTGTCATTGAATTGTTGTATACCATTTGATGATCCTAAAAACCTCCAATGAAGCTGAGAAACTAGGAAATTAAGTTTCATATACTCATGGGTCTTGCCTAAAAATCCTAACTCTGCAATATTAAAATTAACCTTATTTCTTTGGTTCCACATGCCTGGAGTTTCTTGTCTGAGCTATAGTATATATAAGGAAGCATTAAATTCATATTATTGAGGAAGTATATGTTGAAAACATAACTAAAGTATAAATTAAGCATGATTTCTAAGAATAGGAACAATTAAGCTATAAGACTGTCCTGGGTTGGGAATGTAGCTCAATGGTAGAGGCTTGCCTGCCATACATGAGGCCCACCCTATGCTCAGTTCTCAGCACAGGAAGGAAAGAAGGGAGGGAGGAAAGGGAGGGGATAGGGAGGCAAAGAGAAAGAGAAAAAGGTCTGCTATTTTCTTCCCGTTTTGATTTACATGGTTGCAGAGGCCATCCAGGTAGAACCTGTTAGTGTGTTATTAAATAGTGTCATAAATTATGAAGTTCCTTGTAGACTTCTTTCATATAATTAAAAATATCCATAGACATCTTTTCCCTAGAGAGCTTTAAACATGTACCTCTCACATCCTGTTCTCTTAAAACAATGCGGCTTTGCTTAGGAAAGCCCCTTCACAAAGTCTTCTTTAAAAATGCTCCTTGGAATATAATTAAAGCTTTCAAATACATAGGGGATACAGAGGAAGTGAGTTCAAATAATTGCATTGTTCCCAGTGTGATAAATGCAAAGCTATGAGAAAAATAAGAATAATAATCCTCTTTGTTGTCTCTGAACCTAAAACCCAAGCACAGCATGAGCAGTGTTTATAAGCCATATTTAAATAAGCAATATAAACATTTTGTATTTCAAAGATGAGATCCCAAATATAGTCAACATCTTATCCTTCATCAGAAAGAAAATCAAAAGAAAGTGAATGGACAGTTCTGTGAGTTTGATTCAAAGGATGCTCAGCATTGCATCGTGAACTGTGAATTATAGATTAATAACCTTCTGTGGTCTGTGAACATTGATTTCAACTCTGCTCTTGTGTTGTATGGAGGATTCCATGAACAAAAAGTCATGCAGTAGCTGACTGTGTAATTCAGTTCCTACCATATTAGAATCACCTAGAGATGAGTCATGAACGTATATAAAATACCTGAACCCTGGGAGCAGATTGTGAGCATCTTCATCAAATCCATGTTCTGTATCAAGCAGACCACTTGATATCCATGATGTGAGAGTATTTACACCATGGAAATTGGCATAAGCTAGCTGCCTGTCCAGATCATTATTTTTTCCTAGAGAGCAAGTTGCTAAAGATTTCTCTACAACCACCAGCCCCACTTCTCATCAATTTTGCCTACTTGGTTTGGAGATCTTTGCATTACTGTTTTCTGTGAACTCAATATGCGATCCTAATGAACAGCCAAGGATGAACATGGTGAGAAGAAAAACATCATGGCAAGATGTTTGAATATTTGTTTACTGAGCAAACGGTCACAGAATGCCAATGTATATGTGACCCGTAGGAGACACAGATGAAAGAGTGGAAGGTCATGGGTTAGTAAGGGGAGGAATTCCCAAAAGCTGAACTTTGTTTTATTTGATTCTGTTGTCACTGTTTAGTTGTAGAAGGGAAAATAGAAACATAAAAGAAGATAGCATAGATGAAATGAAAGGCAAGTACAGAGGTAGACAGGCAGGGACGGTGCGTCATAGGAAGAGATAACGTGTCTCCAAGTGACTGGGCTTTAAAACACACTTTTCCCCCCAAGAGAATCAGAAGTCTGAAAGAAGCTACATTGAGCTGAGTTGGTCATTGCCAATCACTCTGGCTGTTTTACCAACCCTGTTCTAAATTTGCCCTTTAAAGGAGAGGAACTCAGGCTTAGAATTACAAAAACAGAACACAATCTCATTGGACTACCTAATTTATATTGTCTCAAGACACTGCGATGAATTATATAAACATGGGGACTGCATGGAAGCTCATGGACGATAATGTAAATTTTACAGAGCAGAAGAATCTCTTCCTTCGCCATCTGTTTCTTTCAAAATACCCTCCCAGATGGCTTGTCCTTGTGGTCGTCTGGATTAACTCAAGCTTGTATCCTTTCTTCATCAAAGCATTTTGAAGAGTTACATCCAGTCCTGTTTTGAGGTGGTGACAATTTTAGCACAATTAAATATGTTACATGTAAAGCAAAGAGTTCAGCCACGTGTGAGGAGACTTGGGCGTTTCATTCTGGCAGTCCTTTTGTCCAACTTATCTGTCTAGGAAAATGGCCCAGTGACTCTTCCCTCATCCTGAAGAACATTTGAGAAATTCACAGTTATAAAAATACCTGTGTGGCAGGTGGCTATTATGTTCTGAATTTTTTTTTCTTTTCTTTTCCACTAAGAGTTTTAGCTCCTGAGATTTGTAGTCTCGAAATAATTGGAGTTTAATTTAATTCAGGCCTATTCCTTTTTTATCTTGTGTTCTCGTTGCGTGTTGTTATTTTTTAACTAGGGGAATAATAGACCAATTATTAAATCCTATCATTGGGACAAAAGCCTGGAATCACCTTCCTTGTATGTAAAGTCACTTGTATGCTGAATTACAGAGGCTGTGGGTGATTCTGAGGAGACGAATTCAGAATGCTGGCAAGTCTCAGCATCTGTAGTATGTTTGTATTTGTAAGCACACCTACTTATAAAAGTTTAAGCCAAGCTCTACTGTAGAGGGTTTTGGAGACTGCACCAAGTGCCAAGAGTGGCACACCTCAAGTCTTCCCTATAATCCTGATGGACCAGAAATCATCCCTCAGAATCCAGAGACGTAAAGTCTGCCATGTTCACATGCATTTGTTTGTTTTAATTCTGAAACCACTGAAAACAAGGCTTACTAGAAATTTTATTCTATTTTTAAAATACGAAAATAAATAACAAATAGAAGTTAGCCAATTAGAAAGCATTAGAAATTAGCTAGTCCTCCAGCAAGAGGCAGAGGCAGGTGGATCTTTGTGAGTTCAAGGCCAGCCTGGTCTACAGAGTGAGTTCCGGGACAGCTGGGGCTACAGGGAGACCCTGTCTCAAAAACACCAAAAAAAAAAAAAAAAAATTTAAGTAGTTAAATGGTCAGCCATGTGGATTCTTAAAGTTAGGCATTTTTATTTTTATGTGTTTGAGTGTTTTGCCTGCATGTATGTAAGTGCACCCATGTTGTGCAAAGCCTATGGAGGCCAGAAGAGGGTGCCAGATCCCCTGGAACTGGAGTTAGACAGTTAACCATCCTCCATGTGGGTACCAAGAACTGAACCTGGGTCCTCTATGAGACCATCCAGCATTCTTAACTGCTGAGCCATCTGTCCAGCCCCTAAAGTTAGTTTTAGAAGGAAATTGTGACCAATTTGTCTTTATTAATGTTTTAATAAGGGAAAGGTATAGGTGTATCAAGTTATTATTTCTGATTAAGAGAGTCTTGCTTCTCAAGTTTATATCTCTAACCTTGCCTTCTAAAAAGATATAAACTGTTTCACCATTAACCCCAATCGAAGCCCTTACATTCTACCACGCCCCCTCTTCCGCAGATTGTTCCCTAGAGCTTAGAAAGGGGCACAGGTGGATGAGAAGCAAAACACTCTACTTTCTCTGGAGCTGATGTCTTGGTCTCTAGTCAGTTCTGGCTGTTTTCTTTCATGGGCTGCCAGCTTGTCCAGGCTTAACCTTTCGATCCTACTAATGAAGCACATGCAATTAGATATTTAGGTATTTAAACAGTATAATATATAGCCTTTCGATCCTACTAATGAAGCACACACAATTAGATATATGGGTATTTAAACAGTACTAATTGTTATGGTAGGTTACTTTGGTATAGGCTTTGGGCACAACTGATTGCAAATTGGTTTTACATGAAGGATGCTTGTACTCACAAATTATCACCTATTGTTAAAAAAAATGAAAACAAAACAAAGCAAAAAAGCAGAGAAAGATGCAGAAAACTTACGGCAGAATGCACGATCTGCGATGGGTAGGGGTGGGGTGGGGGAAGGGAAGGGGATATATGCCTGAACTGAATTGGAAAATGATGTATGAAATACACAAAGCATCAATAAAAATAAATTAGAAAAAAAAAAGATATAAACTGTTAGCTCGTTCATGGTCTATTATTCTTGGCGCTCCCATTTAAAGGCTTTAAATTTAGGTTCGATGTGGCTCCTCATGTATAATTTGGACATGTTTGTTCACCAAAGGAAAAATGAGTTTTTAGGAATTCTTAATGGCATTGTCACATTCGTCTACAGTGTGCACTGGTAGGCTCTCCCCTCATAATTAGAACAAGTAATGAACCTGCTCTTTCCAATTTCCCATTGAGAGAACTGGAAAGTTTTCAGTTTCTAAAAGACAGGAAACAAAGATTTCCACTTCAAAATAGATTGCTTACTTGCAAAGGACCACCTTCCGTGTGTGATATACATCGGGGCAAAGAAATCTCAGTCAGCCTCAGTTATCATGAGACACTCACCCCCTTAAAGAATGTTGAATGTTTCTACAGAAACTTTAATGTCAGTTTTAAGGATGTTTATATTTCAGACAACCTAAAAACATTGTTTGGAGCAAAATGAGAGATTTCATTTGGGGACAAGCAAGTTGATGAATTACAGGCAGCATATCCTCCTCAAAAAGAAGGCATTTTTACTGGGGACTTGTAGTCACAAAGAAGGAAGGAGGATGGAGAGAGAGGAGAGCGTATTCTCTAATGTTCATCTTTTACATGGCACCTTGGCCAATGCAGTAAATATTTCATAATAAGTCAGACTTGAAGTCAGTGGTCTGCCCACTCAAGGAGCATGGGATTTATGCCACCTAAATCATAAAGAGTATTGATTGATTGATTTTCCTACTTATACTCTTTCAAGCTGGTAAAACATTTTGTGAGCCAGTAAACATAACAAGTGACAAAACAAGGATGAGCCTAGCAGAAGCTTCCCTGAATGGTGATGATTCCGTCTATTGGAAATACTTTTTGATTTAACCTCTGATCCCTGGCATTGCAAAGATCAAGGGAAAAGGAGAGAGCCAAGTTGAAACCAGCATTCAGCTCTTCATAAAGCAGCTCTTTTATCAAGGGCAGAGGAAGTGCTGCAGAACAGTCACTCGATCACTTGCAGTAAACAGATGGAGTAATTGGAGCATCACTCAATTTGAGGCAATTTAGAAAACTCCAAAAGGCAAATGTAAGGTTTCTGAACTTGACACATTGGCTACAGGTTTGTTTTTTTTTTTTCACCTAAGTATAAAGGGTGAGTTAGGCTACCTGTGAAAGCAGGATGTCTACTTCCTGTTCACATTGCCTGTACTCCTTCCTTTAGAGCTGGATCCAATCCCATTACTTATTATGTCTAAATTTTCTTATTATCCACACTTATTCACTAACCCAAATTAATACAGGACAAATAGTAATTGGCCTTCAAACCAAAGGCCTATCAGAAAGGCTTTACTGTCTGCTAACTAATAATTTGTCTATTTGCCATGATTGTTGATATTTTCAGTCTTATTCAAAACTCAAAACACAGGATAGGGCTGGGAGAGGGCTCAGTGGTTAAAACACTTGCAGCATAAGCCCAAGAACCACCGTTTAGATCCCAAGAACTCACTTAAGTTCCTAATGTATCGTGGCCAGCAAGACTAGTCATACAGAGAGGTGTCTACCCATGTTCTTCACATGCATGGAAACTCACACACACATGTGCCCACATACATGTACACCCACATACACACAAATGAAACTGGAAAAAGGAAAATTAATCTCAGGATAATGAAAAATATTGGTACAATTGTCATTAAAAATCCAGAAATGTTCTGTTGCTTAACAACAAAGATTAACACCCAAGCAAAATTTTATACACAGAAAATGTGCCCTCAGTAATCAAGTCTGGAAGCTGACCTCACCCTGACCATATTTTAAATTTATTTTGCCTAAAAACAACATTCCTGAATGGTTTTGCAAATTCTTAAGCTCTTTCTTCACACAAGGATCCTTTTGCTACGTCTTCAGTTATTTCTTTCAATGCAAGGCTCCTGGCTTAAGAATGGAAAAGCTGACCAAATTCCTGGTCCTCAGACATTATGTTCCCTGTAATTTGTGATTAGTTAGTAATCATAATGATTTCCCTTCTTCAAAAATGTGAGTCCCATATCAAGACTTTTTCAAAAAGTATCCCTGATCTTAGGACACAGAAATTCTTTATTTCCAGGGGCCAGTGCTATTTCTAGTGCAGGATTTTGCATGAGAGAACTGTGTCCAGGCAAAAACAAGTAAAACATAAATGCATTTCAGACCGAGCCTGATGGACCAGACCTATTATTCTTTGAGAATGAGGCAGAAGGCTCCAAAGTTCAAGGCCTGTCAAGGCTTCAGACCAACCTAGTCCACTTCATTGTCTCAAAGTCAAATGTGAAAAGGGGGCTGAGGGTGTAGTAGTGCAAGGCCTTAAATTTAATCCCTAGTACCACAAGAAAGTGTCTTAGGAATCTAAGACATTGTTCCCCCATAAGGTAGAATTGTCTGTGTAAGCAGTTGTTGGTTTCTGAAGACTATTATAGAACTGCAGGTAAGGCAAACAGAACAGGCACCTGAAGTTAACAATCAGCACACCACGCTGTAGTCCCGTGGGATTTTCACCCATCTGGTTGTCATGCTTTTGTCACTCAAACGTGCCATGCCACAAGATGGATGTTGTTGTTTTTTGTCTCCCACATGGGAATCAGACACTGATTTACATGGCCTCCTAGTGCTATAGTTGGCCCCTGTGGTCAGCGACATATAAGATTCTTAATATGAAACATTCCCGTCCATGTAAGGCCTTAAAAAGCAACTTCACTAAGTTGATGGCAGCATACCCCAAATGGTCCTGATTTTTGTGTATTGTTATATACATGTAGCTATAACAAAGGACAGTGTAAATGCTGCAAGGATTCCAGTTTCTCACATCTCCCTGCACTTACACCTGAATCCTTTGGACTTGCTGGCTTATATGGTTTACATATATTCCATTTAACATGTTTTTAGAAATCCGCTATAAACTTTTCCTAGTTGGAGGAAATAACTTTTCATGAAGTGAAGCAGCTCCATTTTATTTTGAGTCAAAATACTTAACAGAAAAAAAAAATGGAAAAACTTGGCATTGTGTACTCGTTGGTCTCTTAGGTTCCTTCAGATGGAGCTACGAAGATCAGTGCCTGGTCTTTGCTGCCAAAGCAAAGAGCCTCTTATTTCTGTTCTGACAGGACAAATTCAATATATTCATGAACTTAAGACTCTTTAAGTGTGTCCTTCTGAGATCTGAAGGGCTTAAACATGTTAAAGGGGCAAAAAGATTGTGATTCAACTGTAGCTGCCCTTCTAAGTCTCTGTAGGCTGATTGGTGAGGTAGCTTAAACCACAGGTCTCTGTAGGTTGATTAGTGAGATAGAGTAAATCACAGGTAAGTTTCTCCTCTGCAGCATAATATGTCTAAAAACTTGCAGAATGCATGCACAGGGCGTGACAGTCCATGTCTTTAATCCCCGCAGTTGGGAGGCAGAAGCAAGCAGATCTCTGTGAGATGGGGGCCAAACCTGGTCTATATTATGAGTTCCAGGCCAGTTAGGGCTATAGGGAAACCCTGTCTAAAAAAAATAAAGAAAAAAATTTTTTAAAAACCTGCAGAACTCTTTGAAGTTAAGAAAAATGTGTAAGTTCTTATTAGAGCTTCTGCTAAGTTGTTATTTTTACACTCCTTACTACATAGAGAGAGAGGGATTGTGATGCCTCACTTCTCTCTGCCCCCAAGTTTGCAGGGAAGGCATTCCTACTGCCCAGCTCCATTCAGGATTTAGTGACCTCTGGCAGTAGAGCTGCTGTCACTCTGCCTCTGAAAATTGAACCCAGAACTCACTCTCAACCTCAGGACTGAACTTCCTTCCAGTTCACGGCCTTGCCCGTGCCATAAGCACCAAGAGTTAACTTTAGGTGTCAGGCTGTCTTCCCTCCCCATTTTGAATCACTTGAAGTGGAGCCAGAGATAAGAACAGTGTGCCCCATATTGAGCCAACTTGAAGGAATGGACGTGTGCGAGCTGAGCTATTTCTGGCTAATAGTGGGGATTTTTTTTTCAAGCTTAGCCAAAGCAATGGATGAGTCACACATGAACAAAAGGAAAACTAAGGTAAAATGAGTCCAATTTTCTGATAGTTGTAAGAAAAATATAGTTCTCCACTTCTGCCCTCTCCCCTTCTCCTTCATATCAGTTTTCTGCTAAAAGTATACATTTTTGCCCCAGCGTGGTGCAGCCTTGGTTGTCTTTGTACAGTGGCTGTGTGAATAGCAGGGGCTGTTCAGTGTTCAGAGGTTTTAGTGGCTGCTGCTCATAAAAACATCACTGTGCTCTTCTATCTGAAAAGTCCTTTTATCACAACATTCTTGAAGCCCCATACCCACAGGTAAGCCTTCTTGACCCACATCCTCCCCGCTGCTTGCTTTCCCACCCATCAAGCAGCCTCTAATGAGATGTGCACAGCTCTTGGCTCTAGTATTCCCATCTCCTTATTACTGTGAGGCTGCCTGCCGTGGGGAACTATGCCCTCAAAGATGCTCGGGCAGTGTGTTGCAAATGCAAAGCCATCTTGAGAAGCGTCTCGGGGAGCCAACTGTAGTTTTTGGTCCATGGCCACATCTGCTAAGTTACTAAGGATGAAACTCAATAGGAGTCCTGGGGCATCAGAGCCGGCTGTTTGTTGCACATTCCCCCTTGTTTCTGTCTGTTCTTTGCATTGCAGAGGCACCTTGAGTGAAGTCTAATGAAGTCTAATAGGAAGGCTGAGAGTGGGCTTTCCAATCTCATCTTTATACCAGACAAGAATTTTCTTCCATTAGTGGTTTACAGCCTTGTGGCAGAGCAGCCACACATAAGAACAAAAGGCCATGTTACTCCAGAGGTGAGAACTGAGGTTCTCAGAGGTGGGAGGTGCCACCCGCCCTGCCAGCCTCACCCTCCCAACAGCCAGGCGTTGGTGCTTTGGAGGGAAGCCAGCTGAGGTTGTACCAAAAAGAAAGCTCTCTGCTAACTAAGTCTTTGAGAAACCCATCGTGCTGAGCATGTGAGAGCCGCACTGGCACCACACACCTAGTGGAGTGAGCCTTCCCACCCTGACCCGTGTCTGTTCCCAGGCCTAATTGATAGCTACCAGCAGAAGAATTTCAAGGTCAGCGGAAAGATATATAAATAAAACAACTCCCCGTGTTAAGAAACTGCTCAGTAAAAGAAACAAGGGACCGTCATTTGGGGCGGAGTTGTGTCTAAAGGGTTTGATTATCAGCACTTACAGGAGCTCAGATCAAGCAAAGCTCCTGGGAATGTTTTGAAAAGCCGATCACATTCCACCTAGTACAAGGTCTTTGTAAGTTCATGGCCTCAAAACTTCTATTTCCTTCCTGAATCTGAAGTCCTTTGGTTTCCAGATAGAAGAATATCAAGCTGTTAGGGATGGAATAATCACAGCACAGCCCAGGAAGTCTGGCTTGACTGCATTCTGTTCATTTTGTTCACCATGAGAGGATAGAATAAACCCTGGCTTCTGTACTGTGGTCTATTCCAGAACAGTAAACCAAAGTCCATACCTCATGCCACAGTGAGAAGTGAGTCCTTTGGGAGTGGACAAAGAGAATATCTGCCAGACAGTTTAGTGACTTTCTGGAATTTAAACATTAAATGAAAAGACAGGGTTGGAGCAACTGATCTGGCTTGTAGCTCTTTCGTCTGTCCGTAGCTTTGATCTTGGCTATATCCTGCTTTCTGACCAGGACTCCACAGAGAATCTTGGGGTTGTGGCCTGTTGCCTCGTCAAGAGGTATAAAGCTGCTGCTTAAATCTGTGAAGCCCGCAGTTTGGGGGCCTGGGAGGAGAAGGGAGGTACCTTCATGAGTTCCATATTTCCCACAAAACCAAAAGCAGACTAAACAAAACCAGTGTGAACGCTTGTGACTTGATGCTGCCATGGTTCTATTTTTTAAGCTGTAATCCATTCATTTGTATGTGTGTTTATTTCCAGGATTTACAGCTCCTTCAGTCTTTGGGGGAAAAGAGAATGTTTGAAACCTTTTACAAAGGGCTTGCAGGAAGCCGAGGGCTGTAATGAACGCCCAGGATGAAGGCCTTGCCGCCTCATGCATGTGTGTGTGCACATTCGCGGGAGGGCCTGAGCACCTGGTGCGGGGGGTTGGGGGGGCTCCCCCCTCCCCTTTGCTGCTTTTACGAAGAAGGCGTCACACATGGTAGTGTTTAGGAGCCCCTTCACAGCTGAAGTGTTTCAGACACTAATGAATGGAAGTTTGGTCATATAGTGCAAACAAGCTGGAAGGCACGCTTTACCGAATGGTGTGCTAAGGAAGAGAGGTGTAAATTGTGTCAGCTAGCCACCCAGACAAGATGAAGCCATGTGGAAAATCAAATCTATTAAAGCATGAAGGTTGTTAGAAGCTGTTTTAAGCTGCCTGTTCTTCAAGGGATGCCATTGGCTGAGTGCGGGACTAAATGTCCCCTCTTCACCCAGACAGATGTCTTTCACATGCCATCTTTGGAGGTGGTGTGTGGCACTTGATAAAAATCATCCTCTCACTAATGACACTTTAATCAGAAATGTTTCTCGTCTCCGCTTTACTGCCCATGTCCTGAAAGGTACTGCATGCTTGTTAAATAAGCAAAAGTAAAAAGGTCTTTGCAGCTCAAGCTGGCTTACAGAAAACCCAACAGATTCCAGAGCCATATGGAATGAGGAAAAAGAAGTTGGATTTATATGGAGAGGAGGCCCTGAAAAAAACAGCTATATTCGATTTTCTCTGGCCCACCATTAAAAGTTTGGCTGATGTGCATGAATTTAGATTTAAGATTGAACAGTCATCTCAAGTTACCTCAAGATGTGCTTCAAAAATGCAAGAACAAGAAATAGCTCATGGAAAGCAGTCCACTCTGGTGAAGGGCGGTCTTTCTAAGTCCACTGGTACTCTCCACACTGCTGTGCAGAGCCCTAGTGGGACACAGGGGTCCTAACAGTCCCCCGTCTGATTTGACCCAAACTTTGGTCCTGTTTGCCCTGAATTGGGGTTTACTGCATGTCTATGCTCTCATCTATAAAATAGGCATTGGCTTAGAAGGATCTCTTTAAAAAAAAAAAAAAAATCAGATTTGATCACAGGTGTCTGAAGAAAGGGTTTATATACCTTAACTTTAAAAAAGGATTACCTGGACATTGTTTTAGACTCTATATGCTGCTTTTTTTAAACTGATGACTGGCATGCTGTCAGGAAACATCAATCCACTTCTTTCTTGGCGAGTAAGCATCCACTGATCTAACAGTCTCCCAACTGCAGACAATTGAATTTGCTGACCAGCCACAGTGATGTCAAACCTTAAGTCAACAGTGCTTACTGATAATGGGCCTCTGGGGGGAAAAAAAAAAAAAAAAAACAGCCTCTGATTCCTCAATGACTGGTCAAAAGCCCTGGATATGGGGGGAGGGAGGAGTCATGGTCATCCTCACCCGTAGTGGACTCACCCACCTCCTACACGGCTGCAGGAGAGGCGAACACTAGCAGTGGTCCCCAGTAAAGCCTAACTCACATACTCTTGTGTTGCAGGAGGAGACTGAAGAGACATCCTCTCAAGAGTCCGCCGAGGAGGATTAGGGGACAGCGACATTCAATTTCTACCTCAGCAGCAGTTGGATCTTTCGAAGGGAGAAGACACTGCAGTGACCACTTATTCTCTACTGCCACGGTCTTTCCACTTTCCGAGGGGCAGGGTAGGGGTGGGGCGGGTGAGGGGAGGGGGCGGGGTGGGAGAAATCACATAACCTTGAAAAGGACTATATTAATCACTTTCTTTGTAATCCCTTCACAGTCCCAGGTTTAGTGAAAAACTGCTGTAAACACAGGGGACACAGTTTAACAATGCAACTTTTAATGACTGTTTTTCTTTTTTTTTTTTTTTCCTTTAACCTACTAATAGTTTGTGGATCTGATAAGTAAGGGTGGGCGGCTGAGAAAAACTCTATGTTGGGCTTAATCAGTCACTGCATGCAAACCAGAAACGTGTCACCCTGGTGACACCGGGCATTCGTATAGGAATAGCGCTGTGTGTGACGTTTACACAGCTCAGATGCCAACCCACCCGGCTCGTAGTGAACCCTCTGTTTAGGACACCAAAGATAAGGCCTAGATGCTACTCTTCTTTTCATATAATCTTGTAGACACTTGATCTTATTTTATTTTATTTTACTTTTTATTTCTAAATGAGACGAAATGCTGATGTACCCTTTATTCAGCTAGCAAAACAGGATAGGTTATATTCATTTTTCAAAAAAGGAAGTAAGCAAATAAATGTCAACTCCTATGTTTATGGATCTCACACATAGCGGCATGAGTAATCAACTCACAAGCGCTTCATGTTCAGGAAATCTACACAACCAAATGCCATTTAGCAGTAATAACACTCGTCAGGCTCAAAGCATGGAAGGAAACTAGAGAAGTCAAATTATCCTTGTAATTTAATGGAAAGGTACAAAAACCCTGATAAACTCACCCAAATGATGAGGCGGAAGGAGCGAGATCTAAATTTCTTTTGCTATATAAAGGACAACATTTTTTAAAAACAAAAAGAGCAGTCCCTTTCTCTCTCTTTCCTTCACCTCTCTCTGTTTTCTCTCTCTCTCTCTCTCTCTCTCCATTGTATATTTGTTTTCATCAAAGACCTAAATACCACTTACCTCAGTTGAAGCCTGTGTGTTACTTCAAGTAATACGTTTTGTTTTGACATAAGATGGTTGGCCGAGGTGCTTTATCTTGGTTCCGTTCACCATCTCTGCCTTCAAACTGCACTTTTAGCCAGAGATGCAATAACCCCACTACTCAAAACTACCTCTGAATGCTACAGTGAATTGACAGTCCCTTACTTTTGACCATGCTGCTAAACACAAGCACTGCAGGAGAGAAAAACACTTAGTGGGCAGGAAATTCCGTCATCCCAGTTCTCACAGAAGTATTCCCTCACTCTGTCTCAGCATGGCTATGCATGTTTCTATGATATTTTTAATCCACATTTTACAAATGTTTGTTTCAGCTTCTCTGCTAGATTGCTATATTAACTTGAAACATTTTTGAATCAAGTCGCTCCTAGATCCTTAAGGATAATTTTCCTTAGTAACACTACATTTTATCACACACACATGCACCCGTGCGTGTGCGCACGTGCGCACACACACACACACACACACACACACACACACACACAATTTGTCTGTAGTGTTTAAATATTAGTCTCCAAGTCTGTACCTCAAACAAATTGTTTAAAGAAATAGACTAATTGATTTGCAAGGACCTACCTCCAGACTTCAAAAGGAGTAAACTCGTAGCTTGCAGCATTCTTTGTCGTCTTCCTCCAGTGTTTGAAGGAGTTCAAACTGCAGCTACCCTCATCAAAACTATTTTTGTCAAAGACATTTGACAGAAAAGAATACACTTTTACAGACTTTTGCAAAAATAAATGAATAAATCAAGCCAACCTTCAAAGAAACTTGAAGCTTTGTAGGTGAGCTGCAGCCAGCTCAGCTTTTGCCTAATGCAATCAAAAAAAAAAAAAAATAGGTTTTTAAGATTAGTTGCCTATAAGAATATGCTTGACAGATATTTTTCATGTATTTTACACAAATGTGATTTTTGTAATATGTCTCAAACAGATTTATTTTGAACGCTTCTTGTGTAGAGTTTTTAATGCCTTTCTCTCCTAGTGAGTGTGCTGACTTTTACCACGGTGTTATCCACTGGGCCAGGAGGTAGTTTCTCGTGACGGCTTGTGTCAGTATGACTTTTAATACTGAAGCCAAATGAAACTCAAAACCATCTCTCTTCCAGACGCTTCAGGGAGGTCATTTCAGAGGCCACATACCTCTCGGAGACTGGCAGAGTGCTCACTATGGTGAGTCACCAAAGGAGCTATGGAGAGAATTAAAACTCAACATGACTGTTAACTGTGCATTAAATAAGCAAATAAACAGTGGCTCATAAAAATCAAAGTCCCATTCCATGTCTTCGGATGGGCCTTTTAGAAACCTCATTGACCAGCTCATAAAACTGAAGCGGTTTCTCATGTTGTCCAGACTTGGAGCACCGAGCAATTTCCATCTCTGATGAAGTTGCTCTTTTATTTCCTGTACATTGTACAATCAAAACACACTACTACCTCTAAGTCCCAGCATACCTCATTTTTCATACTGAAAAAAAGAAAAAAAAACGGCTCGTGGCCAATGGAACAGTGAGAACATCATAAAATTTTTATATATATAGTTTATTTTTGTGGGAGATAAATTTTATAGGACTGTTCTTTGCTGTTGTTGGTCACAGCTAAGTAAGACTGGACATTTTTTTCTACCATTTCTGCAAGTTAGGTATGTTTGCAGGAGAAAAGTATCACAACGTTTAACTGCGGCTGCCTTTCTCGTTCCTTTGAGCGTCTTCTAACTTTATTCTTTGTTCTTCATGTAGAATTGCTGTCTGTGATTGTACTTTGAATTGCTTGCTTATTGAAAATATTTCTCTAGTGGATTATCACTGTCTGTTCTGCACAATAAACATAACAGCCTCTGTGATCCCCATGTGTTTTGATTCCCATTCTTTGTCACAGTTCCAGTAAATAAATAATAAACTTTGATCCAAACAGGTCAAGACGGGAGACATTCCCTGTCATTTAAGTGTACCCCTGCATGTTGTCCGGCTACAGGGCACCTATTGATACGAAGTGTGTTTTAATTATCATTTCCTTATCCTGCTGACCGCCTGCACTCACCCTGTGTGGTCAGTCATTGAATTCTATGGAAACCAGCTTACTAGAAATGTAAAGTACACATAGACTGTAGTTTAAAACCACACAGTGTTAGGACTAGTGTCCAAAAAGTTGGTATGCAAAGGACCTGACAGTGCATGAGTAGGGAGATCGATCCCACTCTCAAGTGCCTGCCATACCGGCATGAGGACGTGAGTTTGGATCCCCAGAACTCACATAAAAAGCTGGACGTGGTGTGGACCCATAACCCCAGCCTTGGGCAGGGGAGGCAGAACCAAGCCAATCCCTGAAGCCCATTGGCCACCCAGTCTAGCCAGATCAGTGAGTTTCAGGTCAGTAAGAGAGACTCTGCTTCAAAAAATAAGGGAGAGGGCAAGAGAGGAAAGTCACTTAGTGTACACCTTGGGTCTCCACATGCACCACATGTGCAGACACACTTTCACACATATACACACATTACACACTTACCTAACACCACAAATACACACCAAAAAGAAAAACTGACATGCCGGTTATCTTTGGAGTAATTTTTGGAGCAATACAGAGGTTTGGTGACAGAAATTTAGAAAAGGGGAATGGGGGGGTGCTGGAGAGATGATCATTGGTTAAGAGCATTGGCTGCTCTTACAGAGGACTAGGTTCAATTCCCAGCACTTACATGGCAGCTGACAACCATCTGTAACTCCAGTTCTAGAGGATCTGATGCCTTCTTCTGACCTACCGGGGCATTGTACAGCATGGGTTCACGTACGTACATGCAGGCACTACACTCATACACATAAAAATATTAAATAAAATATTTTAAATAGAAAGAAATAAAAAATAAAAGCCACAGTTTCTCCAAAATAGGAGTTTTGTGATTCTATCAAAACTATTACCAGCTTAGTAGAATCAGAATTACTCCAAGTTCAAGGTCATCTCTATTCTTCTGTTGCTGCTTATGAATGAGTCTAAGATTTTTAGGATATTAACATCTTTGGTTGGTGCTAAGACCATAGTTATGACAAGTTCCTTCATTCAGCTCTTTAGAAGGGGAAATTTGTTTCTAAGAACATACCTACTCTCACAAATCTGTCAGGAAAAAAATGGAAGATAGATAGATAGAATCCTTTAATCCTATTTTGGAAGTGCTTTCTTATGATGGGTCCCAGAACAAGAGGTAATGCTTCAAAATATTATATCATTGGGAACATTATGCACATATAGAAATGGTTACTATACAGACCACGTGTGAAAAGGACCAGGTAAAGTGTGTAGGTAACAGTTTCAAGAATTAAGAGAAACCAAGCCATTTCTTTCTAAATAATTACCTCCATCATTAGTTTAGCCCAAATGGAAGAGACTGGTCAACTGCAATTCATATAACCCATACATAGTCTCTTCATTTTTATTTGAAAAACATATGACAGGCCATTGGTTCTTTAGGAGGAAATGAAGAATCATTGGCTTGAAACTAGAGTCTAAAGAAGACTACATGATCACCAGGTTGAGTAGATAATTAAGGTAAAAGTTTTATGTTTGAGAGGTACGTGATCTCAGAATTGATTTTTTTTAATTAAAACATGATTTCACACAACACATATTTATGATGATTGTATGAAATCTTACAAGTTTATATATGAGTTTAAGGAGCATAGCCAAAGGAAATCATCCAATGCAACTAAATAACCGTGGAGCCTTTTGTATGCACTTGATATCGTTTTGGGCAATACAGGTAAGTACCTCTGTCCACAAGGCCAAAATCACTGATGAAAACAGAACACACACACACCCCCGCCAAGGAGGTGCCATGCATCCTGTACTCCCTACTAACACCAAGGACCAATTATAAGTCCTCTCATAAAAGAGCTTAAGGCCCACACTGAAGAGAGATCCTGGAACTGCACAGAAAATGACTTTCAGCCAGTGTACCATTTATGTATGGGGTGTAGGTGTAGGGAGAGGGTGTGCTTTTTGATAAAGTCAAAGTTACTCCATTCCAGTGAATTCATGAATGGGAAGAGGCTTAGAAGTACAAGCAAAAATTAAAACATTCCTAAAAACACAAGGAGTAGCTTTCCACCCAGTCGGGCCTATAGTGCAAACTCGGACCATCATCGAACTTCAGAGACCCGAGAGTATGTTCAAGAGCAAAGAGCAGAGCAGCGGATGTGCTGCCTCCCAAGGTTAATTTACATGGTGGGACTTCTTACTAAGACGAAGTTAGATTATCCTTGAGCGGTTACATTTCCTATCTAAAAAGTCTGGATTCAAAGAGGGAAGGAAATTTGAAAGACTCAAAATCACCTGATATTCATATGGATATGACCAAAGGCAACAGCTGAGGGTCCACCTCCTGTCTATGCTTAGCTGTCTGTAAACTGCAGTCTGTGCTCTTCTTGAAGTGGTAGGGACCTGGCTGTGGATGGAACCCTCTGCACTCTACCTTCCCTACATTCTAAGCCAGTCACACCTTTGTTCTGCTCCATTCCCAATACCCAGCAATGGCCAATGGGAAAATATCTCATTTCGGTGAGCAATACTCCATTCTGCTCCAGTTTACAGCAGTTGCCTTCTGTTTGCTCTTGAGCGTGATGTCCTTCCACCCCATTCATAACAGCTAAGCCTTTGTCTTACTTAAGCCAGTCTCCCAGGGCCCCAGATCCTTCCTTTGTACTGAACCAAGCCTGGGGAGGAGGCTCCATACCTCTGGGTCCAACCTGTTTTCCTCTCCTCTGATTACCTATTTTCTCACCCTGAGATTTGGTCTATCTTGTGTCTGCCTTTGACTTAGATTAGACATACTTTCTTAGAAACATGGAACAGCAACTTCCAGAATATTGAAGTTCCACACCCTGGACTATGGGGGGTGGGGGGTAGCTGCCACCCTGGAAGAAACCTGCCAAGGGAGAAGGGTCCACTGCCCCTGAGAACCCAGGAAAGAGGGAGGAAATTAGCCCCTTCCCACAGTGCTGTGCCTTTTCCTATAATTCTTGAGCTCGGCTCCTGGTACTAAGCTAATTAGTCAGGTCTTGGAGGAACCTGCTGGTGAGTTGTCATTAAGCATCAGCCCTCCAGGCTATGGTCAGAACAAGGGCAAAGTTGGCATTGAAATTTTAAGTTCTTCAATCACTTTCAAATTGATGTCTATGGACAACAGTCAGATCACTCTAATTGTACTATATGATGTAAAATACTAAACAGTGTGGACAGTGGGCGTCTACTGCTAACTTTGGATCTTAGCTCTGTCAGTAACTAGCCAGGAGCCTTGGGCACATTATATCATTGGTTTTTTTTTTTTAAGTAGAATTAATAGCATCTACTTAAAAATATTTTGAAGATTAAGTAAGTCTATCCATGTATAAATACCTAAGAGTATTTGGCATAAATGCACTATAGAGTATTTCTATTACTGGTTATCTTCCTTCTTTCTCAAATGATGGTTAAAGCTAATCTTTTCCCTCTATTGTTTATCATTATTTAACCTTTGGCACATGGAGACATCCAGAGATCATGGTCAGAAAAGTATTATGGTTTGGGGCTGGAGAGATGGCTCAGCGGTTAAGAGCTCCGACTGCTTTTGCAGAGGACTTGGGTTCAATTCCCAGCACCCACATAGCGGCTAAGAACCATCTTTAACTCCAGTTCCAGGGGAATCTGATGCCCTATTCTGACCTCTGTGGCATTGCATGACACGGGCACACCCACCTACAATGCAGATAAAAAATAATACAAATAAAAAATAAATATTACGGATTCAAACACCATTGGGCTTGCATATTCCAAGAATGGAAACATTTATATGTGTGCCCTCCTTTCCCCCATGTGATTTGCACTGTTTGGTCTCACTGAGTCTGATTAACTATAAGGAGTCACTCCTGAGAAATCAGCCAGATTGCTCGGTTACTGAGGTTCCAAGGAGACTTGCTCTTTGCCATCCAGTCTTAGCCTTGAGTACTTCAGCCTCCTGATTGTGGCTTTGCTTGAAAGTGTCACTACGTTGCAGGATCGGGGTTCTAGGTGGTCCCTTCCTCCTAGCTCCCATTACTCCTTCAGACCCACTCTAGAGCTGCGGAGGCTTCCCACCCGATGCCACTTAGCCAGCCAACTCCTGAAGCTTTTGCACTTCATTAGCATTCTTCAGACCAAATCGTCGCCTTCTGCCTAATCTCCTCTACCTGATCTATATCCCCTTTGTGCCTTAGGTTACCAAAGGCAGGCCAAGGAGGCCGGGCCCCTTCACAGAGAAGAATCTAATACTTGGTATAAATGGGGAGGAGAAAAATAATATTAAAAAGCAGGCAGATCCCTCCTCCAGTTTTCAATTTTTCCTAATGACTGACCAGACTTGTGATGGGTTGAGAGACTGCATGCTTCTCTTTGCCTACATTACCATATCTTTGGCAAGACTGGCAAGTCCTGCATTCAAAATGAACAATATTAGCAAGGATATTTTGAACTACAAGTGTTAGGAAACCCAGTTCAAAATGGCTAAGGAAAGAAAATGTAATTGTTGATTTACTGCAAAGTCGGAGAATACAGCCCGGGGTCTGACTTTACGTTATAGAGTGCCTGAACCTGGCTGACCAATTAAGCAATCCAACAGTACACATCAGGAGAAGACGATGCCTACCAGAGCTGGGGAGTTGTTGATGCCACCATGAGCCAGCTGGTTGTAGAATTCAGAACGTTCTGAGGGACCACCAGAGTTGAGATGGCAGTTCAAAGAACAGTTCAGCTTTCTTTTCTTGGCTTCATCTCTAGATAGGCTCCTTCCAGTGGTCATAAGAAAGCTGTTAGAACCCTGAAGAAAGATGCTCTCACTCCCCACCCCTTTTATTTTCTCCATTATTTTCAACAAAATCTTGGGGTGGCATATTATTGGATCAACTTGAATCTCAGGCTGACCAATATACCAATCCAGCCAAGGGAAAGAAAGTACCAAATGGCCAAATGTGGGTCTCATGTTGGAAGAGAAAGTCCCATAAACAAGAGGAGGAAAAGATGAGCTGATATGAAACATGAACTGAGTGGTACCCCAAAGAAAATCCAAGTTCACTTCCAGGACAAGCGAAAACAGACTAGAAGAGCGGACAGGCAGATGCTGCCTCCCAGAGTGACAGAATCAACAAGTGTCAATGAATAGGAAGAAAATGGCTTGAGGTAACCCTTGAGCAAGGCTCTGTTGGTGTCCCACACTTCATCACAGACAGGAATGGGAGACACGCCACCCAAGAATTGGACATTGAGTTCACAGGGACAGGAAAGAAACTCCCTTTCAAGACAAGGAGACCTGCTGCTTCTTACCACAGCACCATTCAGCCCCTCTTGACTAGAACAAATAAACAGTAACAGTTCTCTTTGTGTTCTAAGACTTCGTTTACAAACTATGGGCACAATTCTGATTTATTTATTCCTTAAGCACCATGATGATGGATTATTATTATTACATTATTATATTATATTATATATTATAATTATAATTATATATTATAATTATAATTATATATTATAATATATTATATTATAATAACAGGTATTATTATCATTATATTCATTTTACCAATATATTAACTTAGGGTCAGAGAGGCTAAATGCCAGAGAGCTGTAATATAATGCCAGGTCTCAGTCCCTGTTCTAAGACTAATGGACCTCTATGGAGTTTCCAGGGCAAGCTCTGCACAATGAGCCTTCTTTTGGATACATATTTCTTACATATTAACCCTACCTTCCTTGAGCTAAAATTCAAGTTTCCCAAGCTGGCTTCCCAGGGAACCACTGATGTAATACCCCCACCCCATCAACTAGTAATCTTCACTTACATTTGGAGCACAGGGGCCTGGCTGACTGAGCAGCTAGCCCTACCTATGCACAGGAAAAATAGGGTTACTAGCAGACACTGCGGCAAGCAAGCTGGATGTAGGATTCGCAACTTTCTATGGCATCCGATTCCCATTTCTTTATCTTCAGTTTAGTACCCAAATCTGTAGGCTTGATAAAATTCCCTGCAGCCTTGTCTCTCAAATCAGGCGCTAAGCAGGCTGCTATCCAGCCATTATTTATTAAAACGGGATACATTTACCCATAAAGCCATTATGTGTAGCAGAATCCCCAACCAATTTAATAGTCATGATAAAGAAAACCTACAAGTCAACCAGCTCAGGACAACCTGCTGCTTATCCAAATCCCCATAATAAATGGTCCTGACAGTCCAACTATTATAGTGCTCGTGTTTCAAGATCTTCAAATACCATTTTTGTATATTTTTATTGAGCTTTTTTGTATTTAATACACAAGGTCTTAATCATCTTTATACCCCCAGCCCCAGCTGGACCCCCCCATAGCCCACCCCACTGGATTTCCTGCATTCTGACATATATGTTAAGGCCTACCCAGCTGTACCTCAGTGCAGCCACTTGGGTCTAGTCAGCCTATCTAGAGTCTTTCCCTTAAAGACCAGCCCTTCCTCACCCAGCAGTAACTAGCTACCTATAGTTCTTCAGCTAAGGTTGGAGTCCTGCTGTCCATTTCCCCCATTCTATGCTGGATTTTTGTTTTGCTGAGTTTGCACGTGTCTTGTGCCTGCTGACACCATTGCTGTAGGTTCACATGAACAAGGTCCCAGGATCCTGTAAGGCTCTTGTTTCCATATGGTCACGCACCTCCTCCTTTGGCTCTTATGATCTGTCCACCCCCTATTCCACAATCATCTCTGAGCCCTGGGTAGGTGAAGTTTATATAGGAGACCCACACTCTGCAGACTCTTACTCTCTACATTTTGGCCATTTGTGGCCTTTGTGTTCAAACATCTTTTAAATGTATCTGCTGAATCTTTATCTCTATTACCATGACTTCAATCCAAGCCCTCATCACCTGTCTTGGTGCTGTCTCCGTGGTCCCACCTCTCTTCAATTCTTTACCTACCTACCTCAGTGTCGTCAAAACTCCAAGTCTAATGCTGCTGCTAACACACAGTCTTGCAGAGCCCAGATGGTTCAACTGTTCTGACTCCTGCTTCCTTTTTTATTTTGAGCCTGGGCTTCACCATCTGCCTTTTGCTTATCAGGCTTGTCAGACACTTGCTTTGTTCCAAAGACCTTAAAACCTTAAATGTTTTCTAAATGCCTGAAAATGTACAACTTTTGGCTGTACAGGATGGACTGGGAAATGCCAGCAGAGAGGATGACCCATCTGAACATTAAAGAAAGAGGAACCTCAGACTGTCTGAGTCACAGACACTGAGCATCTCTCTGAATTCTATTTGGGTTAACTGTTTATAATGGGCCCTAATGAAGTTTACCTTCCAGATGCTGAGAAACCTTCCTACCACTCTCTTTTACAGGAAAAAGAAAAACATGATGGTACTGAAGTTATTCCCTAACTGTAAATTAGAGCCAACTGTTATAGTGGTAATTTCTTATAAAATGGGTATAACTACCCTTTTTTAATTGACTGATAGGCATAGGAACTGTGAAAGGATAATTCTCTATTTAGAGCCAAATTCAATAGTAAAGTCTTTATAAGCTGTGTAATTAAGCAAAATATATTAGTACAGGAAAGCTCTGATATCAGCAATGAGTTATTCTGCCTAGGAGATGTTGGCTAGGGGATCCAAGCCCCCAAAATTATAAAGGCCTTTTGCCTATAAGTAGGATATATGCAAGGAGAAAGGCACTAAGTCCCTGTTGTTGAAGACCTGGTGTAAGCATGGAAAAATGTTTTGAGACGTACTTGCTAATGTATAGTTGGCCTCTGAAATGCCAGGGAGTGTTACCAAAGGCCACTAAAGCAATAAAGCAAAATATTGGTCTTACTGAGACAAGCAAGACTCCTCTGTCAGTATCAGCTACACCACAACTGCCTGGAGATACTGTGCAATAGTAGCAGCCATGTGTCTATATATATATATATATATCCCAAATCTAATTGGCTATTAGCTCCCTCCTTGGAGGAATAACTCACAGAGGATGCCACAAGCCTATGTCCTCTAGTGGTTAGGAGATGTTATAAGCCACAATAAGAACTTGTCACCCTTTATAGAGAAACCACAGTTTGTGGATTAGCATACCATCCAAGCATCTGTGTCTATGCTCACAGCTTAGCTTGCCATAATAATTAGTACTGCTTAAATGCCTGTATATCCAATTGTTTGTGCTTTGTTAGCAGTATTTAAAAAGGTATTCCTGGATAAGCTGTCAACCCATGAAGGGGAACAACCTGAACAGACTAGAGTCCAAAATGACATCTCCAGAGAAAATAGACTGTTTTGCTTCTCACCCACTTGTTCCCCTTTTCCAAAGCCTAGGGAACAACTTGCGGAAGAGGAGGCATGGTAGAATGTAAGGGCTGTGGAGATATTGGGGTGAATCTTGAGACTACAGCAATATAGACTGTACTCCTATTTGATCAACATGCTTGTGCATACAAGCTTCTCCAACTGGACTATGGGAACCTTGGGTTGTTCAAAAATTGGACATAGATACTTGCAAATTGGTTTTACATAAATGTTACTTACATTCATTGCTTATGCTTAATAATTTGGCTCACTTAAAAAAAATGCACCGATTACCTAATCGTATAGCAAACTGAGTAACGTCAATGTTATCTGAAAACAACTATGCTATTATATTGTAGAATCCCTTAAAAAAAATAAACAAATAAAATAGAAAAAAAATCTTAAATGCTTTCTCCCAGGCTCTACTACTGCCAGGAACTCTCATCCCCACCCCTTACTCTCACCCTCACTTGCACGCAGTTGGGTCCTCCGGTGCCCATTTTCTTCTAACACACTAGACATCTCTCTGGTAATGACGGCTGTGAATGTCATTCGTCAGTTTCTAATGTGTCCCCACAGATCATGAGGCAGATCTGTCTTGCCAGCTTTGTGCTCCAGCACACGCCACGGTAGCAGACACATGGTCCCTCTAAAACCCTCGAGTGGGTGAACACACGAGCCATGCCTCATTTCCACTGAATGAGCAAAGATTTTTATTTTTTCCTGGCAATGTGTCACATGGCCTTACCCTAGATCTCTCTGGGGCCATACTGATCATGGACTTCACTGCCACCTATGCTGAGTTCTGTGTTCTGTGCTATGAATCCTCTCTCTCTCTCTCTCTCTCTCTCTCTCTCTCTCTCTCTCTTTCTCTCTCTCTCTCTTATGTGTGTGTGTGTGTGTGTGTGTGTGTGTGTGTGTGTGTCTCAGACCTGGCCTTGAGGCAGACAGATCGCTTTGACCTGCACATTCATTGTCATTTTACCCCTGCTAATAGCACTCTTTTGTTTTTGTCTGTTCCTGTTTTTGTTCTTTATTGCTTGTTTTTTGAGACAAGGTCTCACTATGTAGCCCTGGCAGACCTGGAACTCACTGTATCAAGTTGACCTGTGAATTCGCAAAGATCCTCCTGTTTCTGCCTCATAAGTGCTAGGATAAAAGGCATGTGACACCATGCCCAGCCCTCTTTTCTTTTCTTAACTTCTGACTTTCACTTTCTGATTTTGACATTCAGCTATGGCTGTCAGAGGAGGGCATGTGACTTAGGTCAAATCCGTTGACCTCTTTTGACCCTCTGATTGGTTAAGCACAGGCCCACAACCCAAGGCAAGCCCACAAGAGTTAAAGTCAACATTACTCAGGGGCTTCTTGAAAGTGAGCCCTTTCATTCTGGTTAGAATTGAAGTTAGTAACAAGCAAGGAGGTAAGTTCAGATGGAAAAGTTCAGAGGGAAGCATATTGCCCCAGCACGAGTGCCGGAAGGAACTCAGCACTGAGGGAAGCAGAGATAAGCTCTGGAAACAGAGTGAACCGTGAAGACTTAACTTGAGGGGCTGGAGAGATAGCCTAACGGTTAAGAGCGCCAACTGCTCTTGCAGAGGACCCGGGTTCGATCCCCAGCACCCACATGGCGGCCGAGAACCGTCTGAAACTCCAATTCCGGGAGAACTCCAGTTCCAGGGAAATACAACACCCTCTTCTAACCTCCGCGGCATTGCACGACACGGGTGCACAAACTTACATGCAGACAGTATATTCATACACATACATAAATAAATAAAATTAATAAAAATTTTTTAAAAAGACTTAACTTGAACCAATAAATTCTATTGTGACTGACAGAGATGTTGGCTATGTACAGTAGTGAAGTTTGTTCTCCTAATGTTAGTTTCACTTTCACACAGAAGATTCCTGACTATGCGCTACATTTAAAAAATACATGAAGCCGGGCGTGGTGGCGCACGCCTTTAATCCTAGCACTTGGGAGGCAGAGGCAGGCGGATCTTTGTGAGTTCAAAGCCAGCCTGGTCTACAGAGTGAGTTCCAGGACAGCTGGGGCTACAGGGAGACCCTGTCTCGAAAAGACCAAAAAAAAACCAAAACAAAAAAAAACCATGAAAATAATAAAAAACAGAGAACTGACTTTCAGAAGGTCCTTGTTCCCTGTTCTTCAATTTAAGGTTCTAAAACTCAGAGTGTAGGACAGACACCTTAGACAAAGCTCTGAGTTTCATTCTCCTTATGTAGACGAATTGACAACAGTGTTTGGCTCACATCGTTAATTCTCTTCCTAGGTGTGAAATTCTAGGATTCTATGTGGCTAAGATGCTCACAAAGCTTAAAAACAAAGAACTTGTTTCATGATGATAATAATTGGAATTAAAAGCCTATAAAGGAAATAGTCCTGGATGGAGGGAAATAGCTTGGCTCTTCTGTACGCTGCATATGCACAGTTTCCGAGCATACTTCCAGGTTAGAGAAGCAAGGAACTTCCTGGCTGATACAGCATCTACCAAGGTCTGAAGCCAACAAATAACAAAATAGCAACCTCATAGGTAATGGGGGAGTTTCATAAGAGAAATGTGTGTGTACATATATCTATATGCACATGCGCATGTAAATGTGTATTCATACATCACATAAATAGTATACATCCTTTTAAATATATGCAGGATATATGTCCTTCTTTAAATGTGAATTGAGCTGGGCGTGGTGGCACACGCCTTTAATCCTAGCACTTGGGAGGCAGAGGCAGGCGGATCTTTGTGAGTTCAAGGCTGGCCTGATCTACAGAGTGAGTTCCAGGACAGCTGGGGCTACAGAGAGACCCTGTCTCGAAAAGACCAAAATAAATAAATAAGAATTGATACAAAATAGTCATTCATAATTAACTATAAAATGTAATAATATAGTTATAATAAGTTCAAGCCAGAGGTTATAAAGCAAGAGAGATATTAAAATTAAGTAAATGAGGGGCTCGGGAGATGACTCAGCAGTTAAGAACACTGCCTGCTTTTGCAAAGGACCTAGGTTTGATTCCCAGCACACACATAGTGGCTAACAATCATCCGTAACTCCAGTTCCAGGGGAATCTCACCTCCCTGGGCACTGCACAACACAAGCACACTTATATACATGCAGGCAATACACTCATACACATAAAATGAAAAAATAAATAAATAAAAATATTTTAAATTAAATGAAACAAGCATTATGTACTATAGAATCTGAATAACATAAGAAATGCATTGTACTAACAGAGAACATGGTATAAATTTGTGACCAATATAATTTGAATTTCTAACTAAATATGTCTCTGAAATACTTTCTGAATGGAAGCATATATCCTGCTTGAAGAAGTGCTTTTCTTAGAAAAAGAACAACTATCATGCAAAAACAGGCATCAGGCTTGCATCTAATCTTACATAAGTCAACCTGTAATATTTTTATAGCATCCTGACTTATCCATTTTCCTTCAGGGATATATAAACTGAAATCCTAGCTTCATACATAAAACGAAGTAGAATAATTCTCTATTTCTACTTAGTATTCTTTTATGTGTCCATGAAGCTGTTCCAAGGAATTGGTTTTTTTCTCTTAAATTTGTTATTCCTTAGTTTGCCATATAAGTTGAACTAAAACATAAAATCTTGCCTAATTTCCCAGGTATCAGACAACCATGTTTCCTTAAACAATCGTCTTTCAACTTGCTTATGATGAAAATGGTGGCGCACACCTTTAATCCTAGCACTTGGGAGGCAGAGGCAGGCGGATCTTTGTGAATTCAAGGCCAGCCTGGTCTACAGAGTAAGTTCCAGGACAGCTGGGGCTACAGGGAGACCCTGTCTCGAAAAGACCAAAAAAAAAAAAAAAGATAAACCTACTTTTAAAGTCTTCTTTTAAGTTTTTCATATCATTTGGTAAGATGTCCAACATCCATCCATCCTGGTCTGGTGAAGAGCAACACAAAAAGCATAAAGTAACTCTGATGTTGCTATGGCAGCTCATGCCCCAGCTGAGGGCCAGGAGAAGCAGCAGCCAGCGAGGGCTGAACTGAAATCATTCCCACCTCACATGATTCAAGGCCAGACCCCAAGAGTAAAGAGACTGTTACGTTTTCAATGTGGTGTGGGTTGACCATTATTCCAAGGCTCTAAAGAAACAGGAAAATGTAACAGCTTTCTCTCACTTATTGGTAAAAGTATGAGTAACAGGGATTTGGCACAAGCCATTCTGAAATCATTTTACTTTGTTCTTCACAAGCTATAAAATTACACGGTACATTCTCTATTTGCTTAGGAAGTTGCCAGAGGAAGAGTCTTAGGAAACGTTCATTTCCTATGCAGCACAGGAAATAAGCACAGCTTTCTCGCTATCTTTTTCCCTTAACATCTGGATTTAGGTCAATATTTTTAGCTCGTTAACTCTTTTCTAGTGCAAATGATTCCTTTTTTTTTTTTACTTTGTCTTGTTATATTCTTATTTTAATTGGCACATGATAATCGTACATGCTTATGGGTGCCAGTGTGAAATTTCAATACTTGTGCACAGTGTGTAATAGTCAAATTGAGCATTTGGTGG
>VZQC01001888.1:1886307-1992042 GCA_009823505.1 Rhizomys pruinosus
AAAGAAAGAAAATATTTGAAATAATCGTCAATCATTGTTACTGTGCTGTGCTATAGGATATTTGACATATCCCTCCTGTCCATTTGTAACTCAGTGACCCTTAATTCTCCTCTCTCCATCTTGTTAGAGTGCCCCACACTTTTCCCAGACTCTGGTCACACTGTTCTGTTCTCTACTTCTTTGAGATCCACTTTTAACTTCCATATATAAGGGAGAGCATGTGGGATTTGTGTGTCTGTACCGGAACTTATTTTACTCAATGCCCCCCAGCGCATTCCAGGTTGCTGCAAATAACTGAGCTTCCACTTTCCATATGGAAGAATAATATTCCATTGTGTGCGTTTGCTGTGCTTTCTTTCTTCAATGGACACCAAGTTTTGATTCCATATCTTGGCTATTATGAATCATGCTGCAATAAGTATGTTAGGGCAAATGACTCTTGGATATTTGGTCTCTGTTCCTTTAGTATATCCCTACAGGGGGAGCTTGATAAGGTAGCTGTACTGCCAATTTATTGAGGAATATCCATACTTTTTTCCAAAATGGCTGTGCTTTTTCATAGTCACATCACTGGTTGATCTAGCAGTTGTCAAGCACAGACGCCTGGTTGGTTTTTGTTCTCTTTCACAGATAGTATGCGAAAAATAAAGTGGAACTATATCATGGATAGTGGCTTTCATCCATTTGTTTCTTTATCCAGCAAATGTTTATTGAGCACCTGCTGTATGCCAGCCACTGTGCGATATCCTTGTGGCAACAAGACACACAGCCCAGGCTTCTGTCTGGCGCCATCTTCTCACAGTAATTCTACAAAATGAAGGAGCAGAGGCACGCACTTATATCGTCTCTAGGTCTCTTAGAAAACACATAGATGAGACTCTCTAAGAAAGGTGATAATGAAGACAATGAGGAAATGGAGACTGTTAAAAAAAGGAATGCCCCAGAAATGTCACACCACAGCAAAACTAGAAGAGTCTATCCAATTTACTGCCAGGATTGTTGTACATAAACAGTGTTAAAGGGCAGGATTCTTGTTGAGGAAACTAACGTGGGTATTGAGTCTATGAAACTAAGAGCCATGATAACATTCTGAAAGTATGAAACTGAAGGAGTCAAAGGAAGGAGTCAAAGAACAAGGCACCTGGGTTGAATAGAAGCTCAGCTGCTGCACTCAGAGAAGCTCTGTGAGACCTGACAGGGAGAGCATGGGCCGCTGGGGCTGCTTCCCTATGAATTAATGGCTCCCGAGTAGAAAATTAAATAATAAAGAGCTCTAGACTGCTTAAAAGAATCAGTCTAGTCTCTTTGTCCACAGAAGGTGAAATGGGAGACAAATGGCAGTGGTCAGAGTGCATAAGCTGGGCAGACAGCAGTGGTCAGAGTGCATAAACTGGGCGGACAGCAGTGGTCAGAGTGCATAAGCTGGGCGGACAGCAGTGGTCAGAGTGCATAAGCTGGGCGGACAGCAGTGGTCAGAGTGCATAAGCTGGGCGGACAGCAGTGGTCAGAGTGCATAAGCTGGGCGGACAGCAGTGGTCAGAGTGCATAAGCTGGGCGGACAGCAGCGGTCAGAGTGCATAAGCTGGGCGGACAGCAGAGGTCAGAGTGCATAAGCTGGGCGGACAGCAGAGGTCAGAGTGCATAAGCTGGGCGGACAGCAGCGGTCAGAGTGCATAAGCTGGGCGGACAGCAGAGGTCAGAGTGCATAAGCTGGGCGGACAGCAGAGGTCAGAGTGCATAAGCTGGGCGGACAGCAGCGGTCAGAGTGCATAAGCTGGGCGGACAGCAGAGGTCAGAGTGCATAAGCTGGGCGGACAGCAGAGGTCAGAGTGCATAAGCTGGGCGGACAGCAGCGGTCAGAGTGCATAAGCTGGGCGGACAGCAGAGGTCAGAGTGCATAAGCTGGGCGGACAGCAGAGGTCAGAGTGCATAAGCTGGGCGGACAGCAGCGGTCAGAGTGCATAAGCTGGGCGGACAGCAGAGGTCAGAGTGCATAAGCTGGGCGGACAGCAGAGGTCAGAGTGCATAAGCTGGGCGGACAGCAGCGGTCAGAGTGCATAAGCTGGGCGGACAGCAGAGGTCAGAGTGCATAAGCTGGGTGGACAGCAGTGGTCAGAGTGCATAAGATGAGCAGACAGCAGTGGTCAGAGTGCATAAGCTGGGAGCAGTGGAGTGCATAAGGTGAGCGGACATCAGTGGTCAGAGTGCATAAGCTTGGCGGACATCAGTGGTCAGAGTGCATAAGATGGGTGGACAGCAGCGGTCAGAGTGAATAAGCTAGGCAGACAGCAGCGGTCAGAGTGCATAAGCTGGGCGGACAGCAGAGGTCAGAGTGCATAAGCTGGGCGGACAGCAGAGGTCAGAGTGCATAAGCTGGGCGGACAGCAGCGGTCAGAGTGCATAAGCTGGGCGGACAGCAGAGGTCAGAGTGCATAAGCTGGGAAGACAGCAGAGGTCAGAGTGCATAAGCTGGGTGGACAGCAGCGGTCAGAGTGCATAAGCTGGGCAGACAGCAGTGGTCAGAGTGCATAAGCTGGGAGCAGTGGAGTGTATAAGGTGAGCGGACAGCAGTGGTCAGAGTGCATAAGATGAGCAGACAGCAGTGGTCAGAGTGCGTAAGCTGGGTGGACAACAGTGGTCAGAGTGCGTAAGCTGGGTGGATAGCAGTGGTCAGAGTGCATAAGGTGAGTGGACAGCAGTGGTCAGAGTGCATAAGGTGAGCAGACAGCAGTGGTCAGAGTGTGTAAGGTGAGCAGACAGCAGTGGTCAGAGTGCATAAGCTGGGTGGACAGCAGTGGTCAGAGTGTGTAAGGTGAGTGGACAGCAGTGGTCAGAGTGCATAAGCTTGGCGGACAGCAGTGGTCAGAGTGGGTAAGCTGGACAGATAGCAGTGGTCAGAGTGCATAAGGTGAGCAGATAGCAGTGGTCAGAGTGCATAAGCTGGGCGGACAGCAGTGGTCAGAGTGCATAAGCTGGGCGGACAGCAGTGGTCAGAGTGCATAAGCTGAGTGGATCCAGGATGTGCGGGAGCTGTGGGAAGTGCACAGTCTCCACCTTGATAGTGTCCTCCATGTCTAGACAACCACACTATCAAGGTGGAGATTCTGCACTTCCCACAGAAGAAAGGGAGGAACACCCCCACCAGATCCATACTATAAACACTAGAAACTTCTAAGCCAAAGAATTGTGCTCAAAGGGTTTCTTGGTGTTTTGTTTTGTTTTTCTTTTTTGGTCTTTTTGAGACAGGGTCTCTCTGTAGCCCCAGCTGGCCTGGAGCTCACTATGTAGACCAGGCTGGCCTTGAACTCACAGAGATCTGCCTGCTTCTGCCTCCCGAGTGTTGGGATTAAAGGTGCCTGCTACCATGCCCAACTTAAAGATGGTTCTTAGCCACCATGTGGGTGCTGGGAATCGAACCTGAGTCCTCTGCAAGAGCAGTTGGCACTGAACCATCTCTCCAGCCCCCAACAACTAGCATCTTTTAAACTGTATCTAACACACTGACTGAGGAACGAGTAACAGTGTTACTGGGCTCATATCAGAAGCCATGTCATACCAGGAAAATCTCATTTCCTGAAACAGATGGCAGTACACACCAAAAGAGAAGTATAGAGAGAAGGATGGTGGCAAGGCAGGTAGATGACGCTGACAGATGTCTGCAGAAGGCCTCACGCACAGTTCTCCCTTCCCACTCTACTTCCTACCGTGGCAAGTCCTGTTGACAGGTGCTTTTGTGGTCTCACAGGATATCCTATTAAGTATTACTTTTTTCTTGCATTTTCACGATGCAGGTAAGCATATCAAAATCATATCTGTTATGAGGATTGATAAGCAGAATTTATTCAGTTGGGTTTATATTACTGAATATTTATATTTGGGGATTGACATTTTTCCTCTACATAGGTTAAATCCAGATGTTTTCAATTCGTGCAAACTGACAGCAGATATGTAATACATTCTTCAATAATCCATATAAAGCTTAACACAATGCCTGGCATGTAATAAGTGCTCAATAAATGTTAGCTATTATTGTTGTTGATATGACATATTTACAGTAAATACATACAAAATGATTTTTAAGTCATGTACACTCTTTAAATCATTAATACAGGCATATGGTAAAAAAAGCAAATAGTTTGCAAAAACTTATAATGAAAAACAACAGTGCCTTGCCTCCTCCCACCCTCAAGTGCCCATCCTGTTCTTCACCTGCAACTAATTGCCTTAACTTTCTGGCTATTCCTTCCAGGGTTTGTCTCCATAGTTCTAATTCGTAACTGTAAATCTGCTATTGATTACTACATCTGTGGCAGGATCAATCAGTATCTTACCATAGCTGATAAGGATTCAGTTCTCTGCATCATTCAAAGACTCATTCACCATTCACTCAACTAATAATTTTAATATCCCCTGTGCTGAGCATGAGAGAGGAATGAGGATAACAGGGAACGAAACGGACAGCAAGCCACGCCTGCAAGAAGTTCGTTTCCCAGCGGGGAAGTGTGAAGGAAGACCTGCTCAGCACAGCAAGTCAAATGCTATACATTCAGCAGAAAATCCAAGAAGGGAAGGGGGTCAAAGAACAGCTGAGGAGGGAACTACAGTTTAGAGGGGTCAGGAACCCCTCTCTGAGAAGCTGACTCTAACCTTGAGAATGTTCTTATATTGTGTTTCTCTTTTTAAAAAATTAAAAAGATTATGTGATGAGTGTTTTGCCTGTGTGTATGTAAGTACACTTCCATGTGTGTACAATGCCTCCTGAGGCCAGAACTGTTGGAGCTCTCAGAACTGGAGTTAGGAAAGTTTGTTAGCAGACACATGGGTGCTGGGACTTGAACCCAGGTCTTCTGGAAGAACAGCTAGTGCTTATAACCACTGAATGATCTCTCTGGCCCCATGTTGTTTCTTTATTCACCTTTGTTTTCTCAGTTCTATCTTTCTGGATATCCTAGTAGTCAGATGTTGACCCTGATGGTTTAATCCTCTAGAAAGCTTGGATTTTCTTTCGTATCTTTTTCTGTATTTTCACTCCATTCTTTTGGAGGTTTTCTTGATTTGTAACTTTTTAAAAAAACTCTTTGTGGAGGTGGAGAGATGGCTCAGCAGTTTAAAGCACCAACTGTTCTTGCAGAGGACCTGGGTTCAATTCCCAGCACCCACAGGGCAGCTAAGAACCATCTTTAACTTCAGTTCCAGGAGAAACCGACACCCTCTTCTGACCTCCACGGCATTGCACAACACGGGTGCACCAACCTACATGCAAACAGTACACTCATACACATAAAAAATTTTAAAAAACTCTTTGTGCAACAGGCATGCAGAAGTTTGTTCCTTAGAAGCTTCAGGAATCCTTAAAAGTCATCTCTGGATCCCTGGTTTGGGACACATTGCCAGGATGTTGGTGCCATATGCCTGAAGTGATAGATATCAGTGAACTAAACTCTATAATCTCCCTGATTTCAAACATGGTCCTACATCCCACCACAACTGAGCCTACTAAGTCTAGCCTTCTGGACTTCCTCTGGGTGAACCTGACCTGTTTTTATCTCCATGTGCCTGCAGTAGGAGTAGTCGTTAGATCTTAAACATGTATTCTGGAAAGGTGTGGAGATTGCTTACCTGTTATCAACTCCAATCCCCTTGTTTTGTCCACAAGACTCTATACATCTTATGGGTCTAGCCTTGATTCTAATGGAGTCCAGGGAAGAAAAAGTTAATGCATCGATTAATCTGCTTTCTACAAGTGATCCCATATACAATTTCAAAAAGTATTGATTATTATAATTTCTATCACATATACAAAAATGAATGTGTACTTCTCATATTTTTATCTAAAATACTATGTATATAGATGTGTTTATATATGTATCCATATATATATAAGTATGTATGTATGTGCTGTAATTTATACATGACATAATCCCCCCAAAAGACTCATGTGTTGAAAGGCTGATCCCCTATAATGTTATGAGGCAGGATTTGAGGAAAGTAATTTGGTCATAAAGGCTTTGACCTAACCAGTAGATTAACTCATTAACAAATCCATAATTGATGGGATTACAAGAGATGGTAGGATCCAGCAGCTGGGACACAGCTGCAGGAAGTGAGCTGTTTGAGGAACGGAAGGCCTTATGTCCTGCCTGGCCCTCAGTATCCCTGCTTCCCGATCCCCATGAAGTGAGCTGCTTTGTTCCACTGCATCCTACCTAATGCCCAGCCTCACCACAGACCCAGAAACCACGGTGCCAGCGGTCACACACTGAAATGTCCCAAACAGAGAGCCCAAAGAAAGCTTCCCCCTTAAGTTGTTGTTCTCGGGCATTATTTTTAAAAGCTGAGTATGGTGATTTATACCTATAATTCTAGCACATAGGAGGTTGAGAAAGGAAGACTGCTGTGAGTTTGAAACTAGCCTGGGTTACATAGTTAGCTCCAGGCAATCCTGGGCTACAGAGTAAGCCCCTGTCTCAAAAAAGAAAAGAAAAAAAGAAAATTTTATTTAAGTGTGGTGTGTGAGGTGTGTGTGTGTGTGTGTGTGTGTGTGTGCGCGCGTGCACGCGCTTATGCGTATGTGCATGTGTTCACACATGCATTTGTCTACATGTGGGCCATGGCATGGTCAGAGGACAACTTTGTGAAGTCAGTTCCCTCCTTCCACTTCTATAGATCTCTGTAGGCTCTAATGATTGAACTCAGGTCATCAGACATCAAAATGACCCACGCCCCCAAAATAAATAAGAACTATTGTTATATCTAAAAAATGTAAAGTCTTGGGGGCTGAAGAGATGGCTTAGCAGTTAAGAGCACTGGCTGTTCTTGCAGAGGACCTGGGTTCAGTTCCCAGCACCCACATGGAAACTGGCAACTATATGCACCTCTAGTTCCAGGAGATCCAATGCCCTTTTTCGGCCTCCACAGGTCCTGCATGACATGGGTACACTTATATGCAGGCATAAAATAAAAATAAATAAAAATTTTAATGTAAAGTCTTAAACATTTTTAGAATTTAATGTAAAGTCTTAAACATTAAACATAAAGACTTAAACAAAAGTCTTAAACATCTTAAACAGAGGTATAAAGCACAGAATTTTATTGGTAACTGCAAGAAGGCTGGAGTCCAGATTTTTGTCTTAGGGAGAGGGAAAGGATTACAGAGATGCTTAAGAGAATTTGGATAAATGGAGCCAGACCCTAAAAGACATATAAGCAGTTACAATCACTGAATGATTTGAATGAAGAATGATACACTCAGATGTGCACTTTAGAAAAGTCATTGGCTCTAACAGGAGGAGCTTAGTCAGCAGTGGCCGAACAGAAATGAAGGTCAGCCACCAGTTGCTGCAGCCGTGCAAGGACGGATACACGTGGCCTGAACCGAGACAAAGGAGTGCGGCAGAGCACAGAGGACCAGATTGGGAACTACCAAGGAGGGAGCATAAGAGTGTCGGTGTTTGTCAGCTATGAGACCAAGAGTGGGAAGAGGAGTCCAGTTGACCTGGGCCTGCAGGCAATGGGTGCTGGCCCACCCACTACGTAGAAAGTATGGAAGGAAGGATCGGAAGGTAAAGAAGCAGCTAGAAAGAGAGGAAGCAGGGAGCAGAGGCCAAGGGCAGAAACAAGGCCAGCCACAACCACCCACGGGCCTTAACACGGACAGCAGCAATCTCACCTAAGTGTACTTTTAAGTGCTGATGAGAGACCCCAGCAGATCCTTGAAAAGAAGAGGTGATTTGGGACCACAGTGCAAATATCAGTGTTTAAAAGTTGGCAGAAAAGATGCCACATTTCCTATAGTTTGGAACCAGAGAGGAAGTTTTCTCTTACTAAATACATTTAAAGTTGCTTTCTGGTTATAGACCAGGCATCATGGATTAAATACTCCAGTTACAGCTATGGAAAACTCTATATTCTCCACATTTTAAATGTACATTCTATTTACGCACAGGGAAAACACTGATTAAAACTGACCATGTACCAGGTCACAAAGGAAAACTCCAAATCTCTCAATACTTTGATATCATATAGATTACATTTTAAAAGCCACTTCATCCTTAAATTAGACATCAACAATAACAACCCAGAAAAGGGAGAAACACTTTGATTCACATTTGGATTAAATGCACCTACAAACAATTTATGAGTTGAAGAGGAAATGACATTGAAAATCACAATATATTTGGATCCAAACAACCACAAATGCATATTAAAAGTTATGGGACATATCTAAAGTGGTTCAAAGATATGTTTATAGTTTCTACTATTTCTTTAAAAGGATATTGTAAATAGCTCAAGGAAGTGCATTAAATCACTGAAGGAAATCTAGAAGCCAAGATAGATTTCATCTTTGGTTTGTACACATTATTGGGTAAATAAGCAAACTCTTATTTGCCCTGAGTAAAATTCATATCAGTACAGTAACAAAAATGATTATTTCATTCATCGTACTTTCTTTTCATCCCCTTTATATCCATATTGATCAAAACCTTTGGTGAGTTTGTAGGTATTTGGCTTTCTCATGCATCATGTATACATAACTGCATTGTAGCTGTGTGCAATGCGACTCTCTGTACGTAGATATCATAGTCTAAGTTGGATAAGATGATTCCAAATTGGAAACATTTTTGGGATAGAAAATAATGAAGTGGGCCTGGAGAGATGGCTCAGTGGTTAAGAGCACTGACTGCTCTTGCAGAGGACCCTGGTTCGATTCCCAGCACCCACATGGTGGCTAAGTACCATCTTTAAGCCTGGCGTGGTGGCGCATGCCTTTAATCCTAGCACTCAGGAGGCAGAGGCAGACTGGTCTACAGAGTGAGTTCCAGGCCAGCTGGGCTACAGGGAGACCCTGTCTCAAAAAAAAAAAAAAAAAAAAAGAAGAAGAAGAAGAAGAAGAAGAAGAAGAAGAAGAAGAAGAAGAAGAAGAAGTGCGTACCAAGGCCACAGGCCTAGCGGCCAGACAGCACTGACTTCTGCTGAGCTTTTCCCCTTGCCTGCTGGGTGATTGGGCACAGCTACCGAGCCTCTGAAGACTTCATTTCCACCACTCAGTGAGAATCACTGTGACGCTAGTATCAACCACAGGTGACTGTGTGGCAGTTCCAAGTCACTGCGTCCACAGGCCTTGCCTTGCCTTTCCCTGCCGTCAGAGATTCCTAAGTATCATAAAGTTATTGAAATTAGAAAAGGAATCACACTTTCTGGTAGAAACACTTTATTTCCACGAGTATGTCAATGCACCTTTTTCATTTGGTTTTTATATGCACAGCCCTCAGTGGGATAGATTTGATTGTCATTCTGCAGCAGGGCAACTAGATCTTAGAGTATTTGATTGATTTGTGTCAAGTCACAAAACTAGCTAGTGACTACCTGGTATTGAAATCCTGATTTGCCAACCCTGGTTCATTGGTCTTTATATGACATACTTCATTAGAGCTGTTGATTGAAAAGCTCTGGTAAAGGAACATAGTAGAGCACAGCTCTCTCTCCCTTTCTCCCATGCTTCATATCCCTTTTGAGTTTGGGTTCCTTTTCTTGGTGTGGTATATAAGAAACCCATTCATGGTGCTGCATTCCAGTTTATTCTCAAGCAGTTATCTCTCTATATGGATGTACCATCATCTATTTATATACATTGTCCCAGTAGAGAGACATAGGGTGGGGTTCTTCCACTGAAGTTGTTATAAATATCGCCACTTAAGCCATTGCTTGTACGTTTCTGGGTGAACACTGGTGTATTTCCTTTTTTTGTTTTCATTTCTCTTGGGAAAATATCTCGAGGCATGTTTATCAGTGCCCTATTTATGACAGCAGAGAAACAGAACCAATGTAGATATCTATCTACAGATGAATGGATAATGGAAATGGGATACATAGATGATAGAATATTGTTTAGCTGTACAGAAAATGAAATAATGACATTTGCAGGAAAATGGATGGACTTGGAAAGTGAGGTGACCCAAATTCAGAAAGAAACTGCATTCTTTCCTCATATTTGGATCCTAGCCTACAGTGATTAAATGTGTGTAAGTGAATGGTTGGAGTGTGGGAATAGTGTAAAGTTTAGAAAGAAGACCGAGAGAGGGTAGTAATAGGTGATGGGGAAGAATGAAGTGTAGACAAAGGATACAGGAGTCACAAAAAGAAAATTACAAATCCTATTTTTTTTTCTAGTTTCTAGTCTTTTCCATAGTTTTTTTTTTTCTTTTTTTCATGGTAGATAAGTGAATTCAACTTTATGGGTATTGAAGTAGCAAGAACCATAAAAACTAATTCATTTGTTAATTAAAATTTCATTGATAGTGAAAGCCTAAAATCCTAAGTAAAGCTCCATGACCTCAGAATAGCTGTTCTAACCATACAGAAGTTCACCAAGACATGCAAAGTTTGGGCAAGTGTCTGAATGGCTGTTCTAACTGTATAGAAGTTCACCAAGACATGCAAAGTTTGGGCAAGTGTCTGAATGGCTGTTCTAACTGTATAGAAGTTCACCAAGACATGCAAAGTTTGGGCAAGTGTCTGAATGGCTTCCTGAAGCCAGTTGTGTGATATTTTATTCATGAGCTAATTAGAATCAAGTTATTTTTTTAAGTTAATGGCTTCCTATTGCCCATACAAGAATATACACATTCTTCAGCAAGGCTTAAAATCCTCTGGTCCGTGCTCTCCAAATCACCAAATCTTTCTTACACCACATTTGCATCATGGTATCATGCAACCATCTTCTTTACCTCCTTGAACACTCCAACCTCTTTTTGAATCAAGGCCTTAGTTCACATGCCCAGATCCTCTTGCTAGGACCACATTTCTTCTAACTTTCTACATCACTTTTCTCTTTCTTTTTTTTTAAAATTTTTTAAAATTATTTTTGTATGTGTATGAATGTACTGTCTGCATGTAGGTCTGTGCACCCGTGTCGTGCAATGCCGCAGAGGTCAGAAGAGGGTCTCAGATACCCCTGGAACTAGAGTTACAGATGGTTCTCAGCCACCATGTGGGTGCTGGGGATCAAACCCGGGTCCTCTGCAAGAGCAGTCGGTGCTCTTAACTGCTAGGCTATCTCTCCAGCCCCACTTTTCTCTTTCAATGTCACATATTAGATGGGTTAGATCTCCCTAGACATAAAGGAATTAATAGTTCTTACCATATTCTTTCATTTTTTTCTTAGTTATTAACCAAATCCATATTTTTATTTTATGTGTATAAGTATGTATTCTCTGCATGTATATGAGTATACCATGCCATGCAATGCTGCGGAAGTCAGAAGAGGGTGTCAGATCCCTTGGATGATCATTAGCTTTCATATGGGTGCTGGGAATCAAACCAGTGTCCTCTGCAAGAGGAGTCAGTGCTCTTAACCACTGAGTCATCTCTCTGGCCCCCCAAATCCATATTTATAGCTATACTTATGTGTTTAATTCCTTAAGCCCTCTGGGACAGACACACATCCACTGTGTACAGTTCTATGTTACTCAGGCACATTAGTACCCAATACTAGTACTCACAGCAACAGTTGATGAAATAAACTGAGTGATGAATTTTGTGAGAGTTAATAGGCTCCTTAAGAATCTCTGTCCCATTATCTTCTAGAGATTATTCCTTCCTCTACCCCTCACCTGACTATCTCTGTGCTTACTACTGCTTTCCTTAGGAGGTGTCTCAAGCTTTGAAACCTCGTTATCGGAATAAAGCTGTCCCATAGCCCATTCCCACAGGAACTCTGCCCTCTTCTGGCCTTTATAAGAACCAATTCTATTTTTATTGGAAACTTAGGGCCTAATTAATGTTCCAAACTAAGTATTTGTGGAAAACCTAGAACTTACGCCCAAAGAAGATTCCCAAACAATGTGTGTTTAATAATATAAGTTAAATTCATTACAAAACTCATGAGCAATTTATACATATTATGGCAGTCTTCATCAGTTAATTGAACACCTATTTATCAATGGCCTACTTGTTGCAAAATTCATAATTTTTCAAAAAGCTCTGGATACAGGAAAAGAGAAAGATCTTATAACTAAAATAATAAAACTACCCCCATTCCTAAGCAAGTCCCCATCTCCCTTTCCATCTGAAATCTACCGAGGGCCAGGAGCTGAGGCGAGAAGTTTAGAACTACGAAAACCTCTGCAAGTTTGCATCATGCTTGAGAGAGAATAACTTTTTATAAAGGTTAGGCATAAGATCAAGAAAAAAAGAGCTAATGGTGTACAGCTTGACTCAAGGGACTGTTTAGAAATTGTGTCTTTCTCATAGGTTTACAGGGCCGTCTCTCTGAGAGCTGCTGATGTTCGCAGTCCCCCATTGCTGGATAAAGGAAAACACTTCCCGGACAAGGCTCTACCACTCATCCCGACAGAGACACTACAAAGGAGTCTGGATCTGGAATTTCTCTGTGAACTTTGGGCTACTCTGAAGCACAGGGAAGAGTATGACAGGTCATCCTCCAAAGCCCTCTCCGCTCGCCCTCCCATACTCCAGGGTCATTTCTGAATGACCTGACTAAATAACCTGGTTAAATGCAGTAAGCACCAAGGAAGGAAGGGTGAACTCAGGAATAAGAGCAGGTCCTGAGCACAGCACAGGCTTGCCTAAAAGGTGGACTGGGCCTTCTGCCAAGGGAGTCTAGCAAAAGAAGGTACTTGTTTAGAGAGCCACACGCAAAATAGAAATGAATAAATGAATGCACATTTTAAAAGACAGGTGAGTCTAATTTTATTGATATAACCTTGGATTCAAATTTTGATATGAATTATCAGAGGCATTTTACCTTTTTTATGTTTAATCATGGAAAGCAAAAAGTTTATTCATGTTTGAAACTACATAGAACTACCAAAAGGAAGACTTTTTCAATCCAGGGTGTAATCCAGTTAGAAAGGAACATGAAACATTTTCAATACGTTAGAATCAATCACTGACACAAATTATTTTGATGACTCAGTCAGTTTCAGAATCACATACAATACAAAAAGAGAAAGGAGGGGCCCGTCACACAGGGTAAATATGCAGTACTGAATACTGGAATCGGAATGCATCACAAGGAATCGCTGCTTTTTTTTTTTTTTCTTCTTTTTTGCATGGATTAGTAACAAGATGAAGGACATTCAAAATGCTTCTAGGAAAAAAAATGCTTCTGGGTTTTTTTACGACAGCTTGACTGATCCTGTGTTAGAGTTAGACCCAATGTTTTCACTCTAGTCTTCTTAAAGGTTGCAAATGCAACCCTGAGTTTCCTTTTAAAAGATTACAATGAACATTACATTTTGTGAAGGGAAACAAAGAGTTAATTACAAGATGCAAAAAAGATAAGAAAGACAAACTACAGCATGAATATTGTTCAGAGGTACTAAGTGAGTGCTCTAAGCTATGGAACATGCTGAAATTCTATTGGTTTGTATGAGTTGGCATGAGGTAATAAGCTGTGTTCTGATTGGTGAGATGTATAAATACTCTTTTGCTACACCATATACAAGAATCCAGAGGCCCTTTTGCAGCTGCCCAGAGGATGCAGCAAACCTTGACAAGTCTGCAAGAGCATTTGGTGCATGTGGCCCAACCCCAGACAGGTCTCGTTTTCACCTCCATCAGCAGCAAGTGTCTCCATCTCTCAGAGCAATCTGGATCTGTGATCTCATTACCGAGCAGACTCAGGGTACTGGTGCTTTAGAATCCGACACCCTCTTCTGGCCTCCGCGGCATTGCACGTCACAGGTGCACAAACCTGCATGCAGACAGTACATTCATACATATACGAAAATAAATAAATAAATAAATTTTTTTTAAAAAGAGAGAGAGAAAAGAGGCCACCATCTCTGACCTAATTATGACATAAGAGATTGCAACACAAATGTGATGAGGGAGGTTCTTAAATACAACCGTCGTTAAGAGATAGTCAAACGACTCCTTTAGTCCAACCCCATCAGTGACTTGGGAAAGATGGTCAAGACCTGCATGGAGCTACCCAGGCGAGGTGCGCCATCCTTGATCCATGACTGAGGTCTAGCAGATACTTACTTTTACCCTTAAGGCCAAGCAATTGGCAACTGTGAAAAAGGTTAATGTAAAAGACTAATAATAAATTATGATAAAATAGCTACAGGACTGTCAACAATGTTAAGTCTTGGCCTAATTGGATAAAGTGCTTTCTTTTAAACATTGTGTGTCTTAAGTATAAATACAAATGATTATGATTCCTTAAAAAAGAGGTTTCCCAAGTTCTCTAATAAGACAAGGTTTTATAGTAAAGCTGTAGATGGTGGGCTACAAAAACGCTTTCCTCCCCCTATTGCTCTGAATGCACCTATCAAGGCCTGTCAACTCGGAGAGGCCTGCCGGTGATCAGTTAGAGGTATCCGAGTGCACACTGCCCAGGCCTTCCATAGGAGAAGTCACAGAAGATGGAGTTATTGCATCCTGCCAGCTCCGTTAGCATTTAAATCGTGTGGACTGTATAGCGAGTTCCTCCAAGGCTATATCACTGTAGCCTCCCGTCTGATCCATAACATGACGGAGGGGATCCACCAGAGTTTGGCGTGGTGGGTGAGTTGGTCTGGTTGTTCTGCACAGCTGCGGCCACAGCGTGTGCAGCAGTCACGGCATCTTTGCAGCACAGAGGTTGGCTTCCTCCTGAAACTTGCCGATATTCTTCTTGTACCTGATTCGTTTGTTGCCAAACCATTTGGAAACCTGTGACACAGTGATACTGAACTTCTTGGCCAGCTCCTCTTCGGCTTCTTCACTGGGGTAGGGGTTGCTGAGGTGTGAACAAAAATATTCATTCAAGATTTCTGTGGCCTGTTTACTGAAGTTTCGCCTTTTCCGTCTGGCATCAAGGAACCTTGATCTTAAAATCATAACTGCTTCACAAGTGCTTTGTTTGAGCTGCATCTGGATGGAACTAAATTTTCGATGAATGATGTCCACCATTCTTTCAGTCTCTTTTGGGGAAATGGGACGAGTTCTATTCTGTTCTCAGAGAAGGTCCATCACATTGTGTAGTGAATTCATTACAGGCCTGTTCATATTTCTCCAGTTCTGTGTGATAGATTTGTCTGGTCTGGGTCAATTTAGTTCTGTAATCTGAGTGTTCAATAGAGTTCTCTGAAGAGCCTCCAGAGGCTGCTGCTGCCGCCGATCCCCCACCTTTCTAAGGACCTGAAACCCCTTCTGCCAAAAGCATATTGTCCAGTCTCGTTAGCTGGGGGTCGGGAGGGTCCTCCTCCTGGGCTCCTCTGATGCTGAGACTATGGAAAAGACCACAAGCTCTGGCTATACTGTGGCCCTCCAGTGATTTCTTTTCAGGCTGATGTGGGAAGAAGTTATGCATTCCAAAATGCAGGACCGGAGCAGGGCATATGCCGAATCCATCTCTCTCAGCACTCCTCACTGACTGCTGCTGTTCCTTCAGATTCACTCATATCTTTATGAGTACTGACTGTGTGCCAGGCCCTGGGCTAGAAGCTGGAAGGAAGTGGAACAGGTTTGGGCCCTTCAGGAGCTTAGTCACTGGAGTCTGTAAACAGCTACTGTGCACATTTCTCAAGACGCCTTGAATGAAGCACCCTACTACAAACTTCTCTGTGACTTGTGGCCTGCCAAGATCGTAAACCAAAGTAAACACTCTGGGAATATTTGTGAACTGAAGTGAAAACATGATCTCTGGGACATTCGAGTGTATTCTAGTTTGTGATGCAGGAAGCACAATGATGAAATATTTCTCAAGGTCTCAACTCTAAGCTAACTCATTGTTAGGAAAGCTGAAGAGTATTGAGTCCTTGGGAACAGCAAAATATCAGTAAGATTAAGGTGACAAGTTACTGTTATCATTAATAATAATAGCTGCCTTTTATTACTAAGTCAGTATGTGCTGATCACTATGCTAAACTGTAGATGTTGATACACTAAAGTAACAATGTAGATCAATTACTTAGGAATGGTGAGGATTAATGAAGAGTCCCAACACAGAGGAAGTTCACACCCAGGTTGGCTTGGATCTAGAAAATATGGAAGATATTCATCCCACAATACCCACTACCCCTCACACAAGGAACACACACACACACACACACACACACACACACACACACACACACAGGCAATGCTTTTAAAATAATCCAAAGGCCTCCAATCACCCTGGAAATGCACTGACTAGCGGTGTTTTCATTTTGTCTTGATGACTTCAAGGTTTGGAGAATGGCCACCTGGACATGATCAACACTGGGAGCCTGGAGCTTTCCATCCGGCCCATCTCTGCAACATGTTCACATCGCCAGCATGGCCTGCTGCTGAGGTGCCTGTGGCCAGTTAACGGGCACTGTATCCAGCTCTGTGTGTAAAGGAAACACAATTAACTGGCGAGGCTAAAGGGTAAAAGATTCATTTGGGGGATGGGTGTGGTGGCACACACCTTTAATCCCAGCACTAGGGAGGCAGAAACAGGCAAATCTTTGTGAGATTAAGGCCACCCTGGTCTACACAGTGAGTTCAAGGCCAGCTGGGGTTACAGGAAGACCCTGACTAAAAAAGATAGAAAGAGAGATGGGGAGGAGAGGGAAAGAGAGAAAAAGATTTGCAGAATCCGTTGGTCTTATGAGTGAAAGTCAATTTGTCCCATCAAGAATCAGTTGGGACGTTTTAAATCCTCTCCAGACTAGGAGAGTAGAAGAGGCCAGTGATGGCTCACTGAGTAAAGGCCCTTGACATCAAGTTTGACAACCTGAGTCCTGTTCCTGGGATCCTCATTGTGGAAGGCAAGAACTGACTTCCATAAGATGTCCCCCACCTCCAGTGCATGCCATGGTATGTATTCCCCTCCCCGGAGACATAAAAAAGTGAATATAATTTAAAAATTAAGTTCTATTTAGAACAATTTAAAATAAAAGAAAGTTAAGCATTCCTTCTCAGGACACATAATTTTGATGAAGAGATTTCCCTTCATGGGAATCTCAGTTGCTAAGAGCCAGAAGATGATGGGAGAATTTGTTAAAGTACAATGATGGAGTTGGACCGTGCTGTGCTGCTGTGCAGACTGCCCACTGGAAAAGGACCGTGCTGTGCTGCTGTGCAGACTGTCCACTGGAAAAGGACCATGCTGTGCTGCTGTGCAGACTGTCCACTGGAAAAAGACCACACTGTGATGCTGTGCAGACTGTCCACTGGAAAGGGACCACACTGTGCTGCTGTGCAGACTGCCCACTGGAAAGGGACCATGCTGTGCTGCTGTGCAGACTGCCCACTGGAAAAGGACCACGCTGTGCTGCTGTGCAGACTGTCCACTAGAAAAGGACCACGCTGTGCTGCTGTGAAGACTGTGCACTGGAAAAGGACCACGCTGTGCTGCTGTGAAGACTGTCCACTGGAAAAGGACCATGCTGTGCTGCTGTGCAGACTGTCCACTGGAAAAGGACCACTCTGTGCTGCTGTGCAGACTGTTCACTGGAAAGGGACCGTGTTGTGCTGCTGTGCAGACTGCCCACTGGAAAAGGACCACGCTGTGCTGCTGTGCAGACTGCCCACTGGAAAAGGACCACGCTGCTGTGCTGCTGTGCAGACTGTCCACTGGAAAAGGACCACACTGTGATGCTGTGCAGACTGTCCAGTGGAAAGGGACCATACTGTGCTGCTCTGCAGACTGCCCACTGGAAAGGGACCATGCTGTGCTGCTGTGCAGACTGCCCACTGGAAAAGGACCATGCTGTGCTGCTGTGCAGACTGTCCACTGGAAAAGGACCATGCTGTGCTGCTGTGCAGACTGTCCACTGGAAAAGGACCATGCTGTGCTGCTGTGCAGACTGTCCACTGGAAAAGGACCACGCTGTGCTGCTGTGCAGACTGTCCACTGGAAAGGGACCATGCTGTGCTGCTGTGCAGACTGTCCACTGGAAAGGGACCATGCTGTGCTGCTGTGCAGACTGTCCACTGGAAAAGGACCATGCTGTGCTGCTGTGCAGACTGTCCACTGGAAAGGGACCATGCTGTGCTGCTGTGCAGACTGTCCACCGGAAAGGGACCATGCTGTGCTGCTGTGCAGACTGTCCACTGGAAAAGGACCATGCTGTGCTGCTGTGCAGACTGTCCACTGGAAAAGGACCACGCTGTGCTGCTGTGCAGACTGTCCACTGGAAAGGGACCATGCTGTGCTGCTGTGCAGACTGTCCACTGGAAAGGGACCATGCTGTGCTGCTGTGCAGACTGTCCACTGGAAAAGGACCATGCTGTGCTGCTGTGCAGACTGTCCACTGGAAAAGGACCACGCTGTGCTGCTGTGCAGACTGTCCACTGGAAAGGGACCATGCTGTGCTGCTGTGCAGACTGTCCACTGGAAAGGGACCATGCTGTGCTGCTGTGCAGACTGTCCACTGGAAAAGGACCATGCTGTGCTGCTGTGCAGACTGTCCACTGGAAAAGGACCACGCTGTGCTGCTGTGCAGACTGTCCACTGGAAAGGGACCATGCTGTGCTGCTGTGCAGACTGTCCACTGGAAAGGGACCATGCTGTGCTGCTGTGCAGACTGTCCACTGGAAAAGGACCATGCTGTGCTGCTGTGCAGACTGTCCACTGGAAAAGGACCACGCTGTGCTGCTGTGCAGACTGTCCACTGGAAAGGGACCATGCTGTGCTGCTGTGCAGACTGTCCACTGGAAAGGGACCATGCTGTGCTGCTGTGCAGACTGTCCACTGGAAAAGGACCATGCTGTGCTGCTGTGCAGACTGTCCACTGGAAAAGGACCACGCTGTGCTGCTGTGCAGACTGTCCACTGGAAAGGGACCATGCTGTGCTGCTGTGCAGACTGTCCACTGGAAAGGGACCATGCTGTGCTGCTGTGCAGACTGTCCACTGGAAAAGGACCATGCTGTGCTGCTGTGCAGACTGTCCACTGGAAAAGGACCACGCTGTGCTGCTGTGCAGACTGTCCACTGGAAAAGGACCACGCTGTGCTGCTGTGCAGACTGTCCACTGGAAAGGGACCGTGCTGTGCTGCTGTGCAGACTGCCCACTGGAAAAGGACCACGCTGTGCTGCTGTGCAGACTGCCCACTGGAAAAGGACCACGCTGTGCTGCTGTGCAGACTGTCCACTGGAAAGGGCCTGTGCTGTGCTGCTGTGCAGACTGTCCACTGGAAAAGGACCATGCTGTGCTGCTTTGCAGACTTTCCACTGGAAAAGGACAGTGCTGTGCTGCTGTGTAGACTGTCCACTGGAAAAGGGCCATGCTGTGCTGCTGTGCAGACTGTCCACTGGAAAAGGACACCTGGGTGGAGGATCAAGTGAGGGGAGTCACTGATGCAGTCAGGCCAGGGCCACAGACAGGCTCAGGCCTGTACAGGTTGGAGGGGAATTCTGTCCACTCTTGTTCCCACAATATGTCCTGGTACCTGGCCTGGAGACCATGATTTTTAGAATCATATTAGTGAGAAAAGATGTCGCCCCTTCACTTTTCTAAACCTTTACCCATAATTTGGAGGGGCCGGAATAGTGAATTCCAGCCTTCCACTGTCCGGCTCAAAAGCCACTGCCCACATGTGATTCTCAGAGTCTTTGAATGTGACCGATGTGAACAGAGATGTGTTATACATGCAAAATCCTTCCATTTCAAAGAGCTAGCACAAAAGAACGCAAAATATGCGCAAATAAATTTCACATTGAATACATGTGAAATGATTTAACATAGCAGATTAGAGAAAATATAGTCTTAAATGTAATTTCACCTCTTCTTTTTCCCTTTTAAATGTGGCTACTAGAAACTTGGAAATAGTCCATGTGGTCTGCATGAATTCCTCTTGGAGAGTGCTGCTCAAAGCCAGGCAGCGCTACTCTTCACATCCTCTACTCTGCAGCTCTGCTTCTTCCAGCAAGTTTCTTAATGGGTTCCTTTCTTCAAAAGTTGAGTTGATGACCTCACAGAGCTATGCTAAAGAGCAAAGGAGGTAACAAATATACCTTATCACTGATAGATATTTATCATTATTATTATTTCTGTGTCCTGGCCTTACAGCCCATTAGGTAGAAGGAGGTAGATACTCCCAGCATTCTACTGCACAGGTAGAAGTTGGTGCCAGAATTACACCAGAGTTTCCAGCTTGAAGATCTACCTTTCAGCAGCATTTTCACTTTCCAGAAAGCCCTTTCTTTCCTTCCTTCTTTCTTTCTTTTTCCTCTCTCTCTCTCTCTCTTTCTCTCTCTCTCTCTCTCTCCCTCTTTCCCTCCTCCCTTCCATCCTTCCTTACTTCTTTCTTCCTGGCATGGTTTCGAAGAAGGATTTCTAAAACAAAGGAAGTATTCTTGTGTAGGTGTCTGACACTAGCTACCAAAACACAGTGCATGGGGTCCCTGGATGACCATTACCCCAGGTTAACTGCAGACCCCATCTCCTAATCCCCCTTCACTGGGATCAGGTTATGTATTTCCATCAGCATTTTCTGTCTGTGTCATAAATATCTTGTCCTTTTCTCCTTTTAGCACCTAAAAGCAAAGCCCACTAGCCTATATTCAGCACTTAAATCCAGCTTTTTCTTAAGCAGGTGAAGGCAAGAAAGAACATTCAGAGTTTTCATTTAAAAAAAAAAAAGGCACTGGGCATGGTGGCATGGCACACGCCTTTAATCCCAGCATTCTTTAGGCAGAAGCAGGCAGATCTCTTGAGTTCAAGGCCAGCCTAGTGTACAGGGCAAGTTCCAGGCCAGCTGGGGCTACAGGGAGACTTTGTCTCAAAAACACCAAAAAAGGAGGGGTCGCTCTCAGGGTTGGAGACCTTTCAGTGGTTAGGAGCACTGGCTGCTCTTACAGAGGACTTCAATTTGGTTCCCAGCACCCAGATGGTGGCTAGCAACCATCTATAACTCCCAGTTCCAGGGGATCTGACACCCTTTTCTGACCTCTGTGGGCATTGCATGACTGTGTGCACTTACATACATTCAGGCAATACACTCATACACATAAAATAAAATAAAAATAAAATGTTTAAAATAAATAATAAAATGTAAAAGGCCTCAGTGAGACCTGATGTCAAATCTCCAGTACTGGCATCGTAATCTGGGTATGGTGATTCATGTCTCTAATGCCAGCACTGGGGTTTGGTGAAGAAACGATCCTTGAAGCTCAATGCTCAGCCAGCCTAGCCAACTCGGTGATGTCCAGTCCTAGTGAGAGACCCTGTCTCAAAACAGAAGACAGAAAAGTGGCTGAGAAAAGCAGCCAACATCAACTTCTGGCTTACACACACATGTACATCTGGACACGTGTACCTGCACTCACACATGTGAACACAGGAACCAACATGCGCCCGCACATACGCCTGCCCTCCTCCTCACACACAAAAGCCTTAAAGATCTTTACAAGTCTTTGGTCAAGGCGCATTTCTCTGCGAGTACATCGCAATGTTTTTAATTAAACAAAGTTGGGATGTGAGGACAGATACATCCGTGTGACTGCTCAGCTTCCAGAAAAGACTGAATGTTTGCTCACTCACTTACTCCATTTCAGAGGACTAACATCAAATTTCCACAACAGCCTCCCCTGATCCTTTGACTTTTCTCTCATATGCCTCTGGCTCGTGGATTCATTTTTTTGTGATAGTTTGGAACTTCAATGCCTCCCAAAGCTCAAATGTTGACAGTCGGGTCCCTAGCTGATGGTCCTAGGGAGCTGGTGGAAATGTGTGTGGTGGGCTTTGTGTGGAGGAAATGGCATTTTAAAGGGTGTGTCATTGAAAGATGTGCTGCGGCCCTGACCTGCTCCTCCCACTCTCTACTTCCTGCTCCTCCCACTCTCTCTACTTCCTGCTCCTCCCACTCGCTACTTCCTGTTCCTCCCACTCTCTTTCTGCTCCCCCCACTTCCTGTTCCTCCCACTCTCTACTTCCTGTTCCTCCCACTCTCTACTTCCTGCTCCTCCCACTCTCTCCACTTCCTGTTCCTCCCACTCTCTTTACTTCCTGCTCCTCCCAATCTCTTTACTTCCTGTTCCTCCCACTCTCTTTACTTCCTGCTCCTCCCACTCTCTTTACTTCCTGTTCCTCCCACTCTCTACTTCCTGCTCCTCCCACTCTCTACTTCCTGCTCCTCCCACTCTCTACTTCCTGCTCCTCCCACTCTCTACTTCCTGCTCCTCCCAATCTCTTTACTTCCTGTTCCTCCCACTCTCTTTACTTCCTGCTCCTCCCACTCTTTTTACTTCCTGCTCCTCCTACTCTCTACTTCCTGCTCCTCCCACTCTCTTTACTTCCTGTTCCTCCCACTCTCTTTACTTCCTCCCACTCTCTTTACTTCCTGCTCCTCCCACTCTCTACTTCCTGCTCTTCCCACTCTATTTACTTCCTGGCCACCATGAAGTGAGAAGCTTTTGTTGTCTGTTGTTTATAAAATTTTTACAAATACTTTATCATTTTTCATTTTATGTATATGAGGGCATTGCCTGCATGTGTGTTAAGTGCACCCATATTGTGTAATGATGACGAGGTCAGTAGAGGTCATCAGATGTCCCTGGAACTGGCGTTACTGACAGTTGTTAGCTACCATGTGGGTGCTGGGAATTGAACCCGGATCCTCTGCAAGAGCAGCCAGTGCTCTTAACCACTGAGCCATCTCTCCAGCCCCAGAGGTGAGTAGTTCTGCTCCACCACGCCCTGCCCACTGTGACGTTCTGCCTCCTCACAGGTGCATAACATCCATGGCCAGACACCTCTGAAGGCATGATCCCCAATCAGGTTTCCAGCTTTGCATCTTCTCTCAGCAACGAAAAGCTAACTCATGCACCTTTCTCACGTACTCTCACACCTGAGACCTCACGACTGCAGAGTTCCTCACTGTGATAACAGACTCAAAATTAAATGATTAAGAACAGAACAATAAAAAAAAAAAAAAGTCACTATCTGCTGGTCGAATCTGCGCTCCAAAAGCTATGCACCTTTCTGAGTGTCAAAACTTTCCACCCAAAGTCAGAGAACAAGGTGTAAACAAACTGTGCACCAAAGGCTTTGAGCTAGAGATGGCCTAGCGGTTAAGAGTGCCGACCGCTCTTACAGAGGACCCAGGTTCGATCCCCAGCACCCACATGGTGGAGAGCCGCCTGAAACTCCAATTCCAGGAGAACTCCAGTTCCAGGGGAATACGACACCCTCTTCTGACCTCCGCGGCATTGCACGACACGGGTGCACAAACTTGCATGCAGACAGTACATTCATACACATACAGAAATAAATAAAATTAATAAAAAAAATTAAAAGAAATGAGCATCCTCTGAGAAATCCAGACTGAGTTGAGCCTCGTGATCTGTGTAAGTTCTACACCGCCCTTTGTCAAAAAGCCTCTGCCATGTTCCTCTTTCTTTTCTCTCTCTCTCCCCTCAGTTTCATTGTTTCCAGTATTCTCTGAACTGGAAAACATTTTATAGTTCTGAAATACAAGGAGGTGTGGCCTGAGCCCTGGCTTGCTTTTCATTGAGATGAATGAACGAATGATTAGTAGATCCAAGACACTGTCCAGAAATGAAAGATGATAAAAAGACTAATGAGCACTGTGTGCGCCCTCGAGGAGTTTCAGTCTAGAGGAAGGGCTCAGATGTGCATTCGGTCATTCAACACATATTTATTAAGTGCATGCCAAGCACACTCTTAACATACAGAACACTGTAGGGAATAAAGAAGGCCATTGCACACTCTGGAGAAGGGAGATACATGATGAAATAACTGTGTAGTGTATCTATTACTGCATGATCAACTCAGTCTTGTTCACCACCTATTGCTGGGTCTCTGTCTACTGGTTGCCTAGTGACATCACTCTTTCCTTTGTGAAGTTAGATGTGACTTGTTATGATAAATGACTTCAGTATCAAGGTTTATTTACCACTTGCAGGCAGAAAAACTTTACGGGTCAATGTGCAAACCATTCCATCCCTTCCTCAGTGCTGCATAATCCTGAAAAACTGCATTAAAAGATGACTGCCCCCTGAGACCCTGAATGATTACCATGAGTACAGCCCCTGCTAGCTTGCAGTGAATGTGTAGGAGAAAGACACATGTTTACTTTGCTTAGAGACTATCAGCCACTACAGCCCTTCCCTGACACAAAAGGGTATCTGTAGACTAGATTCTAAAAGCACACAAGCCTGATAACCTGAGCATGATTCGTAGAATCCATGTGTAATAATAATATAAAAAATCCAGATGCCGGGGCTGGAAAGATGGCCTAGCTGTTAAGAGTACCGACTGCTCTTGCAGAGGACCTAGGTTTGATCCCCAGCACCCACATGGTGGCTGAGAACCATCTTTAACTCCAGTTCCAGGGGAATCCGACTCCCTCTTCTGACCTCCGTGGCATTGCGCGACATGGGTGCACAAACCTACATGCAGACAGTACATTCATACACATAAATAAAATAAAATAAAATAAAATAAAATAAAATAAAATAAAATAAAATAAAATAAAAAATAAAGTAAAATAAAATAAAAAGCCAGATGCCAGGGCATGCAGGTGTAATCCCAGCACTCCTGCAGTGAGATCGAAGTGGAGACTACAGGGCTGGAGAAATGGCTCTGTGGTTAAGAGCACTGGCTGCTCTTGCAGAGGACCCAGGTTCGATTCCCAGCACCCACATGGCGGTCAGTAACTGTCCATAACTCAGGCTCCACAGTAATCCGATGCCTTCTTTTGACCTCTGCAGGTATTACAAGACATGGACACACTTACATACATCCAGGCAATATACTCATACACATAAAATAAAAATAATAAAAAAATAAAAATTTTAAAAGCCATTTCTGGGGCTGGGGAGAGGGCTCAGTGGTTAAGAGCACTGGCTGCTCTTGCAGAGGATGTGGTTTCAGTTCCCAGCATCCTCACATGAGCTAAAAAACATCTGTAACTCCAGTTCCAGGGCATCTGATGCCTTCTTCTGACCTCCGTGGACATTGCATGACACAGGTGCACTTACATATGTGCAGGCAACACATTCATACACAGAAAATAAAAATAATGGAGAAATTGTAGAAAAAAGAAAGTGAAGAGTAGAGAATGACTCCAGAAGCTGTTAGACAGCTAAGCAGAGCAGCACAGTAGAAGAGAGACCCTGCTTCAACGAGGTGGAAGGGAAGAACCCACTCCCAAAACATGTTCTATGATCTCCACATATGTGGCTGCACCTCCCCCTGCCCACTGATAAATAAATAATATAAAAAATAAGGGCAGGCAGAGTGGTCCAAGTCCTTAATCCCAGCTCTTCCAGGAGACAAAGATAGTCAGATCTCTGTGATAGTGAGGCCAACCTTGTGTACATAGTGCATTCCAGGACAGCTGGGGCAACAGGGAGACTTTGTCTCAAAAATAAATAAATAAATAAATAAATAAATAAATAAATAAATAAACAAACCAGGGTTAGGATATACAAGAAAGATACGGCGGTAATAGATTCTGTTTTAGATGTGGGGAAGAGAAGTCATCGATAATAGATCGACATTGGAGCAGAGATGTTCAAGAAATCAGAGTGTCAGCCACAAGCGTATATGTGTGAATCACAGGGGTGGGACAGGCAAGCACAGGGGCTTTGAGATAAGAGCATGCCTAGAGTGTTTGAGGGGGCCACTGTGGCCAAAGCATTGGAAGCAGGAAAGGACATGGCAGGAAAAGAATTTGAGAAGATTGATGGGGAGTGGAGGAGGAGAAAGACCTCTGACTACACGTCATATACATAAAGGTCAGGTGCAAGGGAGTGTCAGAGCAGGAGACATGCCAGCCAACGTGTGACTAGTGCTCGAGTGGTTAGGTCTGACTCTCATCTCCGCCCCAACACTTAGGTCAGACTGTATTGATGCACTGGCACTTGTGCTCACATCCCTCCTCAACCCTACTACTACATCCCTGCTTGGCTTCCAGCTTTATTCTCCTGAACCTGAATCACTGCAGAAGCTCTTCAATGGCATGAGTCCTTCTACTCTTGTAACCCTGAAATGAACTTTCAATGCTATTATCACTTTCTCCTTTGAAAAGTCAAAACTGATCAAGTCATGCAGTCCTAGTTATAACACATCAATGGCTTCTGGCTCCATAAGGAAAATGAAAGCAAACCCAACTCCTCAGCGTTGTAGGCAAGGTCCCCGTAATCACATCCCAGCCCATGGGTCCTCCTCTCCAGTCTTGACTACATAGTCACCCTCTTCCCCTCCCCTCCCCTCCAAAATTCTCTCACTCCTTTAACTCCCCCCGACACACACAAGTCGTGTTCATTCTATTGTGCTCATACATGGCTCTGTCTTAGCCCTTTTCACATACTTCACTGCAGACACCACTCAAAGCCTCCTTTGCACAATGTCCCGTGACACTGTCTGTATGACAGGCTCTTCTCTCCCTGACCTTGGCATTTTGGAAATTATATCTATGGTTGCATGCGCATTTCTGTGAAGGTGTTGTTGCCCCTAACAGTGTATGACTCTCTTCTCTAATGTAGATAGACCATGTGCAGGTCTTCTGCCAAGGCGTCAGTGTGATGTTTCCTTCAAAACCACTCTGAGCGTCTTTCCTAGATCTTGCTTCCTAAACCTGTTCTAGACGTTGCTTCGTACCTGCTTCCTACCTGGCTTTACTTCTGTCTGACAGTCTGAGCTTAGTGGTTCCATCTGGTATGGTTTTCGTGTGTCACATTTCATGTGTTGGAAGCTTGGTTCAGGGTGATTGTAATGGAAGGTGGTTGTCACCTTTAAGAGGTGGGAGGTAGTGGGATATCCTCAGGTCATGTGAGAGTGCCACTTAGGGTAGGGATTAGGTTCTCCCTGACTCCTTAGCAGTTCTCTCCAGAGCGTTGTAAAACCTGAGCCTGACACCACTCAGCTGACTTCCTGTTTGCAGTGGAATCCTTTCCTGTCTCCTGGGCTTCCTCCATAAACATTTGCCATGAAGTGATGCAGGCAAAGGGGACCCTCGTCAGAGCCTGCTCTATGCTCTTAAGACATTTGTTTTCTAAAACCATAAGCTAAGTAAATCTCTTTCTTTTTCTTTTTTTTAATGTTTTTGAGACAGGGTCTCCCTGTAGCCCCAGCTGTCCTGGAACTCACTCTGTAGACCAGGCTGGCCTTGAACTCACAGAGATCCGCCTGCCTCTGCCTCCCAAGTGCTAGGATTAAAGGCGTGCGCCACCACGCCCGGCTGTAAATCTCTTTCTTTCTAGTTAGCCTGCCTCATATAGTTCATTATAGCCCAAAGACCGAAGGACCCAGATCTGACATCCAAGAGCAGAAAGCTCAGCTCCTCTGGAAAGAAGAGCAGGAGCCAAGAGAGAAGGAACACCTCCCTTCTCCCACTGCCCCCCTCTTCTTCTCTTCTCAGTTTGCTGGCCCACAGCAAACCTTCACTTCCCTCTGTGAGGCTGGGACTGACCGTGGCATCGCCGATGTGTCTGTATGCACATTTTTCCAGGCCCTGTCCTGGTCATTCTTCATCTTCTGGATGTGAGGACATTTTGCAAAATGGACAAGCTCAAAATGTCATTTTAGATTTTCTTTTCATTAGCCAAGGAGACATAGGCAAGAACAAAGGAAAGCCACCTGCGCTTCATTAATATGCCTTGTTTTCCTTTACTTTTACCTTTATTCCCTGAAATCAGTGCTGCACAGAAATTCTTCCTAACACAGTTATGCTCCCCCTCCCACCCCAAATTTGGAAGCCCACAGGCAAGAGCTGTCCCAGCCCACACCATAGTCCCTGCATGCCTCTTGACTTCCTCAGAGCTCCTGTGGGCCTTTTCAGGACAGAAAAGAGTCAAAACACACTCCTTGAGGCAAATGGCCCCAGGAGGAGATTTGTGCTAGCATAACAGAGTTGGACAAGAAGCGCAGCTCATTCTAACCTCTCGCCCATATCAGGATGCATATTTGAGAAGAATTGCCAAGTATTAAAAAGAGGAAAGGCACACAACCTCATTCTTGTGGTTTTTGTACCCCGATTTCAGACAGGCTTGGACAAATTCTAAGTCTATTGCTAAGTGATGGGTCTAAATGAATTTAAGAAATTAAGGGGAGAAGGAAGATGTGGAGGGAGAGGTTAAGGGAAGATGCACCCTGGTGGGGCCGCCCAGACTGCTGGAGGGAGCTGCTGTTGGTTATCCCTCAAGCCTTTTCCAACTTTGTGCCATTGAGGGAGGTTGGGGCAGATTGAAGGAAGATCTACTAGCTCCCTAAGCTAGTGCAGAGTGGAGAAAGGGGAAATGCAGCTCGGCTCCGCAGGGTGAGGCCAGTTCAGTGCTAGAGTGCTGTGCAAGCAGCTATCATCATAGAGGTGAGCAACACCTACCCCTGAACTATGAGATAGGGCCTGGTTCTTCAAGTTGTCTGGGTATACCACTTCTGATCCAGGCAGCCCAAGACTTTCATTTTGAGTGTTCAATACAAAGTCTAGGGCTAGAAATTTGAATGAGTTTCTTATTTATCCATTCGATAGCATCATAATGATACAGTGGCCCCATGACTGGAACTGGGCTGCCAGTCTCTGTTTTGTTTTGAGAACTCTCACTTCTTAGAACACTATGCCTGGCTTCCTGGCACTCCAGCTGGCAGGGAGTTTCCATGTGCACAACTTCAGCCTCTGAGCCTGTGAACTAATCTAATCTATTGGTTCTATTTCTCTGAAGAATGCTGATTAATACCCATGCTGGTCTAAGGACATCTACATGATACATGACATCTTCAAATACCGGGAAACAGTCTCTCTCTCTCTCTCTCTCTCTCTCTCTCTCTCTCTCTCCCCCCATCTGTCTTTTAACCTCTTCCTCTCCCCCTCCTTTTCCCTCTCCCTCTGTATGTGATTGTATGAGCAGGTGAGCATGCACACATGTGCGTATGCACGTGGAACTCTTCAATTCCACTGGGCCATCTGACTAGTGAGCACCAAGGGTCTGCCTGTCTCCGCATTGCCCGCACTAGGCTTAGAAACACTTGCCATTATTCTCAGTGTTTTAAACTGGGTTCTGCTGTCAAACTCATACCCTCATGCTTACACAGATGAGCCGTCTTCCCAGCCGCTGATTGTTTGTTTGTTTGTTGTTGTTTTTTTTTTTTGTCTCCTTCCTCAACTACCTCTCCTGTAGTTCCCTACTTAATTTAGACTTTTCTGTTCCACCTGTACAGTTACCATCCCATCCAGTCTCATTTGTCCCAGACACAGGTCTAACGTCCCTTCCTGAAGCATAGTAGGTACTGGTTCTTTGTCTTGCTCAGAACATAGTCAGTCCCCAGCCCTCCTTAGCNAAGCCCACAGGCAAGAGCTGTCCCAGCCCACACCATAGTCCCTGCATGCCTCTTGACTTCCTCAGAGCTCCTGTGGGCCTTTTCAGGACAGAAAAGAGTCAAAACACACTCCTTGAGGCAAATGGCCCCAGGAGGAGATTTGTGCTAGCATAACAGAGTCGGACAAGAAGCGCAGCTCATTCTAACCTCTCGCCCATATCAGGATGCATATTTGAGAAGAATTGCCAAGTATTAAAAAGAGGAAAGGCACACAACCTCATTCTTGTGGTTTTTGTACCCCGATTTCAGACAGGCTTGGACAAATTCTAAGTCTATTGCTAAGTGATGGGTCTAAATGAATTTAAGAAATTAAGGGGAGAAGGAAGATGTGGAGGGAGAGGTTAAGGGAAGATGCACCCTGGTGGGGCCGCCCAGACTGCTGGAGGGAGCTGCTGTTGGTTATCCCTCAAGCCTTTTCCAACTTTGTGCCATTGAGGGAGGTTGGGGCAGATTGAAGGAAGATCTACTAGCTCCCTAAGCTAGTGCAGAGTGGAGAAAAAAGGGAAATGCAGCTCGGCTCGCAGGGTGAGCCAGTTCAGTGCTAGAGTGCTGTGCAAGCAGCTATCATCATAGAGGTGAGCAACACCTACCCCTGAACTATGAGATAGGGCCTGGTTCTTCAAGTTGTCTGGGTATACCACTTCTGATCCAGGCAGCCCAAGACTTTCATTTTGAGTGTTCAATACAAAGTCTAGGGCTAGAATTTGAATGAGTTTCTTATTTATCCATTCGATAGCATCATAATGATACAGTGCCCCATGACTGGAACTGGGCTGCCAGTCTCTGTTTGTTTTGAGAACTCTCACTTCTTAGAACACTATGCCTGGCTTCCTGGCACTCCAGCTGGCAGGGAGTTTCCATGTGCACAACTTCAGCCTCTGAGCCTGTGAACTAATCTAATCTATTGGTTCTATTTCTCTGAAGAATGCTGATTAAACCCATGCTGGTTCAAGGACACATAATGATACATGACATCTTCAAAAGAGGGAAAACAGTTCTCTCTCCTCTTCTCTCTCTCTTCTCTCTCTCTCTCTCTCCCCCCATCTGTCTTTTAACCTCTGTGTATCAGTCAGATTTTCATCACTGTGATAAAATACCTCCGAAAAACCATTTTAAAGGAAATGATTTATTTTGGCTCATGGTTGCGAGGTCTTCTGCTTGTCGTAGATATGCCCCTCACCCACCACCCCCCAGAGCCAAGATTGGAGCACCAACAATTCGTTTTTTTAATATATATATTATATATATATATATATATATATATATTATATATTATAAAAATCTAGACCGTGTCCCCATACCCCCACCCCAGAGAGCTCATGCATTGTCCAAACATGCTTTTCATCTCTTTCTCAGTCTTTCTCAATATTCTCCATGTGAAATTGACTGTTTTGAGCAGAAGTTCACTGCTTCGTCAGTTCTTTGATGCAGTCCTTTCTGGTTGTTGCTCTTGTTGTTATTGTGTGTGTTTCCAATATGCATCACTCCCAACTGCTTTGGACAAAAGTCTCAAGGGGCCATGCACAAGAAATACACTAAACTAGGTAATTGGCACTAGCATCCACCAGATGAGGGATAACATTCATTGTTTGTTTTCTGGGACTGTGTTACTTCACTCAGCATGATGTCCTCTAGCTCCAGCCATTTTCCTGCAAAGCTCATGATGTCATCTTTCTTTACTGCTGCATAGAACTCCATTGTGTGGATGTACCACATTTTCTCTATCCACTCATCAGTTGAGGGGCATTTGGGTTGGTTCCAACTCCTTGCTATTGTGAAGAGAGCTGAAATAAACATGGCCGTGCATGTATCTCTGCAGTGGGGTGAGTCTTGAGGGTACATACCTAGGAGTGGTATGGCTGGGTCGGGTGGCAAGTTCATTCCAAGTCTTCCAAGGGTTCTCCACACTGCTTTCCATAGTGGCTGTACGAGTTTACATTCCCACCAGCAGTGGATGAGTGTTCCCCTTTCCCCACAACCTCTCCAGCACTTGGTATCGTTTGTTTTCTTGATCCTAGCCAATCTTATTGGATTAAGATGATATCTTAAAGTGGTTTTGATTTGCATTTCCTTAATGATTAGTGATGTTGAACACTTCTTAAGGTGTTTCTCAGCCATTTCTAATTCCTCACTCGTGAAGTCTCCATTCAGCTCTTTGTGGAGCAGCAGCAATTTGACAATGACTCACTCCAAGAATGACTGGCTCATGTAGAACATCAGTTTATTTCCCCCAAAGACTCGGGTTTATATAGACAAAAAGTTGGCAGCTATTAGCAAGCTCACGCAGGAGCAACATTCCAAGACAATGTTTGCGAAAACGAGACATGTGACCTTATTACAGAGGAGCTGGGAGAGGCTTTACACGAAGGACCTATGTGAAGCAGATAACAATTCAAGGTTCCTTCATCAAGATGACTTTTCTTAGAACAAGGGGCTCCAGGGTCTGGTGGCCAGTTGAGTCTCTTATCAGCCAGGCAGTATTCTGCCTAGCGGGTTTTTGTGAGATACTGTTTTCAGTCTCTCTACCCTATCTAAGACACAGCTGCTGTCCAGGGTTCCTGGACTCCACTTTATTCCAAGTTAAATTCATCCAAGTCAGCAACAATGGCATCAGGAGTTTCAGCAAATGGTCACCTGACTCAATGGCTTTTAGGTCTATGATGAAGCAGAATGTCACAGTGGAAGAGCAGGGTAGTAGAAAGCTGTTCATCTCATGCCAGGCAGGAAGCAGAAGAGGCACACAAAGGAGACAAGATACACCTTTCAAAGGCATACCCAAGACTCAAATCCACTTTAATTCAGTTATGAAGTAATTGATGGATTATCCATTGATGAGGTTAGTGGTCTCATGTTCCCATCATTCTTAATAGTGTCACACTGGAAACCATGCCTTCAACACAACAAGCTTTTTCTCAGACACTTTATATACAACGCATGACACTTGGCATGGATTAATAGCATGTGTTTATTGAAACCAATGAACTTCTTTTTACGTTCTAGCTATGCACAAGGTTCATCCAGAGACACTGAGAATGGATAGGATCCAATTAAAAGGTAGAAAACCCTCCTTCTCATGAGTCTCCCTGTTCCTAATCTTTGAAATAAGGTTTTAATACCAGAGTGGTGTGATTTTCGTATCACCTCAGTAATCACTAAAATGATAGAAACCAGGAAGCAAGTTCTTCTGAGGCAGTCAGAAGACTGGTGCCTGTCTGTGTTCCTCAGCCTGGGTGTGAATTGATATCACCTGGGATTCTTTAAATTCCCGAGAAGAAAGACAACTTCAGGAGGTTCCTCAGTAGAAAACTGTCATAATTACCCAAGCAGATAGACTAGATCTGCTGCCTCAACAGTAGGAAAGAGGAAGATACTAAAGCTGTGTTAGGGTGCGCTTCCGAATCAGTGCATACGCCTGGCATTCTTGTGTTTGGAAGGCACGAAGACCACTACTCAGCTCCCTGACGCATCGTCCTGCCCATGAAACCTTCTTTTCTCTTGTTCACACTTCCCAGAAGTAAAGCCCAGGGCTCTGTGCCTCTTAGGATGAGACCCCTTTCACTTGTGGGACTGCACCACACTCCCCACACCTTAGCAGGCTTGGGTTATTTTTCTAGGTAGCTCATCGAACTCATCTACATGGACCTGAGTTATAGTTGGCTCTTCTATAATAAGGTATGCTCTAAGCCAGATGAGCTGTGGTCCCTGGATCAAGTCCTGCCTACCGCTTGGTTTGAAAATAGTTTTACTGCCCTCTCATTCATGTTTTGTCCATGAAAGTTTTTATGTTTACAACAGAATTGAGGAGGTGCGTCACTCACCAAACAAGACACTTACTATTTGGCTTTATACAGAAAGTGATTATGAATCATGGTCTAAGCTTCTTTGCTGCCCAGTAACGGTTTAAGAATGGGAACATGAGCTCTTAATAGTCAACCAACTATGATTAAGGTTGTTTCTACACTTTCCTGGGAAGACAGAAAAGGAGTAGGTGATCTGTTCATCCTCTGACTATTGCTGTGTCTGAGAGTCAACCCAACGAAGATGGCAGGGAGGATAGGTATTGAGCAGGGTTTTGTAGGGCAACAGAATCTATAGAATGTGTGGTGAATCATAAAAAGGGGAGTGATTCGATTGGCTTACATGATTAGGTCTTGATAGTTCAGCCACATTTACCTGCATGCTAGATAGTCAGAGAATCAGGTGCCTACCCACACCAAGTACTGGGATGCTTCACCAGTCCCAATACAGCCTGGAAGCTACCCGAAGATTCACTGCTATCCAGTTCCCATTGAAGGTCCAAGGAATCTGGAGTCTCATATCAGATGACTGTGAGTGACAGCCACGTGGATAGTGTTCACTCAGAAGAAGAGTTGCGCACATCAGTTATCACTTCATCCAGGTGACCCAGTGCTACCCACATTCAAAGAAGGTCTTCCCCACCAAGTTGACAACCGAGACCAACCATCTTAGCAAGAAGAGAGACAACTTGATTGTATCATTGAATTCATCAACAAACCCTGCAGAATGCTCCACTCTGGACTTTTTAATTCCTGACATATTAAGTACATTTACTATTTGAATTGATGTATGGTGGGGCGTTCTATTATTTCCATGTCAATATTCTGAGTCAAATATAAATTCCTGAAATGTAAAAGAAGCCCTAAACTTGAAGAAAGATGAACAAACATCCCAAACTTGTTACTAGCTGAGCCTAGTGGTCCAGGCCTGTAATCCTAGCTACCCGGGAAGCTGAGGCAGCAGTAGAAAAGGTTCAAGGCCAGCTTGGACAACTTAGTCCCTACCTCAAAACAAAAAGAGGACTAGTAGTGGAATTGTAGAGCACATGCAAAAAGGGAAGGCAGGGAGAGGGAAAGAGACAACAAATATATCTTAAACCATTGACAATCATCTAGCTACAAAACAAGGATCAGGTTTAAAGAGTCAGGACTACTTTATAAACCTTTAAAGAAGAGATAATTCCTATTTTTATATTAAATACATACAGTTCTAGAATTTAAAAAAGACAGATGATTCTTAATGGTTTTTATGAATCTAGTGAAACCTTGATATTAAAATGGCACAAGGGCTGAAAGCACACAAAAAGTAGATGCCAGACATGGTTAGGAACACAGCTACGTCGTGTTTGTTGAAACCTAAAATTCAATAAGGTTAAAAAATAATGTAAGGTGAAGAAAAGATTGAACTATCAAGAAAAAACCTTAAGAACACTGCCTGCTTTTACAGAAGACCAGGGTTCAAATCCCAACACCCATATGGCAGATAATAAATGTCCATAATTCCAGTTCTGACTTCTTCTGACCCCCATGAGCACTGTATGACACAAGTACACTCACATACATGCAGGCAATATACTCATACACATAAAATAAAAATTAATTAATTAATTAAAGGATAAGAACAAGACTTTGTACCATAGAATGGGGAATTGAGATGAAATGGACACATTTCTTAAGGCACAAACTTCCAGTTCTCCTTCAAGATAAAAAGAGATAACAGGACAATAAAATTTTGTTGCTAATTTAAATCTTCCCACAAAGAAGATTCCAGATTCATACAGCTATGTGGCAAGTTCTATCATTAAAATGAATAATGAGATAGAGAGATGGATCAGCAATTAAGAGCACTAGCTTCTCTTGCGGAGGACCAGACTTCAATTCCCAGCACGCGCATTGCACTAACAACCATCCATAACTCCAGTTTCAGAGGTTCCAACACCCTCTTGTGATCTCTGTGGGCATTACATGACATGTCTGTACCTACAAACATAGAGGTAATACCCTCATACACATAAAATAAAAATAATAAAATATTTAAGAATTCTTTGAAAAAATTTTACTACTACTACTAATAATGATGATAATAATACAACTTTATTACAAACCTTGCAAGATTACAGAATGGATCTCTGGCTTATCTTGCATAGAGACTGCTATCTCCCACCAGACCAGCTGAGGCACAGGGTACTTAGCTGCCCCACACTCCACCAACTGGAATTCTGGAGGGAGTTTCCAGTAAGCCCTATAACCAACTTAGAGGAACTTAGAGGGAGTACACTACTCAGAAGGTGTCATCTGGGTTGTTACTCACCCAGTTCTCATGGAACAGAAAGGGAAGAGTGAACTACACCTCCCAATATATAACCACAATTGAAAGCCTGAAACCTAGACAAGTCAACACTCCATAAACAAGGAGAATACAACGAAGGCATCTGAAGGAATCAAGGAAAGCAATCCTTCAATACGGTGAAGAAGCATTTGAGATTCGCATCGGAACACAGGAAAAAGGTAAACCACATGCTGAGAGCAATATGGGAAAGAACAATATGGGAAAAGTACAGAATAATTCCACACTAAACTCTATGGAGGCTGTGGAGTACTCCCACAATGGGATCTCTCTAGAGGTAGCCCAGGACACAAATCACAGATTAACAATCACAGATATATTCAAAGAAACCATAAAAATAAGGGGAGAGAATGAAAAACTCAGAAAGGACCTAGAGGGAGACAATGACAAACTTCGGAAATAACTAAAAGGAGAAAATGACAAACTCTGGAAAGAGCTTAAGGGAGAAAATGACAAACTCTGGAAGGAAGTAAAAACACTGAAAAGAGCCCATGCTGAAATGAAAAAGGAAACCAACCAGTGAAACAAGGGGCTACAAGAAAAAATTGAGAAGCTCCAAAAGGAAGTGGAAATACTAAAGAAAACACAGGATGAAATGAAAAAGGAAATCAAACACTCATCCAATCAAGAGGAAAGAATGGGAAAAGGCCTCAGAAGCAGAATGAAGGAAGCAGAAAAAAAGAATATCAGACTGGAAGATAACACAGAACATCTAAAAAGCTCAAGTAAAGACTATGAAAATTTTAAAAATACACAAGAGTAGAAGAATCAGGAAATGTGAGACACCATGAAAAGATCAAAACTCCACATCATAGGGATAGAGGAAGGAGAAGAATCTCAAGAAAATGGTATTGATCAGATCTTCAACAGAATAATAGATGAAAATTTCCCCAAACTAAAAAAAGACAAATGCATACAAATACAAGAAGCACATAGAACACCAAATAGACAAGACCAGAAAAGAAACTCCCCACACCATATAATAGTTAAAATGCTAGATGCCCAAAACAAAGACAAAATTCCAAAAGCCACAAGAGAAAAACAACAAATTACATGTAAGGAAAAACCTATCAGAATTACAGCTGACTTTTCAGTGCAAACTATGAAAGCAAGAAGAACGTGGACCAAAGCATTCCCAGTGCTAAATGACTATAAATGTCAACCCAGTTACTATACCCAGCAAAAATGTCAATTCTAGTTGAAGGAAAGAGAAAATTCTTCCATGACATAAACAAGATGAAAGAATACATGTCTGGAAAACCAACCCTTCAGAGAATACTTGAAGCAATTCAAAGGACAGAGGAGAGGAGCAACTACCCGCAAGCACCTTGAAAGAGAAATTAATAAAAGTAGAACTGCAGAAGTAAAAACCTAGGGATAATAAGGTAAAAGGAAGCAACAAACATCTCTCAATTATAACCTTAAATATTAATGGACTAAACTCCCGAATCAAAAAGCATAGACTGGGAGAATGGATTTTAGGAAACAGAATCCATCTATATGCTGTCTACAAGAAACCCATCTCATCTTCAAGGATAGGCACCAACTTAAAGTGAAAGGATGGAAAAAATATTCTAAGCGAATGGTACCAAAAAGAAAGCAGGAGTTGCTATTTCAATATCAGATGAAATAGACTTCAAAGTAGAAGCAATCAGAAGAGACAAAGAGGTCCATTACATCCTTATCAAAGGGAAAATTAACCATGAAGAATTCACAATCATGAATATACGTGCACCAAACTCCAGTGCATTGATCTTTATAAACACAACTCTGCAGGACCTCAAGGCACAGACTAACCCCAGCACACTCATAGTAGGGGATTTCAATACCCCACTGAGCCCTTTGGACAGATCAAAGAATAAACAGAAAGACATCAGAATTGAACGATATGATACACCAAATGGACCTCACAGATATCTTCCGAATATTCCACCAAGCACCAGAGAATACACTTTCTATTCAGCACCTCATGGCACAGTCTCCAAAATTGACCACATACTTGGACATGGAAAAAAAACTCAACAAATTTAAAAAATTGAAATGATTCCATGTATTGTATCAGACCACAGTGCAATAAAGCTCAATATCAACACCAGGATAAGCCCTGCTACCTATACAAACACATGGAGACTATACAACATACTCCTGAATAATGAATAGGTCAAGGAGGAAATAAAGAAAGAAATAATAGCATTCCTGGAACTAAATGACAATGACAGTACAACACAACAAAACCTATGGGACACTTTAAAAGCAGTCCTAAGAGGGAAGTTTATAGCCCTGGGTGCCTACATTAAAAAAAAAAAGAAAGAAAGAGCACAAGTAAATGAGCTGACACTGCAGCTAAAAACACTTGAAAGACAACAACAAGTGAAAGCTAAACACATCAGACAGGAAGAAATAACAAAAATAAAGCTGAAATCAATGAAATAGAAACAAAGAAAACAATACAAAAAAAAATCAACAAATCCAAAAGTTGGTTCTTTGAAAGAATAAACAAGATAGACAGACCTCTAGCCCAGTTAACCAAAAGAAAGAAAGAGCAACTCCAAATAAATAGAATTCGTGATGAAAGGGGAAATATCACAACAGAAAATGAAAAGATCTAGACAATCATATGGGAATACTACAAAAACCTATACTCTACTAAAGTTGAAAACCTAAGAGAAATGGATGAATATCTGCAATCCGTGGAAACACCAAAGCTAAACCAAGAAGAGATTGACAGCTTAAACAGACCCATAGTATATGAAGAAATTGAAAATGGAATAAAATGTGAATGTGAAGCCTGGTTGGCAGCGGAGACCCCAAGAAGACATTCGAGATGCCAGACCTGTGAGATATTTGCCAAGGAGAGCTGCATACAAGGAGTGGTACCAGCCTAAGAAAGAGATGTATGTTGCAAGCAAAGCTGGAAGAGCTGAGCCATCTAAGCCCTTTGGAAGTCAAGTCCCAGAAGTTGCATGTGGAACTACAGGACTTGGCGTTTGCCTGCAGGTTTTCGGTCTTTGTTTTGGTCCAGTATTTCCTCACTATGCCTCTATTCCTCCCTTTTGGAATGGGAATGTGTATTCGGTTCCACAGTACATTGGGAGTATGTAATTTGTCTTTTGATTTTACAGGAACTTACAGTTTAGGAGATTGGCCTGAGTCTCAGAAGAGACTTTGGACTGTAGACTTGTGAATGGCATTGAAACTGGTAAAGACTATGGGGACTTTTAAGGTTGGACTAAATGCATTTTGCATTTTATATGGTCAGGAGCCTATGGGGGCCAAGGAGTGGAATGTGGTGGTTTGAATGAGTGTCCCCCATAGGCTTTAAGTGTTCAGACATTTGTCACCAGTTGGTGGCACTGTTCTTGGAGGTCTTAGAAGGTGTGGCCATACTGGAGGAAGTATGTCACTGGGGGCAGGCTTAGTGAGTTTAACAGGCCTTGCGGTCTCCAGTTGCTCTCTCTGCTTCCTGTGCTCATTGCAAGATGTGACCCTTGGCTTGCTGCTCCAGATCCAGCTGCCATGCCTCCTACCACAATGGACTCTAATTCCCTGGAACCATCAATTGTAAGCTCAAATAAACTCTTCCTTTTGTATGTTCCTTTGGTCATGGTGTTTTATCACAGCAACAGAAAAGTGACTAATACACCAGTCTTCCTGTTCAGGGAGGTCATGAAGATCCACTAATGGGACTTCAGCCAGTGTCCAGTCTATAAAGCAGAAAAGTCTGCTCATGCTTCAAAAAAGGAAGCCTGGTCTAGCAAGACCTGACTTTGTCCTCGCGTGGATGGAACTGGTAAATGAAAAGCTGAACAGAGCCAGGGGCTCCCACCCTCCCCCCCGAAAAAAAAAAACTCCGAGTGACCCCTGAGGACCAGATCCTCAACTGACCTTAAGAAAACAAAACCTGGGGCTGGAGAGATAGCCTAGCGGTTAAGAGCACTGACTGCTCTTGCAGAGGACCTGGGTTCTATCCCCAAAAGCATCCAAAAGGAAAGTATAACCAGAAATAAATAATCAATAAGGTCTGAGAAATTGTACTTCAGATATAAAACTTGAGATCTTAGTAAAAAGACCAAAATAAAAAAGAGAGCACTGTTGTTTGGCCTGTCTTCAATTCTTACTGGCAAATATATCTACTCTGTGGCTACCACTGTTTTTGCCATTCTTCAAAGACATGAGACACAGCCTTTTAACTCTTCAATATGGACTGAAGTCTCATGTCTCTCTAAGAATCCTCCAAACCTTCAATGCCAGATGGGAACTACTGAGATATCCAGCTTGTGGACTTAGCAGCTACTGGGATTTCAGCCTCATCAGAGTATAGACTGCCATTGTTGGACTACCCAGGCTGTATCATGGAGGTCAGTACAGGAAGATCAAGACAGGACATGTGCTTACTGGACCTCATTTGGGGACCATGGGAGGGAAAGACCCTAGTGTGGAGCACAAGATCAAGACTGATGGTTCTTTGGGCTTGTCAAGGAGGAAACTTCAAACATTTTCTTAAGGAAATCATAAAATCTTTTTGCAAAAAAAAAAAAAGCCTCCAATTCAGTGATATGTGTATGTATATATTTATGTATGTAATAATTGTGTTATATATATATATATATATATATATTATTTAATTTTATATATGATACAGTTAGAGAGACAACAACAAAAGAACTGAAATAAAAAACTCTGGAAAGACTCAAAAAAGATGCAAGACATGTAGCAGAGTGCAGGAACTCAGTGAGGTGGGGGCATGGAAGGGAAGTGACTAAATTCAATTAAGAAATGATGTATGGGGGCTGGAGAGATGGCCTAGGTTAGAGTGCCGACCGCTCTTACAGAGGACCGCGGTTCGATCCCCACACCCACATGGTGGCAAGACCATCTGAAACTCCAATTCCAGGAACTCCAGTTCCAGGGAATCCGACACCCTCTTCTGACCTCAGGGCATTGCACGACAGGGTGCACAACACACATGCATGCAGACAGTACTTCCTACACATAAGAAATAAATAAAATTAAAAAAAAAGAAATGATGTATGATGTATGGAAAAAGTTTAAATAGCAATAAAAAATAAATTAAAAAATACAGAGAGCCAAGGGGAAGTTTCTAATTTAGATTTTAAAAAGTTAATGTTACCCTATACCAAAACCAAACAAAGGTATTATATTAAAAGTACATATTAATTTCCCCATTGAATTGAAATGCAAAAATCCTGGTTAAAAACTGGAGCAAATTGGGCCAAAGAGATGACTCAGTTGATAAAGGTGCTAAGCCTGATCATGTGTTCAATCCTGGGGACCTACATGGTAAAGAGAGAGAACCAACTCCTGAAAATTATCCTCTCATTTACACTCACACACACACACACACACACACAGAGAGACGACACACACAAAATATAAATTAAAAGAAAGCTGAATAAACTAGGAATAAAAAGGATCATTACCACTTGGTGAAAGGTAAGTTGCCAAAAACTTATAGTAAATATCATACTCAATAGGTAACTTGAGAACTTGATGTTCTCCCCTTAAGACTTGGAAAAGGGCAACTAGTTGTTAGCCATGTGGTGGTGTGTGTGTGTGTGTGTGCGTGCATCATGTGGGTACATGTACGAGTGTGTGCAGATGTGTGTGGAGACCAGATGTCAACATCAGGCGCCCTCCTCGGTCACTCTGCCTTTGTTTTTTTTTTTTTTTTTTTTTGAAACTAGGGATCTCACTGAACCTAGAACTCACTAATTAGGTTAGACTGGCTAGCAAGCAAGTTCCAGGGACCCAGCTGTCTCCTCTCCCCTTCCAGGGCAGAGGTTACAGAAGCATGCCACCACACCTGGCTTTCTACATGGATTTTAGGGCTCCAAATTTGGATCTTCATGCTTTCTCAGCAAGCACTGGCAGCGAAACTATCCCCTTAGACTCCCTTCTGTTTTTTTTTTTTTTTAATTTTTTATTTATTTCTGTCTGTGTATTAATGTACTGTTCGCATGCAGTTTGTGCACCCGTGGCGTGCAAACGCCGCGGAGGGTCAGAAGAGGTGTTGGTTTCGGATTCCCCTGGAAAATGGAGTTCTCCTGGAATTGGAGTCTCAGACGGCCTCGTCGCCCATGTGGTGCTGGGGATCGGAACCCGGGTCCTCTGTAAGAGCGGTCGGCACTCAACCGCTAGGCCATCTCTCCAGCCCCTCCCTTCTGGTTTTAACTCTTCTAGTAAATGTCCCATAGAAGTTCTAGCCAATGTAATACAACATGAAAAAGCAATAAAATGAATATAATTGGAAAGGAATGACTAAATTCTGAAGGACTGTGTAAGGAGTCTGAAGTTTTACTCTAGTTGAGAACTAATAAATTAGCCTGCCCTGGTTTCATGGACACTGTCACATGATATAAAATTCCTTGATCAGAGTAAAGGATTTTATTTCTCAAAACAATAACAGATCCCATAGCATCAGCCTTTTCCTGCATTGGTTTCTCTAACACAGAGCCCACAGGAAGCATGGAGAGGCCAGAGGATAACCGTGCACAATTAGACCACCCAAATATTTATACTGGTTGTCTCTGATAACCCAAGGCTGGAGATGAGGGAAGAATTTGGCTATAAAAAGACATCATAATTTCAGGACATGATAGAACTATTTTATATTTTGAAAATGGTGGTAATTACATGAAGTATGTGGATTGGTGAGATTACTCAGCCAGTTAAAGCACAAAGGTGTTTGAAGTAGAGATTTTTTTTTTTTGGGGGTCTTTTTTAAGACTAGGTCTTCCTGTAGCTCCAGCAGGTTTGGCACTTGCTGTGTAGACCAGGCTGGCCTCCATCTTACTGAAATCTGCCTGCCTTTGCCTCATGAGTGCTGGGATCAAAGGTACGTGCCATCATGTCTGGTTAAATTAGATAGAGATTTAGCCGGGCATGGTGGCACACGCCTTTAATCCTAGCACTTGGGAGGCAGAGGCAGGTGGATCTTTGTGAGTTCAAGGCCAGCCTGGTCTACAGAGTGAGTTCCAGGACAGCTGGGACTACAGGGAGACCCTGTCTCAAAAAGACCAAAAAAAAACCAAAAAAGTACATAGAGATTTAACATGACTCATAAAACTTTATACTTCAAAATGTAAATTTCATTCATTGCATCTAAATTAAATCTTAATATTTGAATGAATGAATTATGGCAGCAGACAGAAACATTATCTAAATAAAAACAAGCCCCAATTTAATAAGTTCATCAACTACCCCACTTTAACGTGGTCATTTCCTACCTTTTCATCAGTTCCAGTTCTCCATTACATTATTATATGTGATGATTATGTATTATGCCTATTTATACTTTAGGTTGAAGTTAACAGGTATTTTGTAAAAGATGTTACTCCTATAGTCCTTAAATTTGTGAAATTTCTGTTACTGACTTCATAAACACTGCTCACACTATCCTATAACATGCTGAACAAAAGAATGAAATATATCATGCACTCCAATTGGACTAACCGGGTCAGGCTACTAAGTCAAAGATATACAACTCCAAACTGCCAGGGGAAGAGAGAAATCAAGAGCTGAAGTAAGAGTACCAGGCATACATACAACTGTGAAGACCTGAGACAAAGCAGACACAGTCAACAGAAAGCAGGGACAACTGACAGCTTTGGAAGCTGACTCAGGCATTCAAGCCCAGAAGGTCAAAGGGAGGCCCAGAGGATTCAACCCTTTAGGGTGTTGGAGGAAAAAGGATGCATTATGGAGGCCAACTGTCAGAAGATGGAGTCTGAGACTGAATCTCTATTTTAAATTTTTATTTTATTTTATTTTTTATTTATGCGTATGAATGTACTGTCTGCATGTAGGTTTGTGCACCCGTGTAGAGCAATGCCGCGGAGGTCAGAGGAGGGTGTCAGATTCCCCTGGAACTGAAGTTCTCCTGGAATTGGAGTTGCAGGCTGTTCTCAGCTGCTATGTGGGTGCTGGAGATCGAACCCAGGTCCTCTGCAAGAGCAGTCGGCACTCTTAACCACTAGGCCATCTCTCCAGCCCCCTGAATCTCTATTTTAACCTGAGGTAAATTACACTCTTTCTGCCCAGGCTCACAGATAACATTGGCATATTCAATCCATTCACCCCTCTTCCATGTAATATCAACACTGCTCAGTAAAATGAAAATGCAACGTCAGCAATTTATCAGGTGTTTGGATGGTTTTTGGACAATCTATAATCAGTCTTGTCTAGAGTTTCAGATTATTGTTCTATATTTAAAGAAAAATGGAGCAGCAAAAATAAAAACAAATTTTGGGACAAAACTCATTTGAATGAGAATTTGTATTCTTTATTATAGTAACACGAACTCCAGGTGTGTCCAGCATTTTGATACAGTGACACATTGTCATCTGCACAACTGAGTTACAAAACAAAAACAAACCAAAAAAGCCACAATCGCTTGCCTGGAGGAGCGGCACACACCATTAATCCCAGCATTTGGGAGGCCGATAGCTCTGAGATTGAGGCCAGCCAGGTCTACAGTGTTTTCTAGGCCAGCTAGGGGTACAGGAAGGCCCTATCTTTTAAAAAACTGTAAAACAAAATCTTTAAGTGTTTCAAATAAGTTTACAACTTTGTGTTGGGTTGTGCTCATAGCTCCCCGGAGGCTCATGCAGCCTTGAGGCCAGAGGTTGGACATTCCTCCTAGAAAACAATTTAAATTTTCCGTGGTTCAATAATAGTTCCATATGGTTCATGGAATCAACAGTGTCTAGCCCTGTGAGGAATATATTAAATAATGTCTATGAAATTCCTAATACATAGAAAGTACTTAATAAACAGTAATGACCTTTATTTTTATGCTTAAATTGAAATTTTGCCATTCTATAATTCATGCAAAGAAATATTAGCAAGCAAGTACTATGTGACACAAATACTCCCTGGGTACAGAACTCAAAAAATGTTTCTGTCCTCTGGGAACCTACATTCTTCTGTGTGATTTTTTTTATTTTTGGTCTTTTCGAGACAGGGTCTCCCTGTAGCCCCAGCTGTCCTGGAACTCACTCTGTAGACCAGGCTGGCCTTGAACTCACAAAGATCCACCTGCCTCTGCCTCCCAAGTGCTAGGATTAAAGGTGTGCGCCACCATGCCCGGCTTTATGATTTTTATATTATATGGCCATGTAGGTGGAGATCATTTCCCCCTGAAGCTCACAGTATAACTTCTCACTACACTGCAGGCCTGGGATAGCAAGGCAACCCACGGAAATATGTCTCTTGGGAAAAGATCTGTGGATTTCTCAAATGCCATTTGCATCAACATTAATAACCTCCTGGATAATTATTTTCTGAGTATTTATTGAGAAAAAGATGAACCTAAGTTTTATAGACACCTGGGTACAGATAAATCAGAATCATCTCTTTCCACTTTTACGTGGGTTCCTGGACTTGAACTTGGGTCCTAGGGTGCTCATGGCACGCCTTTTTTCTTTTCCTGCTGAGCCATCTTGCCAGACCAAAAGAAGGTTGTTGTTGTTTTATTTTAACCATTAGATGCACAATTTCTATTATTTTCTGTTTATATTTCTGAAGAAAATACTAGTGTGATCTGATTTTATTTTTCAAGAGGTGCTAAAGTCTGAATTTCTACATGAAATTAAATAATTTTCCAAACAAAATCCCTCAATCCTGTCGATTGAATCCTAGAGATATCTCTTTGACACCTCACTAGAACTTCAAATGCCTAAAACATGATTTAAAAGCATCATTCTTTAAAAGCATCAGTCTTTCACCCCTTTTCTCAAGAGTTGCAAAATGTGAAAGAGCAAAGCTTTCTCATTTTATTTGTTGGCTTCTTGGTTGTTGTTCTGGGAAAGCGCCGTGGATAGTCCTCATGTTAATGTGGAGATAAGTAGTGGCAACCACACTTGTGAAGGGCTCTGTCATAGCTAGAGTGATGGCATCTCATGCCTCTTCCTTCTCCACAGCAGTGACACATGGAGAGGCTGCTTTGCAGTCACAGATTCTGTGTTCTCTCTCGGTGGGGCTGCAGTGAGCAGCACATCTGTGAAGTGTTTGCCAGCATGTCAAAAGTAACAGGACTCTTGAAGCCATTTCAAATGTCATACCAATCCCCGTACATAACATCCTTAAAAAGATTGCTGCTTTAGAGATCGTAATATTTCAAAAGAGAGAGAGAGAGAGAGAGAGAGAGAGAGAGAGAGATGAAATGCAATACTTTTAGCCACTTAAAAGTAGGGGTTTTTTTTCACTAAGCAAAGTCAAACTTTTTAAAACTTCTTTTACCAAACAAGCCTCTCTTTGGTTGTGAGAGGATAAATTAGTATGGGGGTCCTAAGTGCTCTTAAAACCATTTCGCTATAGACCTGTCCATTGTTTATATTTCTTGAATAAAGCCGAAAGTCAGGAAAGCCTTTCTCTGAAGGTTTATGAGCATTTTTTTTCCATGAAGCAGAAGTCAAACAGAAGATCAAAGAGATTCAACAATATACTCCAAACGTGGAGTAGGCCAGGCTGCAGGGCCGTGTAAAGAAACCAACCTCTCCAGATAGTTTGGGAGATACGTCTTGCTATTTCAAAATAAAACAAAATCCAAGCGTGATGGTCTGAATGTATCAAAGTGACATTTCTGAACATTGTTGCTGAAAGTATAGTCTTTGATATTCTACCCACAGTATCCCAGGCATTTTAAAAGGTTAGGTAACTGCTTTACCAAGTGGGGACCAGGAACAAGATGGAATGAATTTCTTCCCTCTATTCCTCTCAGTCCTTCTCTCCCAGTTTTCACAGGGAGGACTTTTGTAGGCTCTTGTGGACCAAGACATATAGTGCATTCTGCAAATTTTAATACAGGTTAAACAGCAATGCTTTAGCATTTTAAGCACTCCTAACTTAAGTCCCTACTTTTTAGTTTAAGTCCCTACATTTAGTTTAAAATAGAAAAATAAATTACAAGATATAAAATGGGTATCTTTGTAAGAATGCATGAATCTGCCCAGCCATAATTGAGTCCCCAATAAATCTGTTTCTAATTACCCACTGCTATTTAAATATATAGTAACTACTCTATTAAATTTAATTCTTTCTATTTAATGACAGTTCTTCTACATTTAATGAGAGTGATTTGAAATATATACCCACAGATTATTAACAACATTTTAACAAGATTTTTAAATTATGGAACGTGAATATGAATCTATCAAAGGTCAATAAATCAATTACTATTTAATACAGAATGCCTGCACTGTTGCATCAAAGTATTCCCAAGTAAGACTGTCTAAAAATCATTTTGGCAAAAAATAATTTGCCAGAGGGAGAAAGTCCATCTCTCAACTACAAGCACTATTTCAGAATAAAATTCAGGATCTACAATTCTAAAATTTGTTTCATAAGAAAACTGACATTTGGAGGAACACATTCAATTTTTTTTTTTTGGATTGGGAGTTGATTCTGTCCATGATCCATTGTAACATTACAAATCAAGTGTATTAAAATTTTCTTTTGTCAATTAAATATGTGTTACAAAATATTACTGTTTTATTCAGGGAATTCACAACCAGGCTTTTACAAAATATTACTTTATTAACTATAAGAAATCCCCCCCTTTTCCAAGTTATGGTACTCACCACCCGTTAACCAAAACAAACCTTAATGTAAATAATTCTGTTTTCCGCTACCGGCAGATTTGCTTCCCACGGGATGGGCTCCTGCTGCCCTGTCTTTTTGAGCTTGAATGGTCAGGTCATTCCCTGTATACTCTTCCACATCACTGGGCCATTTCCAAGACCAGAAGTGTAGACTGGAAAGTTCTCGTGATGCAAGAATCCCAACCTATAAAGCCCATCAGTAGACACTTTGTAGCATGTGCCGTTTATTAGGGTTTCCATTAAAAGTATTATGTTTCCATACTTTACAACCATAAAAAAGTAAATAATTTCAAAGGTTAGCTTGATAGGAGACTTCTGTTTTAAATGGAACTTAGAAATATCTGGGAAATCACTGGAATAAATGTACTTAATAGACCCAATGCTGTGAAGTTCTTTTTAAATGTTTTCTTAAGCACATAAAAAGATATACCATTTCCTCCAACATTTTTGGAAATAGGTTTTGGCTTAGGGTTTTTCTCTGTTGACATTTGATTCAGAAATATTTCCTACAATGCTTTTATTGTCCTCCTTATCATCCTTCTCTCTCTCCCTCCTCGTTCTTCACTTCCCTAGGCTTGCCCTCTCTCTCCTTCCCTTACTTCCCTTCCCTTGCCTTCTTTCCTTGCTGAGGCCAGCAGTTCTTAACATCAATAAGCCTCTTTCCCTGCTCTAAATACAGGATACCTTACAATTCAAAAGCAGATGATGGTCTAACTCACAATTTAAGGAAACATGCTGTACAATCTGTTAAGTTGAAAGACATCTGCTAATCACCCTGTGGACAGATTTTTCTTTTTTAAGAGGAAGCAAATTCCATCCATGGGACTAAGCAAATATTTCATCAATCTATGCTCTATGGAAAGCCTGTACAGCATTCTTTGCATGGAAAAGATTAGATAAGGTCAGTTTCTGAAATAAAATCATTTAAAGAAATGCCGCTCACGTCAATATTTGAAGAAAAGTTAAATGGTCCATAAAATATTCACATTTATAACCCAATTGAAACTGTCTGCATTTGCTGTCTCTATGACCCCCATTGTCTAGGAAATAATGGAAATTCCTCTTTGATCTCGTCTGTGTAGACATTGTGTTGGATAACGTCCTCTTCTAGATTTTATTTTAGGGCACCAGGCAAAGTCCTTCGGCAGTGCCAACCATCAGATATAAGCTGATAAGTTGGGAACACCTGGGTTGAAAATCAGTTGACTGTCTCACTGCACAAATTACATCAAAAAAAGTGAAGATTATCTTTTCTAAACTAAAAAATTGAAGCTCTCAGCAACGACCTTCAGAATCGAGTGGAGTGATCTCAGAGCAGAGGTGGGAGCTGCCTTGGCTTGGTGAGGAGGGTTTGAGCAGATCTTAGCCTTGCACACTCAGCTCAGCTCTGGCCTGTATCGTGTGTGTGTGTGTGTGTGTGTGTGTGTGTTATATGTATATATCTCTGTGTGTGGCTGTGTATATGCTTGTGTGTGGAGCCCACATGTTGATACTGGGTTTCTTCTTCAATCGCTCTCATTATTATTATTATTATTATTATTATTATTACTATTATTTTGAGACAGGATCTTTCACTGAACCCAGAACCCGCTGTGTTGGCTGGCTGGTAGGTTTCTGGGATCCTCCCCCATCTACACACATACACCCTTGCCTTCACCCCCAGTGCCAATGTTCAGCCTTTTTCAGGGTGCTGGGGATTTGAACTCAAGTCCTCACGCTCACACAAGCAGCACCTCACCTTCTGAGCTTCTCCTCGGCCCACATTATTTCATTTTGATAAATCCTTCTCATTTTCATTTCACAGATCCAAGGACATTGTGACTCAGAAATATTGCATCGTTTTATCAAGATCACCGTTATCCATCTTAATTTAATCCATAGGAGTCTCATCCACATGACACTGAGATTTTAATCCACATCTAGCTGAGTCCAAAGTGCATTCCCTCACCTGTCATCATAAGAGCTGTTCTGCTTCAGAGTTAGGTAGTGCCAGGGACCAGAGCCCAGGACCTATCACAGAATGTCATCAAAAATGAAGTCACAGGCCCAAATCCCCCAACACCCTCTGGCACACACAGTAGGTCTAGTTGGCAGTGAAGGAAAGTGCCGTTTTTTAGATCTGGAAGAGCCTTCCTTTCCCGGTGGTATTAAGTGAAAGATGAGTCACAGTTGCTGGATCCCAGGTACTAAATGAGGCTAAAGTATCTGGGTTGTGTGAAATGGGGAGGGAGGTCACCTAATTAAAGCAAGCAGGTAATGAGGAATGGGGTTGGGGAAACGGCGTGGAAGTGAAGCCATTGTCAGGTGGCCATGGAAGTCACAAAGCTTCAACAGCTGAGGGCACTTGCTGGGAGAAGCTGGGTAAAGTAAGGGGAAGAGAGAGAGAAGAGCTGGGGCAATTAATCACCTGGCCTCCCCAGGAGGTGCAGAACAGAAACCAAAGGGAAAGCCTGGTGGGTTTGCACCAAGCACTCAATCTCCTGAAAGAAACAGTGTAAACAGAGTCATACTTGCCAGTGGTGGTTTCTAAATGTTTAATCTAGCCAGTAACACCACCCAGATGGAGAAACTAATGCTTGTACAAGCTGGCGATCTGCACCATCGACACTCAGTGAGCTGGAGATAGAACAGATGCAAGCCCCCAACCTCTGGATTCCCAGATCAGCACATAAACTATCAGAAGTACAGACCTTCTAGTTTTGATATGTGCCTGGCCCTTTGTCTACTGTGTGGTCCCCTGTCAACCTCCAATGCTGCACTGCACAGAGCAGTTTCCTTCCCCTCACACAGTGAGTCCTGCTTAGCAACATGCCCAGCCCTCCTGTTTGTTCTTTCATCCATTCATTCACCAAATAGGTATTGAGTGTTTCATATGTGTCCGGTATTGTTCTCTATGCTAGAAACATGCTGGTGAACCAGACTCTGTTCTACAGGAGTCCAGATTGTAGAAGAGGCAGACAGATTACAAACAGCCTATAAATGTTATATAGAAAATAAAAGAGCCAGGCATGGTACTGTATGCCTTTAATCCTAGCACTTGGGAAGCAGAGGCAGGCAGATCTCTTATGAGTTCTAGGCCAACCTGGTCTTCATAGTGAGTTCATGAGTTCCAGGCCACTCAGGGCTACATAGTGAGAACCTGTCTTGAAGGAAGGAAGAAAGGAAGGAAGGAAGGAAGGAAGGAAGGAAGGAAGGAAGGAAGGAAGGAAGGAAGGAAGGAAGAAGGAAGGAAGGAAGGAAGGAAGGGAGGGAGTAAGGGCTGGGGTGTATTTCATGGTCGACTAGCAAAGCCCTGGGCTCTATTCCCAACTAATTAATTGATCTTAAAGCAGAGTAGCAGGTGGAAAACCATGGAGAATTCCTTAGCCTAAGTCATAGGGTGGACTTGTACAGACTTGGGAACTCACACTGGAATGTGAAAATGGCCACACGAAGACAGAGCGATGATCCTAGCAGAGCCTGCCTCATGGGACTTCCTTGTCCTTTCTTTAACCTGGTTGTCATCCACCTCAGAAAAGTTATGAGATTGCAAGTTAGTGGAGGTGCCATCCCAAGGAACAAAACAAAATCACGCACTCTGAATTTTGAAGTCTGTTGGTAAGCTTGATGTGTAATTCTCTACTTGTTTCATTATAAAGACATAGCAGTGACGTCAGAGAGGTTCCAGTCTAAAGAATCCAGAGACTCACAGGAAAGCCCAATGCTGTGACCTGAGGATGTTCAGATTCATACGTGCAGTCCATCCCGTCCACTCTGACTTGCCACCATCACCTTCTTTCCCCACTTGATCTTAACCAGGCTCTTGGCTGTTTAGCGCTCGTGATGATCCTTTGAAAAAAGACAGTCAGGTCTCACTTCTGCACCACTCACATCATTCTGAACTGTAATGGCCAGCAATTGTGGATTGTTCTGCACTGAATTATGTTCCTCCTAACTTCATACACTGAAGCCCTAAGCTCTGACATGATCATGTTTGGAGATTAAGTCCTTTAAGGAGCTGATGAGAGGGAAGCAAGGTGATGTAAAGGGAGGGCTCTAATCCGGTAAGACTTGCATCACCATAAGAGAAACAGAGACACCAAGTGCTATTTCCTTGCACAGAGAAAAATCCACATGGGTACAGGTGACAAGGTGGCCTCTGCCAGCTAGGAAGACAGGCCTCCCCAGAAGACCATCCGCAGAACCCTGTTTCTGTCCCCTCCTCCCCAAAGCTTCCAGAAAAGGAATGCATGTTTCTGAAACTACCCAACTTATGGTATCTCTCCCCGCACACAGCAGGAGCAGATGTCTCCACGGTTGCTGAACATGGCCACCTCGCCTCTCCAGCTCACTCTTCTGGGTTCCTTTCTCTTCCTTCCAGCCAGACTACTGTCTTTGTTGTTCCCAGGCACCTACAAACCATGTCCCCTGCTGTGCAAGATATACATGTGGCTCTCTCCTTCTCCTCCCATCACAATTTGCTCAGAGGTCCCTCCGCATAGAGACCTTCTCTGACCTCTTCTTAAAATGATTTTTACAAGTCCCTTCCCCTCAGCTCACTCCACTTCTCTGCTTTGCTTTTTGTTCATGGTGCTCACCTGCTTACTGACCAATAATAATGGATAATTAGCATTTATTTTGGGCATTGTCTGAATCGTACTATGATGCAAGCTCCTTGAAGGCAGAGACTGTTGGGTGGCTTGTATCCTGCCACATGAGGAGACAGCAGAGACATGTGATATAAAACAGGTGGAGGGAAGGACAGAGAGATAGGAGGATGAGGTCAAGATCAGCTGGGGACAGTCTTGTTATGTTCTCTGATCACAGTCCTTAGAGGTCAAATTATAACTTCTAATAATAAAATATTTTAAAGAATTTAAAGTGTGTGGCTAGTGAGATGGCTCAGCCAGGTAAAGGCATCTGAGCTCATGACCTGAGTTCAATCCCCAGAACCCACATGGCAGAGGAGAGAACCATCTTATCCAAGCTGTCTTCTGATTTCCACACATGTGCTGTGACACACATGCACACTTGAATGCCCACTAAATAAATAAATAAACCAATCAATAAATAAGTAAATTTCATTTAAAAAAATAATTTAAAGTGCAGGGAGAAGAGCCAGTTGTCACAGAATATAGGCTCAGCAATTACATGATAAGTCAGATAGTGATTGTTCCTGTCACCACCACCTCCATCATCTAGTGCCTCCTCAAAGACTGTCATCTGATTATCAATTTCCAGAAACATCATAGGTCAGGAAGAGCCTTTTATATGGACAGCATCAAGAACAGTGCTTGAAGGACTCCGAGACATGGCTCAGTGGTTAAGGGCACTGCCAGCTGTTGCAAAAGACCAGGACTCTCTTCTCATCATCCACGTGACAGCTAACAACCATCTGTAACTCCAGTTCCAGGGGAACTGAAGTTCTCTTCTGGCCTCCACAGGCATTGATGCATGGGTATATGTACCTACATAAAGCAAAGCACTCACACAAAGTAAAAATAAAGAAATCAAAAGGTATTTTTTTGGGGGGGTTCAAAAGGTATTTTTTTAAAAAGGGTTTGGCTGATCCCAGCACTTGGGAGGCAGAGGCAGGCGGATCTCTGTGAGTTCAAGGCCAACCTGGTCTACATAGTGAGTTCCAGGACAGCTGGGGCTACAGTTGAGACACCAAAAATATAGGAGGTTGGCTGGTTTGGGGATCTCAGAAAATGTTTGTGAAATTGGATGAATTCTAATATAGCAGAAAAGGCAAAAGTCTTCTACGCAGTCCATTATAAGGCCTCCTTTGAGTCCTAGTTACTAAGCATTCTTTGTTTGCCTGGCTCTGACCAGAATGTTCATAATTGGTTCACATTCCAGAGGTGTAATAGTTGGTGTAAGAAAACTCAGGCTCTCTTACATGCTAGGATGGGAAAACATTTACACCTAATACGGAAACAGCCTTGTACATGTAGTAACATGTGCGTTTCACAAGCTGTATAAAACGCGCAAAGCACATCTACTAAGACTTTGTTCTAAAACTTAACTTTTTATGTGAACTATTTTTAATGCAATAGAGAAGAATATTGAGTTAAAAAGAAAAGAACTGAAAAAGAGCCTGTGTAAAACAAAAACTTCGATCTGCAAATAATCATCTCAATTAATCCTGAGAGTTTAGATCGTTTTTCTTTGTTTATTGGTGCGCGTGCACGCATGTGATTTTCTTAAAGTAGAAAGTTTAGTATTAGAATCAGCTGTGTTGTACACATGGAGGTCAGTTTTCAGATAACTGCTTGTCTCTTGGCTATTTCTTTAAGGGGGTTTTTACTTTTTGTGCCCCTACCTTCAAGCCTTCCCCCCTGCCAGCCTTTGATATGCTAATAAATGCCTCTACCACAGAGCAATGTAAATCAAGTGACCTAAAACAAGGGAAATAAAAACTGGATGAATTGGTGGTTAAAATCATTAACCCAAAAATATCATGATTGGAATTTTTTCTTTGGATTCCCATGATCATGGGACTCTAACCCACTGAGCTGAATGACTGTCTAATTTATTATTTTATAAAATAAAACAAAACTATTCTCATCAACTTGGTATTTGGTTATCTGTCTGACAAACATTTATTTAGTGTCATTAGTATTAAATCATCAGAAAACCAGAATAAGTACACACACACACACACACACACACACACACATTATTTTAGACATCTCTCTCTCTCTGTTTTTTTTTTTTTGGTCTTTTTGAGACAGGGTCTCCCTTTAGTCCCAGCTGTCCTGGAACTCACTATGTAGACCAGGCTGGCCCTGAACTCACAGAGATCTGCCTGTCTCTGCCTCCCGAGTGCTGAGATTAAAGGTGTGTGCCACCACGCCCAGCTTAGACATCTATTTTAAGTGATAGAAAAAGCCGACTCCTGTTAAATACATGAAAATTAAGAACATCACTGTATATTGTTGCTATTTTAGGGCAGCCAGGCATCTTTATATTCCATTCTACTGAAGATGTGGAAAATTTAAAAATGGATGTCTTTGAGGACAAAAAAAAAGCATTGTGAATAAAGGAGACACCTCTTTATATCTGCCTTAGAGTTAATACAAGGATTCTTTTCCACATCCTTCTTATAGTAAGTTAGGAAGAGATCAAAGTTGAAACCAAGTAAATAATGTAATTAAGTTCATAGGTTACTAAATATCACATCCAAATTGCCCAAAATTGAAATACAGAGAAAAAAGGTATACTATATACAATGGGATTATATGAATTTCCAGCCATCCATTTCTGTAGATAGCTCTCCAAATATTCATAAATCTAAATAAGTTCCTAGTAAGACATCTCCCAAACAAAGTGTAGCTGAACACAGAAATCTGAAATACATAAAGCAGGCTTTGAGAATCTACTTTGATCCTCTGGAATTTATTAGGAAACAGAAATGCCACCAAAACGGAAATTGCATACAGGGGGGAAATCCCACCATGTTTTTGTCCAGATAGGTTTGAAGTGATTCTGTAAACATACCATCACTTATGTACATAACTGTGTGGACAGCTCATCAAGGAAAGGCAAGCTCAGGGCTCTACTGGGAAAAGAGCATTCATCAAAGAAATTTGACTTGCTCCCAATAACCAATATCTTCTTCATGATCGATTACATGTGTAGATGCTCAATAAAGCTTGTCATTTTATTCTGTTCTTCAAAGCAGTGCATTCTTACTTGTGAATGAAAGCACAGGATTATATCTCATTTGGCATATAGACACACCAGGCACACAGCAACTCTGAGAAGATTTCATTCTTATAAATGAAGGCATTGATAAATCAATAGTCCGGGATCTCAAAGATGACGGTTTAAGTCTGACCATTGTCCTCAAAATTAATGTGATTGTGATCCTCATTCATCTTGCAGTGGTCAGCAACCCACATCACAGAAACTTCTGCATGTCATACATCTCCAACAGCCAGCTCAATAACAAGGAAAGACTTCAAATAAAGATAGTATTGAATTGTTTCAGATGTGGAAGCAGAGAGAAACCTTCTGAATTAATGTAGAATATTTTACATTTTACACTAAAAGAAAAACACTTGTGTAGTTGTCCAGAAAACTTAGGAGTTCTTAGCTTTGGTTACACTGTGTTATAGGCATAGGGTGTTCCAACACTTCGAAATGATAAGCCTTCCCCATGGCATGGCCCTACCAGAATTCACTTAGCACTCTTCAAATTCATAGCTTGATAGGTTTTCACACAGAGCTTCTCTTAAAAAACATTTCCTCCTTTGGGGTTTCTATGCCTCTACATCTCACACATCTCTGCAATAAAACACAATGTGTTACTTATTACCGCTTCTGAAATGAATAACCAGCATTTCCCACCTTGAAACATTATTTCAATGAAGTCTAGATCAAAGGATTTCTCTTTATATGGACATGAACTGAAGAAGCTTTGCAAATAGTAACTTTAAGTTTACGAAAGTGGTGGTATAATCACACTGATTTCTTTGCCACTGCAGGCTCAATAAATATTTTAAATGGGGTGTGTGGGAGAGAAAGAGAGACACAGAGATTAGAGTATCAGTCAATTCAAGATTTTCCTGTTTAGAAATATTGAAATGGACAAAATGTTTATGAAAAATGCTCAGTCATTAATTATCAGGGAAATGAAAAATAAATTTATAGTGAGATATCATTTCATTACTGCATGATGGCTGTTAAAAAATACAGTAGAAGCTGGGCGTGGTGGCACACACCTTTAATCCTAGCACTTGAGAGGCAGAGGCAGGGTGATCTCTGTGAGTTCAAGGCCAGCCTGGTCTACATATGGAGTTCCAGGACAGCTGGAGCTACAGGGAGACCCTGTCTCAAAAAAGACCAAAAAATTAAAAATAAAAATAAAAAATACAGTAGAATGCCAGGCATGGTGGTGCACGCCTTCAATTCCAGCCCTTGGGAGGCAGAGGCAGGAGGAAGAACCTGTCAAAAACAAACGAATAAACAAACAAACACAAACAAACAGAGGCTGGAGAGATGGGTTAGCAGTTAAGAGCATTGGCTCTCTTGCAGAGGACTGGAGTTTGATATCCAGCACCCACTCAGGAGCTAACAACCACATGTAACTCCAGTTCCATGGGATCCAACATCCTTTACTGACCTCTGTGTGCACTGCACAACACGGGTATACCTACCTACATGCAAGCCATATACTTGTACACATAAAATTAAAATAATAAAATATTTTAAAACAAACAACAACAACAGTACAGTAGATAACAAATGTTAATTAGGATGTATAGAACAGATAATCCTGTATACTGTTGGCAGGAATGTAAATTAGTATAACTATTATGGAAAGAGTATAGATAATTTCCTTAAAAAAATTAGCAAATATGATCCAGCATTCCCAATTCTGAATATGTATCCCAAGAACTGAAGTCAGGGTGATAGAGATACGTCTGCCCTCCCCCCACCCATGTGTGCTGCAGGATTATTCACAACAGACAAGATATGGAATTAGCCTGTGTCCATCAGTAGGTGAATGGATAAAGAAAATATGATACACATGTACAAAAGAATAGAATTCAGTCTTAAAAACAACAAGGAAGACTGGGCGTGGTGGCACATACCTTTAATCCCAGCACTCAGGAGGCAGAGGCAGGCAGATCTCTGTGAGTTCAAGTCCAGCCCAGTCTATATAGTGAGCTCTAGGCCAGCTGGGACTAAAGAGAGATCCTGTCTCAAAAAGACCAAAAAAAAAAAAAAACCAAGAACAAGAAGAAACCCTATTATCCTATTACTTGCAGTAACATGAATGAACCTATAGGACAGTGTACTAAGAAAATAAACTAGGTAAAGAAAGGTATATAGGACATAACCTCACTTCTATGTAGACTCTCAAAAAGGGTGGTTACAGGGGCTGGAGAGATGGCCAGAGAGATGGCCTAGCGGTTAAGAGCACCGACTGCTCTTGCAGAGGACCCAGGTTCGATCCCCAGCACCCACATGGCAGCTGAGAACTGTCTTTAGCTCCAGTTCCGGGGAAATCTGACGCCCTCTTCTGACCTCCTTGGCTTTGCACGACACGGGTGCACAGACCTACATGCAGACAGTACATTCATACACATACAAAAATAAAATTAAAAAAAGGGTGGTTACAGAGGATTGGACTGTCTTAGGAGCATAGTTAGCCTATGAAAGTTGTATGAATTAGAGGTAGTTAGGGTTAAACTAACAGTAGGTAATGTGTGAAGTGCTGTAACCTTAAGAAAATAGAGGGGCTGGAGAGATGGCCTAGTGGTTAAGAGCACCAACTGCTCTTGCAGAGGACCCAGGTTCTATCCCCAGCACCCACATGGCGGCTGAGAACTTAAACTCCAGTTCCAGGGGAATCCAATGCCCTCTTCTGACCTCCACGGCATTGCACGACACGGGTACACAAACCTACATGCAGACAGTACATTCATACGCATACAAGAATAAATAAAAATTAAAAGAAAAAGAAAATAGGAATGTTAAACTTAGCTCAGCAAGAGGTCTGCTTCAGCCTAGGGCCCCTTGGAGATAAGTACTCCACCAACCAGAAGGGCAGAGCCCAAAAACTGAACATGCACAGCTGGTTAGATGGTCAGAGATGGTATTGACATACAAGCCAGATAACCAGATCTAGATCCATCCACCAAGGATCCATGAACTCAGACAGAACAGATAGCCACCTGGCTATGGATGGGGACCTGATGCACAAGCCTGAGATTAGCACCTGGGGCCAGTGCACTCCACATGCCCTGGCTATGGCCTACTTAAGCCAGGGAGTGCAAAGGGTCAGCATTCACACCCCACTCTCAGGGATGTGAGATGCGTGAACTGCCGCTGAGAACACTCAGACGCACTCCCCCATGACATCAGTTCACCTGAAGTACATGCTGACCCTACTGGCCACTGATGCTGCCTGCACCCTGCTTGCCTGGAAGCTGCCCTTGCGCCAGGACCAAGAGGTCTGCTGGAACAAAGACTAGGTCTGTCAGCTGCTTCCAAGCGGCTTAGAGGATGCTATAGGTGAGCTGCCTCGGAGAGAGCTAGGTTAGGAAAGGACAGAATTAGAATTATAGATTCAATCTGTGCGGGAATTAATAAAATTAGATTGCATTATAATATTTGTATCCTGGATTCCTTTGGGGGATCGAAATGGGGAGCTGGTAGTCAAAAGGAGGGGGTATAAATTTTCCATTAGACAAGAGGAAAATGTTTTGAAGATCTATTTCACAACATGGTAATGCTAGTTAATATGTTGTCAATTTCAAAATTGTTGAAAAGTAGGTTTCAAATGTTTCCACTATAAAAATGAAATCTACATAAAGAACAGAGCCTAGTCAAGAGGGCATAACCTGTCCCAACTCTTAAAACTCACAGACACTGAATCTGTAGAGAAGACAGGGAGGTAGAGTACACAGCTACTCTTCCAAGGCAGTCCTCCACTCCACCCATTCACAGTGTTTCCTGTGTAGGTCTGCACTGTCCAGGAAGTAAAAACAAAGCCAACATACTGTGTCAGGGGTCAGTGAAATGGCTTGGTGGGTAAAAGCCTAGCCATTCAAGCCAGACAACCTGAATTTGATCCCTGCAACTCACATTAAAACCAGAATGTAGTGGTGAGCATCTGTAATCCCAGCATTCCTACTGACAGAGGGGAGGAGAAGATGGGGGAATTATCTGAAGGCATGCTAGCCTGCCAGCCTGGAGTCCACAGCTCAGCAGAAGTCAGAAACGCCTGCCTCAACAAAATGCAAGGTGGGAACCATCCCCCAAAGCTGCCCTCTGATCTCTAACCATGCATTGTGATATGACCACACCTGCACACACACACAAACACACACACACACACACACACACACACACATCCCCTACACACGATAATAAATAAAATAATGAAACGAAAACACCAAAGAACTCAGAACCCGTCCTCGCTTTTTTTCTCTTGATTATCAGTGTTTACTTCTCACCCTTTCTAAAACCGAAGCAACCCATATCTCAACTGTGGAAAGGGCCCTTGAAAAGCAACCAGCGGGCGGGGGGGGGGGGGGGGGGTTAAAGCTTGTGGGAGTAGGGAGTAGGGGAGGAAATGGAAGTCAGAGACCAGAAAGTGCCACAAGATGGTGAATCATGGCCTGGGGTCAAAACCAGATCCAACCAGGGACACAGAGAGCAATTGTCTTCTGGAAGCCTCTTCTCACAGACCTTAGTCTTCTCGGATTTACACATGAATACTGACAAAAATGAATGGTTCCTGCCGTCTGAGAACCCTAGAAGAGTCCCACTCAGGAGGGTAGTTATTCATATACATCCATTTAAAAGTGAGTTTCGGCATCTAGAAGTATCCACAGTACAGACTGAAAGTCGTATCACTACAGGCTGGAGATGTATTAATGGTTAAGAGCTCTGGCTGCTCTTGCAAAGGACAGGGATTCTGTTTCCAGCACCCACATGATGGCTAACAACCATCCTCAACTCCAGGTCCAAGGGATCTGATGCCCTCTTCTGGTCTGTGGGCATTGCACAGATGTGGTACACTAACATACATGCAGGCAAAACATTCATATCCATGAAATAAATGAACGAATGAATGAATGAACAAATAACTAAATGCCAGACACCAAACCTTTGTATGCCTGATCCATGTGTGCCACCCACAGAAGCCCCCACCCAGCCCTAACATTCTGTCCTTGCCCCTAATCAAGCCATCAGTCACCCAGATTGTCTCCTTAGCAACAAATCCAATGCATGTCGTGTCAGTTTGTAGCTATTCCACAGATTTCAGTTCCATTTTTTTAAGTGACATATTAAAGTGAACTGTTGTCATGCTCACTCACCAAAAATTTACTTACTCGGTTAATTTCTGCAGATTCTGGGCTTATAGGCCATTGAATTCACATCGTTCGATTACTGAGTAATTCTTAAAATCTCATTACCAGGGTGCCACACTTATCTAAAGTCAAATCTACCCGGGGTGTGGGGGATGGTGATGGTAATAAACTACAACCGAAGCAGAATCATAAAGTTGGATGTCAGACAATAGGGTATTGTAAGTGATACCCTCCCCAAAAGGTTTCTCTCTGATAGCCACAGCTAAGAGAAACATATGATAACAATAAATATGACTTCCACGACGCCACAGCCCTTTCACCACTTGCTCCATGTGCAGATGATAAGCAATAGCTCTGCTCTGAATTTTTTTTTAAAAAAAAAAAAAAGAATTTCTTCCTGGCAAATAATAAATTTATAACGAGGGAATTTCTTTGTGCCTCAAACTTCCATTTCTTTAACTTGCTGCTTTTAGGGGCATAAATTCTATTAGTCTGTGTGTGGAAAGTTTGCTATGGCAACTTGGAACCAGCGAGAACTGGTACATGTCTTAGAGTTTGAGAGAAAATATGTAGCTCACATTAAAACTTTCTTAGGTATCTGAAATATTCTTAGCTGAATATGTACATGTTTGGTCCAATGTGTGAATTCATTATATCTCAGTCAACAGTGGATTTAGGGAAGAGCTTTCCTGAATTCATTATATTTGCATAAAGAGCAATTGAAAAATAGCATGACATGAACAGTCATCCATGTATGTATTTCAGAATTCCATGTCTTTATTTACATTTTGCAAACTATTTCGTTCTTAAAACTATTTCAATGTTAAAATAGATTCATTCTTCCAGTAGTTAAGTGCAAACAAAGGCCATAGAAGAGAATACTCCTTGTATATGGTTTATTTTACAGAAGCAAACTCTTCAGTGATTTTTAAATTTTTTTTAATTTTATTTATTTATTTTGTATGTGTATGAATGTACTGTCTGCATGTAGGTTTGTGCACCCATGTCGTGCAATGCCGAGGAGGTCAGAAGAGGGTGTTGGATTTCCCTGGAACTGGAGTTAAAGACGGTTCTCAGCCGCCATGTGGGTGCTGGGGATGGAACCCGGGTCCTCTGCAAGAGCAGTCGGCACTCTTAATTGCTAGGCCATCTCTCCAACCCTTCAGTGATTTTTAAGAATCAATACTACCCAGGAAATTAAAGATTTTGTTTCAAACGATGAGTATATAAATATACAAGGAAACCAAATCATTTGAAAAATGCAGACTTGATGGGCTGGGTGTGGTGCCATACGCCTTTAATCCTAGCACTCAAGAGGCAAAGGCAGGTGGATCTCTGAGGGTTCTGGTCTACAGAGCAAGTTCCTGGGGCTACAGGGAGACCCTGTCTCAAACACACACACACACACACACACACACACACCACACACACACACACACACACACACACAGAGTCACACAAAGTAGACTTGAATTTGTTGTCTACATTCAGTAGTAAATAGGTAAGCACGGGAAAGCACACCTGTGATTCCAGACCTTAGGAGGCTGAAGCGAGAGGACCACAAGTTCAAGGCTACGTAGCAAGACTCTGCCTTACACAACTGAAAAGGACAGTAGTAGTTCTGAACAGAATAAACTATTACCCTTGTCTTTTTCTTTAAAAACTTTTTCCTAAAAGAAGGCTTAAAGTATCACCACACAGAAGGCATTTCTGGGACAGCACTGATTGTCACCACACCACAATGCCAAGCACAGAACCAGAGTGAACGTGAGATACTTCTATAGTCATGGGGCAGGTGAGTTACTTCTGTCTGTTAAATCTAACAGCAAACAGTAGAGATACAGAATGTGATTTTTAAGTGGATTTTGTTTTGTTTTTCTTTCCTACAAATGTGTTTTGTTATATTTTGCAAAAAGATCAGTTCATGACTGAGAATTTTAAAAGTGATTCTTTGCCTCAGATACTCTAAAAAGCACTAGTCTAACCTAAAACTAATCTAAGTGGCCTGGATGTTCAGGTAATGTCTTATAGAGAAAATATGAAGAAAATGTGGATTTTAAACACACACACATACTACACACACACACACACACACACACACACACACACACACTTACCATCCCAAAATGCTTATCTATATAACAGAACAACCAACTTAACACAAAGCTTTCAATGCTTGTCGAACTCATTTGCACAATCTCTCCAGATGTGGCACAGCTGAGATTATTCAGAAATAGGTGTGGTTGTATAAAATGGTCAGAGCCAATGGGTTTATTCTTAGTTAGGCTTTCTTTTTTTTTTTTTCCCTTCCTTCCCACATTCCCTCCTTGCCTTCCTTCAACCCATTCCTTTTCTATGTAGACCATATCATCTTCTCCCTTGCTTTAAAGAGTTAAATCAAATGGCAGCATTCACACCCATCAATAAAACATATTCAGAAAATTCACTATGATAGAGAAAGGAGGGAAAGATTTTAGAGACCAAGAGAAAGAAAAACTGTGTCTGGGCCGTAAGCTAGACGAGGCTCCAGAGAACAGTGTCCATGACAAGCTAAGGCAGTGCTCCCTCACAAATTCCCCTAGGGGTTTGTTCTTCCTGCAAGCTTTTATTACTGTCTTTTAGTCACCTAGGAAAGGGTTTTTCAATCAGAAATTTTGAAGATCTCTTCTTGGTTATTTGCCTTTAGAAATCTAAAGAGGGACTGGAGAGATAGCCTAGCGGTTAAGAGCACCGACTGCTCTTGCAGAGGACCCGGGTTCGATCCCCAGCACCCACATGGCGGCCGAGAACCATCTGTAACTCCAATTCCAGGAGAACTCCAGTTCCAGGGGAATCCAACACCCTCTTCTGACCTCCGCGGCATTGCACGACACGGGTGCACAAACCTACATGCAGACAGTACATTCAAACACATAAGAAGAAGAAGAAGAAGAAGAAGAAGAAGAAGAAGAAGAAGAAGAAGAAGAAGAAGAAGAAGAAGAAGAAGAAGAAGAAGAAGAAGAAATCTAAAGAAATGTCTTCTAAAAGCCATTGGTGAACATTTCTTTAGATGCCGTAGGAAGAGGATTGGTGAAGTCGTTACCCCTCTCTCCCTACTCACCCAAGCTGAACTGTTGTTCATCACAGGACTTTTGTTAGACCCAAGTCATTTCCCTACAGACTGTGAAATATGGAAGGCTAAAAATAGGAACCCCCAAACGACCGTATTTCCTCTCCACATGCCGCCCCTCAGCCCCTCACGTGTACTCAGGACAATGTGGATTTGTTCTGCCTCACCTGTGGCTAATGTTAGACGCATGCCGAGGAATTCCTGACGACTTTTGTGTTTCATTTCACAATCAAGGAAATGTACTGCCCAAGCTCACAAGCAAACAGAGAAATGAATCTATATCCCTTAAGCTCTGCAATTCATTTTTCTTCTTAGTCTGGTCCGAAAACTGAATTCCCCAGGTTGAGGTTTTATACGGACAGTCTGTCTTCCGTCCTCCCCTTTTCCCCTTTGCGATCCACACCACTGCCTCGCATCCCCATACCCAGGGTCTTTGGCTTCAAATCAAGACAGCTTTCAAGGGAGCAGGACCAAGTTGCCAAGTTCCTATGTTTCCTAGAGGTTTACCTTCTTTCTCAGATGTTTCCAGGCTGCCTCCAGGTGGGTTTTGACTGCGCCTGGGCCCCTACCCCAAGTGTAGAAGTTTATTTGAAGTATGTTCCTCTTTGGCTGCTTCTTAACTTGAGGCATGATAGTCTTACAAATGTCATTTTTTTCCCCCACTGTAAATCAAGGGACAGCTGTCTTTGGAATAAATTCCAAATAGTTGGTCTGGAAATGAACTTCACAGTGGGTCCCTCCTCCGCTCTGGCTGACATCTCCTCATTAATTTCTTTCATCTTTCATTGGTTGATGAGTCTATAAATACACCTCATCTGCTTTTACTTTGCTTTTTAAGGATAAACTGATACCAAACACACTGCCTTAATTACATCCACAAGCAAAGCATAACAAATTTTAAGTGTTGTCATAATTTGGTTTAAAACTTGACATTGTTAATTATGCCAGCTATGATAAAACTGGGAAATGAAAATTCTTCATTTGAATATATAAATGAGTGATTCATCTGAAACGCCATTTTTGACATTAATAAATGAGACTATCCAGAAACTTAGGAAGCAAAGGAAGAGAGTGACACAGGAAGCTGATAAGTGACTTGGTAAGGAGACTAGTAACTGTGCCCCCATCCCTCTTAGTCAGGGAACCTCTGAAACTGAGTAACTTGGTGTCTCCAAATTCAAATCAGAGCAGGCAGAACACTGTCCCTGCTCCGACCTTGGATGTCCAAATTATGAGGTGGCTGCTGGCTCAAGAGGATCTGAATCATAGAAGCACATAGGAAAGAAGACACCAGACAAACTGACTCACTCCCAGAACACAGCAGGTTTAAGATGGTTCTACTTCTTCAGAAGACATGACAGAAAAGGATAATTTGTCACTCATATCTTCTTCATAGAAGATTGCTTCTTTTTTAAAAATTTTTATTTATTTTTGTATGTGTATGAATGTACTATCTGCATGTAGGTTTGTACACCCGTGTCATGCAATGACATGGATGTCAGAAGAGGGTCTTGGATTCCTCTGGAATTGGAGATCTCCTGGAATTGGAGTTACAGATGGTTCTCAGCCGCCATGTAGGTGCTGGGGACTGAACCTGGGTCCTCTGCAAGAGCAGTCGGTGCTCTTAACCGCTAGGCTATCTCTCCAGCCCAGAAGATTTCTTCTTTAAAACCTTCAATAGAAAGCTGGGCGTGGTGGCTCACGCCTTTAATCCTAGCACTTAGGAGGCAGAGGCAGGTGGACCTTTGTAAGTTCAAGGCCAGCCTGGTCTACAGAGTGAGTTCCAGGACAGCTGGGGCTACAGGGAGACCCTGTCTCAAAAAGACCAAAAAACAAACAAACAAACAAACAAAACAAAACAAAACAAAACAAAAACCTTCAATAGAGCTGGAGAGATGGCTCTCCTGATTAAGAGCACTGGCTGCTCTTGCAGAAGACCCAGATTCGATTCCCAGCACCCACGTGGCAGCTAACAATTATCCATAACTCCAGTTCCAGGCAAATTTGACACTCTGTTCTGACCTCCATGGGCATTGCATGACATGTGCACACTTACATACATGCAGACGAAACACACATACACATAAAATAAACATAATAAAATAGCTTGTATTTACTAAACATTTGAAACAGTGCAAATTTCAAGCATAATTAGATATGCTTCACTCATGCTGCAATGTCGTTTGCAGCCATGGCAAATAGTGAAGCATGTCTATAAATAAATAAATATATAAATAAACAAATAAATAAATCCTCATAAAAAACACAGCTGCAGAAGAGGATGTACTATGGTGATGACACAGTCTGCTGACAAAACACACACAAGCACACATACGCACACACACACAGAGTGGGAAACAAACATCCATTTTTTAATGAAAAATGAAAGTCAACAGAAAATGCCTCAGACAGGAAACCGTTAGAACACTCTCCTTTTCACGCACAAAGAGCCACAAGATACAGCAACTAATATACTTTGAGTCATGTGTGAAAACTGGTAGACATATCAAAAAGATATTAAAGGAGCTAAAAGAAGAAAGACTTACACATGATTAAATGGCCTTGACATTCAAATGGTCATCTAGGGAGGCTAATGATCAGATGCTTTATTGCTTCTACTAGAATGGTTGAAAATGAGCATGATTGAATTGTGGAAAAATTAATTTTGGCAAAATATAACAAGTAGCAGACTATGGCTGAATCCCATTCATCATTGGAAATGTTTTCTGATAGGACTGTGGGAGAAGTTACTCCATGAAACTAGGGTTCCATTCCCTTTATGGAAAAGAAGAAAAGCATGAAAAGTACTCTGAGAGCTTTCAGATTCTGAGAGTACCTCTGGTCAGCACAAACTTGGCACTGGGCATTTTCCTATAAATATCTTACTTTTCAGAGTAACTAAGAAAGAGATAAAACTCAGAGAAATAGACAACCAGTCCTGAGCTGGTATATGCCCTAGGCTTGCAGACCTGTGGGTGAGGATCGCTAAACTACTTACTATACAGTTAAACCACCATTTTGCTCATCTGATGAAGAAACTTTGTGAGGGACCACATGGTGGCATCTTACGAGTTAACACTTTTTTAAAAATGCCATCGGAGATCTCCTGAGACCAGCTGAAACACAGGAAGGTAGGTAGAAACTGGGTGCTTCAGCAAGGTTGATTGTTGATTGACTTAATCTACTTAATCCGTTAATCCAGTTGTCTTTGGTTTCATTGGCTTTTGTGGCTGTGGGGGCAGAGTTATCCTCCCAGCTGGTATAAAAGGTAGGGTTGTGTGAGTCTTGAGATCTGAGATCTCCCAAGACCAGCTGAAGCACAGGTACTGGGGCACGGGCTAAAAAGCACCCCCCCACCACCGCCAAATGGGACTACGAAGGCATCTGAAGGAGGCAAGCAAAGCAAGCCTTCAACACAGTGAAGAGGCATTTAGGACTCACATTGGAATACAGGCAAGGAGAAGCCCATATGCCAGAATCACGAAGAAGAGACAACACAGGAAAGGGGCAGGATAATCCCACACCAAGCTCTACCAACCCTATGGAAGATTCCTACAGTGGGATCCCCCTGGGCATGGCCCAGGACATGGATATCAGAAACACATATTTAAAGGGGGTGGGGGGGGAGGGAAAGGGAAATAAGCCTGAACTGAATTGGAAAAAATGTATGAAATGCACAAAGCTTGTTCTTTTGGGACAGCGTCTTCCTGCTAGCCCCAGCTTTCCCTGGAAACTCACTCTCTGAAGGCCGGCCTTGAACTACAAAGGACTGGCGCCTCCTCTGCCTCCCAATCCTACATTAAGGCATGCGCCACCACGCCGGCCTTTTTTTTTTTTTTTGTCTTTTTTAAAAAAAATTTTATTTATTATTATATATTTTTATCAAATTTAGACCTGTATCCCCCCATCCCCCCACCCTACCAGAGCTCATGCATTCTGCCAAACATGCTTTCATCTCTTTCTCAGTCTTTCTCCAATACTCTCCATGAGGAAGTTACTGTTTTGAGCAGAGTTCATTGTTTCAGTCAATTCTTGGATGCAAGCCTTTCTGTTGTTGTCTGTTGTTGTTGCTGTTGTTGTTGTTGGTGTTGTTGTTTCCTATATGCATCCCTCCCAACTTCTTTGGACAAAAGCCTGAATCTATACAAGACTTTGGTAACATTTGGACATTTTATAATGTTTTTGTGGTTGGAATGAGTGTCCCCCCTAGGGCTCTAGGTATTCGCCGTTTGTTCCGTTGGTGGCCGTTTGTTTTTTGGGCGTTCTGGGGGGTGTGGCAATGCTGGAGGAAGTGTGTCACTGGGACCAGCTTAGAATAGTTTAGTTTAACAAGCCTCGTGGCTCTACAGTTGCTCTCTCTCTGCTTCCTGTGCTCTTTGCTAGATGTGACCCTCGGTTTGCTTGCTCCAGTCTCCAGCTCCAGCCACCATGACCCCCGACACAATGGACTCTGATTGCCTGGACCCCTCAATTGTAAGCTCAAATAAAACTCTTCCTTTTAAAGCTCCTTTGGTCATGGTGTTTATCACAGGAAAAACAACAACAAAAAAAAAAAAAAAAAAAAAAATTTTTCCCAATCCATGAGCATGGGAGGTGGGGTTTTTAACTCTTCTGATGTCTTCTTCAACTTTTTTACTTTAAAGGTTTAAAATGTTGTTGTAGAGATCTTGGTGTCTTGATAGGGTTTTTTTTTTTTTTTTTTTAGCTTTTAGAAGACAGGTATCCTTGTTTGTAGGCCCAGCTGTAATGGAACTCGCTCTGTAGACCGGATGGCCTTGAACTCACAAAGATTCGACTGCCTCTGCCCTCCCAAGTGCCTAGGATTAAAGGCGTGCGCCACCACGCCCGGCTTGAGTAGGGTTTTTCATAGGCTATTTTATTGTTTTTGACGGCCTATTGTGAGTGGGAAGGTCTCTTCAATTCTTTCTCCAGTTGCTTGTTCTTGGTAGGAAAGAAAGGCCATTGATTTTTTTGTGGTTAATTTTGTATTGTGCAACGTTGCTGAAGCTGTTAATTCATTTCTAGGAGTTTTTCTGGTTTATTTCTTTAACATCCCCTTAAAAACAACATTTCATAAGAAATAGGGATAGCATTTGAAGTAATTTTTACAATTAGTAAGACTTTAATTTATTTTCTTGCCTTTGCTCTAGCAAGTTTTTCCAGCAACTATATTGAAGAGGAGTGGGTGACAGGGAGGGGGCAGCCTTGCTGACGTTTCGTTGTTTAAAGGAATGTTCTGTATTTCCCCATTAGGATGATATTGGGTGTGGGTTTCCTGTATATGGCTTTGATTACATTGAGGGAATGAACCCTCCAGTCCAATTCCTTCTCGGACTTAAGCCTGAAAGGATGCTGGATTTTGTCACAGGCTTTTTCGCATCAATTGAGATGGTCTGTGTTTTTTTGTCTTTTATTCCATTTATGTGTTGATGATGTTTATGGCTTTTCATCGGTGAACACTCCCTGCATCTCTGGTATGAATCCAACCTTAGTATGAGGGATTTGGGATCTTTGATGTGGGTCTGTGTACGATTTGCCAGAATCCTGTTTCGCATTTTGGCATCTGTATCATTAGGGAGATGGGTCTAAATTCTCCTTTTTGGTTGTCTCCTTTGCCTTGTTTTGGTAATGCAGTGATGCTGGCTTCATAGAAGGAATTTGGGGAGAATTCCCTCTGATTGTATACTTCTAAACAGTTTTCAGTATACTGGTTGTAGGTCTTTTTGAAAATGTTTTATAGAATCTTTTTGAAATGTTTTATGAAACTGTCTGGGCCTGGGCTTTTTTTCCTTGGGAGGTTTCGTAGTACATCCTCAAATTCTTCATGTACTATGGGTCTGTTTAAGCTGTGGGTCTCGTCTTGTTTGAGCTTTCTGATTCCCAGGATTTCAGATATTGATCTATTTCTTCTAGGTTTTCAAACTTGGTTAGAGTGAGGTTTTTGAAGTATTCTCATTGATTGTCTGAATGTTTTCTCTGTCTGTTGTGATGTTTCTCTTTTTACAATGTACTATGATTTGGAGTTACTTTCTTTCTTCTGATTAACTGGGCCAGGGGTCTATCTATCTTGTTTTATCCTTTCAAAGAACCCAGTATTTTGGATTTTTTCGGATTCCTGCTTTCTTTGTATGTCTTCTTTGTTCTTCAATTTCATTTATTTCTGTTCTAATTTTTGTGATTTCTTCTTTGTCTTTTGGGTTTGGGTTCATTTGTTGTTGTTTTATGAAGTATTTTTAGCTGCAGTGTTAATTTATTTGTCCTCTTCCTGCTTTCTTAATTGTTCGCTCACAGAGCCGCTATTTAAATTCCTCTTAGGCTGCTTTTCAAGTATTATTCCATAGGTTTTTGCTGTGTTGTGTTGTCTTTTTTGTTTCGTTCCAGGCAATGTTTTTATTTCTTATTTTCTTCCTTGACCCCCCATTTATTATTAAGGAGTGTGTTGTTTGTCTCCATGTTTTCTTATAGACAGTTAGGCTTATTCTGGTGTTAATAATGACCTTTATTGCACCTGTGGTCTGATAGAATACATAAAGTTATTTCAATCCTTTTATTTGTTGAGTTTCTTTTGTGTCCTAATATGTAGTCAATTTTGGAAAAATGTTCCATGGGGTGCTGAGTAAAAGTATATTCTCTGGTGTTTGGGTGGAAGGTTGGACTTTCTGTAGATATCTGTGAGGTCCATTTGGTGTATTTTATGGTTCCTCTGATGTCTCTCTGTTATTGTTTGTCCAGTTGGAACTATCTAATGGGTTCAGAAGGGTATTGGAATCTCCCACTATTAGTGTACATTGAGGTCCTGTAGAATTGTATTGCCTTGAGGTCCTGTAGAATTGTTGTTTATAACGTTCCGTGCACTGGAGTTTGTTGCATAATATTCATAGACTGGTGACATCTTCATCGGTTTAGCTGATCCCTTTGATAAGGATGTAATGGCCCCCTCTTTGTCTCCTCTGATAAGTTTTACTTTGAAATCTATATTTTCTTCTATAGGATAGCCAATACTCCTGTTTTGCTTTTTGGGTAGCATTCCATTTGCTGGAATTTTTTAATTTCTTTATATCTATGATATATGATTTTTTTAATCAAATCTAGCAACCTGTGTCCCCTCCATCCCCCCCCCCTACCAGGAGCTATGCATTCTGCCAAACATGCTTTTCATCTCTTTCTCCGTCCTTCTCAATATTCTCCATGTGGGATTTGACTGTTTTGAGCAGAAAAAAAAGTTCACTGATTCAGCCGTTCTTTGGTTCAGTCTCCCTTTTTCTGTTGTTTGTTTTTTGTTGTTGTTTCCAATATGCATCACTCCCAACTGCTTTTGGACAAAAACTCAAGGGGGACTGTGCACAAAGAAAATACTTACATAGGTTAATTGGCAATCGCTCCACCCGCTGAGGGTCTCCCATTTGTTCTTTTAGTCACTCTTCGTTGCTGCGATCAAACACCATGCCCAACGGTACCTTATAAAGGAAGAGTTTGAGCTTCCGCTTGGACAGTCCCGGGAATTAACGTCCATTGTGGTGGGAGGGCATGGTGGCTGGAGCTGTAGCAGCAAGATGAGGTTAACATCTTCCAGTGAGCACAGGAGGCAAAGAGAGCAACTGGAGATCACAAGGCTTGTTAAAACTCAGTAAGCCTTCCCCCGTGGCCATACTTCCTCTAGCATGTTCACACCTTCTAAGACCTCCAAAAAAACAACGCCACCAACTGGAAACAAAAATCTCTGAATACTTAAAACCTACAGGGGACATTCTCATTCAAACCAACACATTCCACTGCCCTGGTCCCCCCCACTCGGGCTCTGGGACACATATAAAATGCAAAATGCATTTAGTCCAACCTTTTTTTTAAAATTCCCCTATAGTCTTTACCATTTCCAATGCCATTCAAAAGTTTACAGTCCAAATTCTTCTCTTGAGACTCAGGCCAATCTCCAAAATGTAAGCTCCTTTGTTGTTAAAATCCAAAGACAAATTATCTAACTCACAATGTACAGTGGAACCGGAGTGATTACACATTCCCATTCCAAAAAAAAAAAAAAAAAAAAAAAAAAAAAAAATTATGTTTTTATTTTTATTTTTATTTTAGGGACAATCAAAGGATACCTAATTGGACTAAAAAAAAAAAAAAAAAAAAAAAAAAAAAACCAAGACCAAAACCCAGCAGGGGAAAACTCCACCGTCCAGTAGTTAGCTCCATGTGCTGCAGTTCGCTCCCATGTGCTGCATGTTTTGTCGCGCCTGCAAAACTTCTGGGACCCTGGACTTCCACAAGGGCTTCAGATGGCTGCAGCTTCTTCCCAGCTTCGCTTTGCCCAAATATATATATCATTCTTAGGCTTATCTCTGGTACAACTCCCTGTATGCAACTCTCCTTAGCAACTATATCTCACAGGTTTGTCATCTCAAATGTTTTCTTGGGGTTGGGGGGGTCTCCCCTGCTAAAACCAGGCTTCTTCGCTTAACAGCTTCATTACAATGGCCCTTCTTCAGGGCCTGTATCTTCTTTTTATTTCTTCTATTATTCAGGGGGATCCCTGCACTGCTGCACTCTGCCTCTGGCCTCTGTGGCTCTCTGAAAACATGGAAGAAGAACTGATGACCCATTCATTCTTGCAAATTCTTCATGCCTCTAAAGCCAGGCCCAACGAGATTAGAATGAATATTGCTCGACTCTGGCTTTGCTGGGCGCTTCTTGCCTTGAAGTTCAGGGGAATTGACTCTCTCCTACTTTAACCACATTTGCAATTTTTTTCTCTCTGCCCTGGACTTGTTGGAGTAGAATGGGTCTAAGTTAGAAAACGCGTAGAGTTAGAAAACACTTCAGTTATTTTTCCTTCTTCCTTTCAAAAGTTGGGGATAGGATTAGCTTGGGGTATTAGCGTGGATGGATTTATTTAATTACGGGATTATTATTTGGGGATTAGCTGGGGCGAATGATTAGCTGGGTTGTGCCCCATGCGATATCTGGATTAGGAATTACGCTCCTGAGGATTAGCCCCTGGGTTGGTTGTGTGTTTGTTGGTCTTACGGTGGCTCTGCCTGAAGCCTGGTGAAGGGTTTGTAACTGGTTCCTGAGTTGAGGCTGGAAATTCTACATCCGGTTATGATTTTTTCTACCTATCTGAACCGGTATCTCCGGGTCTGTGATTCTCTCTGTTTTTTTTGTTGTTTTTATGTGTAAATTCTCACACGCCTACGCGCACTTCTCCTTAATCACTTGAATCTCACCTATCCACCAATGATGGTATCATCTCGGTATATATCTATCTCCTTAATCACTGTAGTCTCCTTATGAAAGGGAAANAAAGAGGAAAAGGGAAAAAAAAACGGTTGTCTGGTGCCGTTAAGCTAGAACGAGGCTCCAGGAGAACATTTCCCGGACAAGCTAAGGCAGTGCTCCCTCACAAATTCCCCTAGGGGTTTGTTCTTCCTGCAAGCTTTTATTACTGTCTTTTAGTCACCTAGGAAAGGGTTTTTCAATCAGAAATTTTGAAGATCTCTTCTTGGTTATTTGCCTTTAGAAATCTAAAGAGGGACTGGAGAGATGCTAGCGGTTAACAGCACCTACATAGATCTTGCGAGTACACCTGGGTTCGATCACCCAGCACCCACAGGGCGTCCTGATAACCAATTGTAACGACATCAATTCCATTATAACTCCAGTTTCCAGTGATCCCCCCGTCTTCTTAACCTGCCTCAAATTCATTGCACAATGGTGCACAACCTACATGCAGACGTCAATTGCAGAACACATAAAAGAGAAGAATAAGAAGAAGAAGAAGAAGAAGAAGAGAAAAGAAAAGAAGCAGAAGAAGAAGAAGAAGAAGAAAGAATAATAATAAATCTAAGAAAGTGTCTTCTAAAAGCCATTTGTGAAGCATTTCTTTATATGCCGTAGGAGGAGGGATTGGGGGGAGGGTGCTTTAGGCGCCGCCTCAGACCGCTACCACGGGGAAACCAAGCTGAACTGTTGTTCATCACAGGACTTTTGTTAGACCCAAGTCATTTCCCTACAGACTGTGAAATATGGAAGGCTAAAAATAGGAACCCCCAAACGACCGTATTTCCTCTCCACATGCCGCCCCTCAGCCCCTCACGTGTACTCAGGACAATGTGGATTTGTTCTGCCTCACCTGTGGCTAATGTTAGACGCATGCCGAGGAATTCCTGACGACTTTTGTGTTTCATTTCACAATCAAGAAAGGTACTGCCCAATCTCACATTCAACAGAGAAATGAAAATCTGATTAATCCCCTTGTTGGAAGCTCTGCAAGTCATTGTTTCTCTTAGTATGGTCCAAAACTGAATTCCCAAGGGAGGGTTTGAGGTTTTATACGAAGTCGTCTTCCGTCCTTCACCTCACCTATTAATTCCACCCGGCGTTGATTACGCGTCCACCCGACTGCACGTCGCATCCATACCATTGGAACCCAGAGGTCTTTGAGCTTCAGAATCAAGACAGCTTTCAAGGGAGCAGGACCAAGTTGCCAAGTTCCTATGTTTCCTAGAGGTTTACCTTCTTTCTCAGATGTTTCCAGGCTGCCTCCAGGTGGGTTTTGACTGCGCCTGGGCCCCTACCCCAAGTGTAGAAGTTTAGTTTGAAGTTTATTTAAAAAAGGTCCTCGTTGGCTGCGTTCTTAACTTGAGGAGAGGCATGATAGTCTTACAAATGTCATTTTTTTCCCCCACTGTAAATCAAGGGACAGCTGTCTTTGGAATAAATTCCAAATAGTTGGTCTGGAAATGAACTTCACAGTGGGTCCCTCCTCCGCTCTGGCTGACATCTCCTCATTAATTTCTTTCATCTTTCATTGGTTGATGAGTCTATAAATACACCTCATCTGCTTTTACTTTGCTTTTTAAGGATAAACTGATACCAAACACACTGCCTTAATTACATCCACAAGCAAAGCATAACAAATTAATACAGTGTTGTCATAATTTGGGGTTGAAAAGATGACATTATGTTAATGAGATGGCCAGACTAATGATAAAACTGGGACATGAACAATTCTTGCATTTGTACTCTATCCTGAGTGGATATCCTACTAAGCACGGCCCGGTTTGGGGAAACAAAATAATCCTCAATGAGCCTAACTCCAGAAACGTAGGTAAGGCCAAGAGAAAGAAGTGACACCAGGAAGACTGATACGGGACTTGGTACGGAGACAGTAACTTGCCCAAGACCAAACACCATCCATCTGTAGGAAAAAGAGATCAGAGGAACCTCTAAGAACTGAGGCTAAAAAGGCTATGGTGGTCGTCCAATGTCAAAATCATAGCAGGCATGAACACGGTGGTCCCGTGCTCCGACCGTGTGAGGTGTCCAAATTGAATGGGTGGCGTGGTGCGTTGGGCTCGAGAGAGATCTGAATCAGAGAAGGGGCAGCGATAGGAAAGAAGACACCATACAACTGACTCACTCCCATAAACACATCAGGTTTGATTGGTGTCTACGTTCTTCATAAAGACTGACATAAAAGTATTTTTCGAGCTCATATCTTCGTTTCAGAGAAAGATTCTTCTGTTTGTAAAAACGGGATGTTGTTAATTTATTTTTGTATGGTGGAATGAATAGTACATCTGCGTAGTAGGTTTGTAGCAACCGTTCATGCACAGTGCCCATGGAGTGTCAGAAGAGGGTCTTGGATCCTCGAAGTTGGGATCGTCTGGAAGTTGGAGTTACAGAGGGTTCCTCAACATAAAACCGCCATGTGGGTGTTAGGAACTTACCTGGGTCCTCTGCAATAGCATCGGTGCTCGTACCGCTGGCTATCTCTCCAGCCCAAATATTTTTTTTTTTTTTTTAAAATTTTTAAAAAATGTTAGCAAGCTGGGCGTGGTGGCTCACACCTTTAATCCTAGCACTTAGGAGGCGAAGATGGGAGGTGGAACCGATTTAAGTTCAAGAAAGGCCAGGGGGCCCTGGTTACAGAGTGAGTTCCCAGGAAGGCTGGGGCTACCAGGAGACCGGTCTCAAAAAGACCAAAGGAAAACAAAGCAAAGGACAAACAAACGGAAAACAAAACGAAACAAAAACCTTCAATGGAGAGATGGCTCTCCTGATTAAGAGCACTGGCTGCAATCCTATGCGAAAAACCCAGATTCTATTCCCAGCGGAACCCACGTGGCAGCTAACAATGTATCCATAACTCCAGTTCGCATGGAAATGTGACACTCTGTTTCTGACCTCCATGTGGCATTGCAATGACAGTGCAGCACTTACATACATGGCTGAGCGAACACACATAGCACATAAAATAACATAAGTAAAATGTCGTCTTGTATTCGAGCTGAAGCATTTTGAACTGTAATCAAGCATGGAATTCAGAGGGATGAATCTTAGGATATTGCGCAGCTGTGCGCATGTCTTTGCCGGCCATGGCAAATAGTGAGGCATTGTCTAGTAAATAAAGCATAATATATTAAAAACAAATAAATAAATTCTCATAAATAACACACAGCTTCAGAAGAGGATTGTACTAATGGGGATAGACACAGTCTCTTGACAAACGCACACAAAGCAGGCACATCAGATACGCACACGACAGAGTGGGAACAAACATCCTTTTTGATTAATGAAATGAAAGTCCCAACAAAAATGCCTCAGACAGGAAGAACCGTTAGAACACTCTCCTTTTCACACACACGCAAGAGCCACAAGAGTCAGCAACTAATATACTTTGAGTCATGTGTGAAAACTGGTAGACATATCAAAAAGATATTAAAGGAGCTAAAAGAAGAAAGACTTACACATGATTAAATGGCCTTGACATTCAAATGGTCATCTAGGGAGGCTAATGATCAGATGCTTTATTGCTTCTACTAGAATGGTTGAAAATGAGCATGATTGAATTGTGGAAAAATTAATTTTGGCAAAATATAACAAGTAGCAGACTATGGCTGAATCCCATTCATCATTGGAAATGTTTTCTGATAGGACTGTGGGAGAAGTTACTCCATGAAACAAGGGTTCCATTCCCTTTATGGAAAAGAAGAAAAGCATGAAAAGTACTCTGAGAGCTTTCAGATTCTGAGAGTACCTCTGGTCAGCACAAACTTGGCACTGGGCATTTTCCTATAAATATCTTACTTTTCAGAGTAACTAAGAAAGAGATAAAACTCAGAGAAATAGACAACCAGTCCTGAGCTGGTATATGCCCTAGGCTTGCAGACCTGTGGGTGAGGATCGCTAAACTACTTACTATACAGTTAAACCACCATTTTGCTCATCTGATGAAGAAACTTTGTGAGGGGACCACATGGTGGCATCTTACGAGTTAACACTTTTTTAAAAAGCCATCGGAGATCCCTGAGACGCACTGAAGCAACACAGGAAGGTAGGGAATGAAACGGGGTTGCTTCAGAAGGTTGATTGTTGATTGACTTAATCTACTTAATCCAGTTAACTCCAGTTGTCTTTAGGTTGTTGGCATTTGTGGGCCCTGTGGGAGGCAGAGTTTCCTCCCAGCTGGTAGTAAAGGTAGGGTTGGTGTGAGTCATTGAGATCTGATATCAAGATCCCAAAGACCACTGAGCCACAGGTACTGGGGCACGGGCTAAAAGCAACCCCCCACCACCGACCAACTGGGACTACGAGGCAATCTGAAGGAAGGCAAGAACAGGCAAGCCTTCAACACAGTGAAGAAGGCAGTTAGACTCAATTGGAATGCAGGCAGAGAGAAGGCCCATCATGCCAGAATCACGAAGAAGAACAACACAGGAAAGGGGCAAAGGATAATCCGCACCAAGCTCTACAACCCTATGGAAGGATTCCTTGATACAGTGGATCCCCCTCAAGGGATGGCCAACAGGACAACGGATGTCAGAAACAAAATTTAAAAGGGGGTGGGGGGGGGGGAAAGGTGAAATAAGCCTGAAATGAATTGGAAAAAAATGTATGAAAATAAACAACAACAAAAAAAAAAAAAAAATTAAAAAAAAAAAGACTACAAGATTATAAAGAGCAAAATCACATAAGACTGAAAAGATTGAAAGAGAACTCAAGAAGGACCGTAGAGAGAGAGAATGACAACTCTGGAAGGAAGTTAGAAAACACGGAAAAGATCCCATGCAAAAGAAGATAGGAAAACCAACCAGGAAGCAAGCTTACAGTGAAGTAGATTGAGAAGCTCCAAAAGGAAGTAGAATACTAAGAAATCAAGGAGGAATGAAAAAGGAAATCAAGACACTCATCCAATAAAGAAGGAAAGGAATCGGATGAGAAAGGCCTAGAAGAGAATGGAGGAAACAGAAAAAGATTATCAGACTGGAAGATAACAAAGAACCGGCCCACCAAACTAAAAACCGTCAAGTAAATGATTGACTGAAAAATTTAAAATACACAAAAGTGGAACAACCAGAACGTTTGGGACAACATATAAAGATCAAAACTCAGCATCATGGTGTGCTGGATAGCTTTAGTGTCAACTGGACCCCCTGGGTTAGGGAGCCTCAATTGGGAATATGCCTTCCATTGGACTGGCCTGTGGCCACGATCCTGAAGTATTGTCTTGATGTCGGCTTGGAGGGCAGTGAAGGGAGGGACCAGCCGCTATGGTGGTGCTAAGCCCTTGGGGCAGGTTGTTGTTGTACTGTATATAAAGGTCAGTTTGGGCATGGGCCAAGATGGAAGCAAGCCTTGAGCAGATTCCTCGCATGGCCTTCCTCCGCCCCGCCCGTCCTTCAGCTCTGCTCCAGGTCCTGCCCTGGTTCTTGGCTTGGGGCTTCTGAGTAGGGAACCTGTGGGACGCCGGATAGTGTAAAACTGAGTAAACCCTTTCTCCCCAACGGTATTGGGTGTTGGTCAGATATTTTTGTCACCGCAAGGACACAGAACGACGAACACATAGATAGTAGAGAGGCAAGAAGCGATCCCAAGAGAATAGGTAAATGATCAGATCTGTCAACTCTAGTAAATAGATGAAGACTCCCCAACTAAAATAGGACAAACCAAATACAAATAAAAAGCACATAGAACTCCAACAAGACAAGCTCAGCAAAAGAATTTCTCACAGGAGCCACATCATAATAGTTAAAATGCTAGCCCCCCAAAAAAGACAAAATCCTAAACCACAAGAGAAAAACAAGTGACCCTATAAGGGGAAAACCTATCAGAATAAACTGACTTCTCAATGCCCACTATGAAGAACGTGGAGCAAAGAATTCCAGTGTTAAAGGAACAAAGATGCCAACAACCCAGTTACTGATACCCAGCAAAAAGTCCATTTGTAGTTGAAGGAGAGATAAAATCTTTCCGTGACAAAACAAGTTGAAGAATAGCATATTGGAAAAACCAACACTTCAGAGATATCTTGAAGAGGCAATTCAAAGGACAGAAGAAAGGAGCGACACCAATCCCAGGCAACTAGAAAGAGAAATCAATAAAAGCATAACGGCAGAAGGAGAAACCTAAACCCAAAAATCAAATGGATAATAAGGCAAAGAAGCACAGCAAGACCTATCAGCATAATCTTAAATATTAATGGACGTAATTCCTGAATCAAAAGACATAATGATGGGAATTGGATTAGAAACTAGAATCCATTGCATATGTGTCTACAAGAAACACATCTTACCTTCAGGAACAGGCACCACCTTAAAAGTGAAAGGATGAAAAAAATATTCCACGCAAAATGGTACCGGGAAAAAAGAAAGCGAGTGTTGCTAATTTATATCATACAAAGTAGATCAGATCAAAGTAAAAAGAAATCAGAAGGACAAATAAGGACATTATGCATTTTTATCAAATGGAACGATTACCAAGAAGATTTCACAATCATGAATATATATGCCCCAACTCTGGTGCACCAAACTTTACAAAGACTGATTGGCTCCAACCACAAGTCACAGTCCGAACCTACCAGTACACTCATAAGTAGGGGATCTTCAAATACCACTGAAGTCCGTTTGGAATGGTAAACAGGAAAAGATAAACAGAAGATCATCTGAACGACGATATGATACACCAATTGGATCTCATAGACCTCTACCGAGATATATTCCCGCCCTAATACCAGAGAAAACACTTTCTATCTCAGCACCCCATGGAAATTCTCCAAAATTGAACCACATCCTGGGACAACAGAAGAAATCCTCCACAAAATACAAAAAGATTGAAATAATTTCATTCAATTCTATCAGACCACAGTGGCAAAAAGCTCAACATCACACCAGGATAAGCCCTACTGCCGGTACAAGAACACATGGAGACTAAACACACATCCTTGAATAATGAAATGGGTCAAGGAGAGAGATAAAGAAAGAAATAAAGCATGTCCTGGACTAATGACAATTGACGAGTACAACAACCAAAACGATATGGGATACCTTAAAGCATCCTAAGAGTGAAATTTATAGCCCCCGTTGACATTAGAAAACAGAAAGGACAAAGTGAATGACTACACTACGCTAAAAGCACTTGAGAGGCAAACCAACAGATGAACCCTACATGCAACAGACAGGAAGAATAGCGAAAAACCCAGAGAGAAATCAATTGAAATAGAAACAAAGAAAACAATATAAAAAAATCAAAATGAATCCAAAAAGTGGTTTCTTTGAAAGAAAATAACAAGATAACAGATCCTCTAGCCCAGTTAACCAAAAAAGAAGGAACAACTCCAATCAATACAATAGTGATTGAAAGACGGTGAATATCACAACAGATAAGGAAAAGATCCAGAATCAATCATAGGAATACTTCAGAAACCTACACATATATCTACCAATGTTTGAAAACCTAGAAGAAAGATCAATACTGAAATCTGGGAATCACAAAGGCTCAACCAAGAAGAGATCCACAGCGTTAAACAGGGACCCTAGTAACAGTGAAGATGATTGAAGGTGTAATAAGAAACTCCCAACTAAAAAAAGCCCGGGCCCGAGACAGTTTTACACGGCAGAATTCTATAAAAACTTTCAAAAGACTAAGCACCATTATTAACTGAAAGACTGTTTGAGAAGGGATAACAGGTCAAGGGAATTCTCTCCCAAATCTCCTCTATGAAGCCAGCAATCACTCTATTCTACAAACACAGGCAAAGATACAGAATAAAGGAGAATTATAGACCCATCTGCCCTAATGAACTACAGATAGCAAAATCTAACAGGATTCTGGCAATCGATACAGACCCACATCAAAAGATCATCCATCATGACCAAGTTGGATTCATACCAAGATGCAGGGATGGTTTAACCTAGTGAAAAAGCAATAAACTTCATCAAACACATAAATGGAATAAAGACAAAACCAACACATCTTAGTCAATTATGCAGAAAAAGCCTTGTGACAAGAACCAGCATCCATTTCATGCTTAAGTCCTAGAAGGAATTGGATTGGAGGGAATCATTCCTCAATGTGATCAAAGCCATATACAAGGAAACCCACACCCAATATCATCCTAAACTGGGAAATGAACAGAAACATTCCCTTTAACGGAAACTACATCAAGGCTGCCCCCTGTCACACACGTCCTCTTCAAGTAGGGATGTGCTTGAAAACACTTGCTAGAGCAATAAGGCAAGAAAAGACATTAAAGGATTACTATTGGAAAAGAGGAAGTCAAGCATCCCTTTTTTTTTTTTTTCTGATGATATATTGTTTACCTAAGGGATGCCTTAATAATAGGCTCCACCAGAAAACTCCTAGAAATGATTAACAGTTAGCAAAGTCACAATACAAAATGAAACCTACAAAAAAAAAAAATCAATGCCTATTCTTTACAGCCAAGAAGCAACAACTGGAGAAAGAATTGAAAGAGACATTCCACTCACAATAGCCTCCAAAAACAATTAAAATACTGAAACCTAATCAGCCGGTTGCCCTCCTCCCTGACACTTGGGAGGAGAGAGAGGATTGGAGTCAAGCCACCTGCTGGAAAAGATCGATCAAGGACAGCCTGGTGCTGGAAGTATGCTCGAGACAAAAAAAAAACTATCAAGACACCAAATCTCTAACATTTAACCTTTAAAGAAAAAGTGAAGAAGACATCAGAAGATGGAAAACCTCCCAGTGCTCAATGATTGGGAAAATTAACATTTGTATTAAGTGCACCTTTCTGGTTGTGTGTGATAAAGGACCATACCAGAAAGTGAGCTTATAAAAGGAAAGTTATATTTGAGCTTCATCATCTAACTGGGTCCAGGCGAATTTAGAGTCATTGGTGGCGGAAGGCATGGTGGCTGGAGGCTGGAGACTGTGAGGCAGCAAACGAGGGTCCACATCTACCAAACAGCAGGGGCAGGCACAGCCCACAAGAGAGAAGAGCCAACGTAGACCACCGAAGCTTGTTGAAAGCTCTTCTAAGGCCTGTCCCCAAGTGACAACACTTCCTCCAGCCATCAGGTGCCCACGCCCACGAGACCCTCCAAAACAGCGGCCACCAACTGGGACAACGTTCTGAATACTAGGCTATGGGTGGACACTCATTCAAACAACACAAAACATTATAAAATGTCCATTCTAGAACCAAAAGTCTTGTATAGATTTCAGGGCTTTTGGCCAAGCAGTTTGGGAGTGATGGCAAGAATTGGAAACAACACAGCAGTCCACAACACAACAGCAACAAACAAACACAACAAAGAAAGTACTGGCATCAAAGAACTGACTGAAACATGAACTTCTGCTTAAACATCACTTCTTATGGAGAATCATTGAGCAACAGACTGCAGAAAGAGATGAAAAAGCATGTTCTGGCCAAACTGCATGAGCTTCTGGTAAGGCGTGGGGGATGGGCGGAACAGGTCTGAGATTGCATAAAAAATATATGATATACAATAAATTTTTTTTTAAAAAAGCCATCATCCGTCGCCATGCGTGGTGGCGGCCATGCCATTTTTTTTTTAATTTGGTTGAGGCAGAGGCAGCCCAGGTCCTTCATGTTGAGTTCAAGGCCCTGCCTGTCTATAGACGTGAGTTCCAGGACGCTGGGGCTTACAGGAAAAGGATCGGCTGTCTCACACAAGACCAACAAAAAAAAAAAAAAAAAAAAAAAAAAATGCCAGCAGACAGACAAAAAAAAAAAAAAAAAAAAAAAATGCCATCAGACAGACAATTTTAGGAGTTCATTAAATCATTTGGCTTCTCCTCTGAGCACATGAGAAAATTACACTGGATAACCTCTTGTACCTCGATCCATCTTGCTACAACTGATGGCCAATGGATGTGGATGTAATATGCATACTTCCAACCCTGGCCCTTAAAGTGAGAATGAGATGCTTCCTGTTATTCCTTTTGTCTCCACAGCTACTGGATAAATGGGATCCTGCACGGTCCTCCGGGAGACCCACTGGATTGCAGAGCCACTGTAGGAGGATGTCAGAACCCCTGGGTCCACCCTAAAGAAGAGATTCCTCAGGAAGCAGCCAGATGGCTCTGCGGGTAAAGATGCCTGCTGCCTAGCCTGAGACCTGAGTTTCATCCCCAGGTCCCACACGGTAGAAACAGAGAATTGACTCTTGCAGGTTGTCCTCTGACCTCCACATGGCAAGTACATGCCCACACATACATCATACATACACACACATGCTCACACACAAAAAAGTAAGTAAATAAAAATGTAATCAAAGTGATTCTAAACAAAATAAGCCCCTTTGGTCTATATATGAGCAAAATAGTTAAACTAAACCACTGATGTTTAGATACTGATTATAACAACAGTAATTATCATGAAATATTTACCCTCAATAGATAGATTTTTATGATCAGAGTGACGAAAAGGAAGGCCAATATTTGTGTAATTAGCTAAATATTTCATGGTAAATGTATTATTTTTCTATGAAAAATGTAGAAAATAGAAAAAATAAAAGTAGAGATACTAGCCATAAATGTATCACGGAATTAATATAATTCAGAATAAGACGAAAATTACCAGCACATTGAAGTGTTTAACCCTTTAGCCTCTGGCAGATTCTCACTTAAATTGGCTGCCTACCTGTCCAATTGCAAAGGAAAATAATGTTGTATGTGAGAAATTAAAGTTTGAATCATTCAAATAATCTGTCTACAAAATTTTCATTTCATGCATGGAAACCAATTCTCCTTCCCTCACCCATGCCTTATATTTCACTATCTTACAATTGATTTATCATAATTTTTTCCAGAATCAAAAGACAAAAGTGCCTATTTACCCATTTTTCAATTAATTTTTATTTTATGTGTATGAGTGTTTTCCCTGCATGTATAAAAATGTTGACTGTTGCGCAATGCCTTTGGAGGTCATAAGAGGGCGTCAGATTCCCTGGAACTGGAACTAAGCACGGTTGTTAGCTGCCATGTGGGTTCTAGGAAATAAACTCAGTTTCTCTGCAAGAGCAGCCAGTGCTATTAACTGCAGAACCATCTTCCCAGCCCCTATTTGCCCATTTTAAAATGTGAAAAAATGAAGCACAAGCAATTAGATATATAGGTATTTAAGCAGCACTAATAGTTATGGTAGGTTACTTTGGCATAGACACATATGTTTGGATGATNAGAAAATTACACTGGATAACCTCTTGTACCTCGATCCATCTTGCTACAACTGATGGCCAATGGATGTGGATGTAATATGCATACTTCCAACCCTGGCCCTTAAAGTGAGAATGAGATGCTTCCTGTTATTCCTTTTGTCTCCACAGCTACTGGATAAATGGGATCCTGCACGGTCCTCCGGGAGACCCACTGGATTGCAGAGCCACTGTAGGAGGATGTCAGAACCCCTGGGTCCACCCTAAAGAAGAGATTCCTCAGGAAGCAGCCAGATGGCTCTGCGGGTAAAGATGCCTGCTGCCTAGCCTGAGACCTGAGTTTCATCCCCAGGTCCCACACGGTAGAAACAGAGAATTGACTCTTGCAGGTTGTCTTCTGACCTCCATATGGCAAGTACATGCCCACACATACATCATACATACACACACATGCTCACACACAAAAAAGTAAGTAAATAAAAATGTAATCAAAGTGATTCTAAACAAAATAAGCCCCTTTGGTCTATATATGAGCAAAATAGTTAAACTAAACCACTGATGTTTAGATACTGATTATAACAACAGTAATTATCATGAAATATTTACCCTCAATAGATAGATTTTTATGATCAGAGTGACGAAAAGGAAGGCCAATATTTGTGTAATTAGCTAAATATTTCATGGTAAATGTATTATTTTTCTATGAAAAATGTAGAAAATAGAAAAAATAAAAGTAGAGATACTAGCCATAAATGTATCACGGAATTAATATAATTCAGAATAAGACGAAAATTACCAGCACATTGAAGTGTTTAACCCTTTAGCCTCTGGCAGATTCTCACTTAAATTGGCTGCCTACCTGTCCAATTGCAAAGGAAAATAATGTTGTATGTGAGAAATTAAAGTTTGAATCATTCAAATAATCTGTCTACAAAATTTTCATTTCATGCATGGAAACCAATTCTCCTTCCCTCACCCATGCCTTATATTTCACTATCTTACAATTGATTTATCATAATTTTTTCCAGAATCAAAAGACAAAAGTGCCTATTTACCCATTTTTCAATTAATTTTTATTTTATGTGTATGAGTGTTTTCCCTGCATGTATAAAAATGTTAACTGTTGCGCAATGCCTTTGGAGGTCATAAGAGGGCGTCAGATTCCCTGGAACTGGAACTAAGCACGGTTGTTAGCTGCCATGTGGGTTCTAGGAAATAAACTCAGTTTCTCTGCAAGAGCAGCCAGTGCTATTAACTGCAGAACCATCTTCCCAGCCCCTATTTGCCCATTTTAAAATGTGAAAAAATAAAAAAAAATAAAAGAACAATTTTTCCCAAAGTCATGTTAACCAGTAATAGAAGGAAGATCCACTTCCAGATTTGCCTAAAGTCGTGTTCATTTTCTCATACTCTTTGCCTCTTACCTCTGCAAAAATTCTAATGGCTCCCTGACATTGATGGAAACATAGAAAATGATCCTATAGCACCCCCGTTTGAGCACTATGAGTTTAATATTGTAAAGGCTAAAGCCCCTGAAAACTGCCTCTTGAATACCCAGTGGATGAGTGTTCAAAGATACAGCCTTGGTTGGCTATCTCACTGTCTCTACAAAACAGCACTATTCCTATGAAGTATTTCCATTAATTTAACATGGAAAATAAAGTTACAACAGCATTAAAGAGCATGCTACAGTTTCATGCCCTACACTGTTGGCAGAGAACTTGGCCTCTGTCCCAGAATTCTGCCCTAACTGGCATGTCTCAGGAGGAAAGAATTCCTGCCATACCTCTAGAGCAGCCTATTCTGCTTAACCCAGACCCCCACAGAAGGGTAAGAGCAAATACAAAAAGCTGGCAAACAGAACTGACCAACAGAAAACTTCCAGATACTCTATCTCTTGAAAAGGGAAAAAAAAATTGAAATGATTTTATTATCATCATAATGGCCCTTAGAATAACATCATAAAGGCGCTCTTTGTGACCACTGACATACCAAAGCAAATGTATAGGAAACATTTCAACGAGAAACATGATTTTTCATCATCTATCCAACAACATTGGCCTTATGTGATATTTCAACAGTTGACTTTTACAGTTCAGTCCCACGGTACTTTGGTCTCAACATGACATGTATGTGGTGCTTAGACTTTTACTTGTAGATGATAATAATATAAAAATAAGCTTTAATAAAGCTGTCACTATCGATGTATCTCTCTACCCATACCCACGTCTATGGCTATAGTTAGTTCTGCCATGACTTTTGCATGATGAATGTTCCTTTGTGAGAAGTCCCCTGCTGCACCCTCCTTTGCTATGGCCTCTACAGCAGCAGAAACAGCCGCTTGGAGAAAGTATTGGTCAGGTGATCCCCAAAAGTTATTCAAAGTTGGGACCATATACTATTTGAGGCACCAGTACCACAGAGCAAGCCCCATGGCTCACCCATTTCTCTGCAAACATCTGGCCTTCTTTGTCCGTCTTAACATCCTGAAGCTATATATAGAGGTGGGAAATGAAGGAGCTGAGGAGGTAGCTCAGTCAGTAAGATGCTTGCAGCACAGCCATAAGGACCTGATCTCTAGCACCCAGGTAAAAAGTTAGACATAGCCCCAGTGTGGAGCACAAGGGCAGGACTGAAGGCTGATCGGGCTTGCCAAGGAGGAGCCTTCAAACAATTCCTTAAGGAAAACATGACATCTTTCAGCCTAATAAAAAAAAAAAAAAAAACAATAATAATTTAAAAAAATCATAAGCTGAAGATGCTAAAACCTCTGATGTCATAATCTTGATATACATGTGGCATGCATATATGCATATTTTAGAGATGCATATTGGAAGGAACAACGACAACAAAAAGACTGACGCACGCCTTTAATCCTAGCACTTGGGAGGCAGAGGCAAGCGGATCTCATGTGAGTTCAAGGCCAGCCTGGTCTACAGAGTGAGTTCCAGGACAGCCAGAGCTACAGGGAGACCTTTTGAAAAGGCAAAAAAAAAGACTGGGTCAAAGAACTGACTTCAATGGTGAACTTCTGCATTGAAAATTTTAAAAGAGACTGAGAAAAAGATGGAAAACATGTTTGGCAGAATGCATGAGCTCTGGTGGTGTTGGGAGGGTAGGAAGGGGGGAATGGATCTAGATTTGATTGGGAATTTTATATGAACTACACAAAGCTTCAATTAAAAATTGGCTTTGAGACCCCAATGAAGAGCAAAAGTGCAGGACTGATGGCTGTTTGGGATTGTCAAGGAGGAATCTTCAAGCACCTTCTTAAGGAAAACATGATATATTTTAGGGGGAAAAAAAGTCCTCCAATTCAAGTGATATGTGTATGTATGTATTTATGTATATAAATATAACTATGTATATGTGTATATATACTGCAGCAATATAAGTTGGAGAGAACAACAACAAAAGAACTAGGAAAAAAAAAAACTCTAGAAAGACTCAGAAAAAGATACAGGACATGTGTGGTGGGGGGCATGGAAAGGGAAGCAACTCTAGATTCGATTGAGAAATGATGTATGACTTATGGGAAAAGTTTAATAACAATAAAAATTAAATAAAAATAATCAATAAAATATTTTTAAAAGTTTTGGCTTAGAAAAAAAAAGTTAGACATGGTGGAACAGGCCTGTCACTCCAGCTCTGGAGAGGCAGAGATAGGAGGGTGCCTGGGACTTATTTGCTGGTCAGCCAGCCTTGAAGAATCAGGGAGCTCCAGGTTCAGTGTGAGGGGTGCCACTGAGGAAGACAGTTGACACCAATCTCTGGCTTGCACATGCTTGCACCTGCATATACACGTACACAGTACACACATGAAGCAAACACACACACACACAAGGTAAAAAGTGGGATGTGGTGAATGGAAGGTAGGAAGAAGGGAAAGCCCAGGATGAATATCAAGTCAACTCCATGGAATTCCACAAGCAAAATCTTTTGCTTCGATTCCTCCTAAGAGAATGCTGATCACTCTCAGAAATGTGTTGGTGATTCCAGACCATGGAGAATATGAGCACTTTCAAGAGATGTGTACCCAACAGATGATGGTACAATGTAGGCAGGGCTTCTCAAAATTGAATATGCATAGGAACCTTGCAAACATGCACATGTTTCAGGCACCATCTTTCTAATAAAGTTTCAGCGGAAGATGCTTTGAAGACCAAAGATGGAACATGAAGTCCAAGATGAGAACACGGAAGCTGTGCAGCTGTAGGCTTGACTGTTCTTATCCAGGAAATAAAAATTTAAGTAATGTGTGTTGGATTGCTGTGCTCATTAAATGTTATCATGTCACTTCTCTGGCACCTCATAAGGACTCAGTATATTGACTACCATCACTTTTATAGTCCTTGCTTTAGGCACTGGGACAACATCCAAAACCCTAATGCATTTTGTCAGCTGGGTTCTTTAATGGTGAGACTAAGGTGTGAAGCATGAGGTGAAGCATGTCAGGAAGAGATAGATCAAGGGGAGGGGTTGAAGGAAGGCAAATCTGGGAAGAATGGCAAGAGTACACCTCCCCTTTCATTCAAACTCGGAGAGAGGCTTGCCCAGGGACATGCATCTGTGTGAAATTATGAGAGATAGTTCTTGGAGAAGATGAGGGCACACTTGGTGGTTTCTTAGCAAGAGGCCACAGCTTTTACAATCACACTTTGATTCTCACAGACCACTGCCCCTGTCAGGATAGCCTGGAGCTATCAACTGAATAAGAGAAAGTGATCCAGGTGTGGTGGTGCACACCTTTAATCCTAGCACTCAGGAGGCAGAGGCAGGTGGATCTCTGTGAGTTCAAGGCCAGCTTGGTCAACAGAGTAAGTTCCAGGCCAGCTGGGGCTACAGGGAGACCCTGTCTCAAAAGACTGAAGAGAGAGAGAGAGAGAGAGAGAGAGAGAGAGAGAGAGAGAGAGAGAGTAAAATAAATTATTTTAACACTTACAGTATTCCGAAAAAACATTTATTCTCTTCTTTGTTTGGGAGGGTTGTTTATTTATTTGAGACTCTGTTGAGTTATTTTTGTGTGCAGAGGGTCTCCCTGGACTTGCTATGCACCCCAGCCTGGCCTCCATCTCACAGAGGTCGACCTGCCCCTGCCTCCCCCAGATGCCATGCACCTAGCATTTAGATCTGAGTCTATTTAGAGAGCTGAGTTTTTCACACCTAACTTAAGAAGAGGTAGTAAAGAAACAGAATTCCTCTTTGACGATAGTGTGAAAAAAGTCTTGAATCATGGAGGACAGCCTCAATGTTTCAATTCCTGCAGATCTGCACCCTCTGGCGCCCTCTAGGTCCTTAGGTAGTTGTATTTCCTGTCCGTGTCACTTTCCTTCCTTGAAGGGACTTTTGTAACAGTTCTTATAATGAAGTTCTCTTGCTTTTTCTGAACATAGAAAAGTGATCCTGCCTTCATCTTTGAAATAAATCGTCACTGGGTGTAGAACTCTAGGTTGGTAGTGAGTTGGATTGGGCTTCAGGACTTCAAAGATGATTGCTTATTGTCTTAAGAGCTGCCTGCTCTGTGAGGAGAGCTCTGCTGTAATTTGCACCTTTCTTCTTCTGTATATGATCTGTCTTTTCTCCACTGGCTGCTATTTGCATTTTTCTTTGGGCACAGTTTCTGAAGTCCAATGTTGATACGTTTTGTGTGGCTTTCTTTACACTCCTTCTGTTTGGGGATTGCTGCACTTCTTGGATCTATGGGTTTATACGTGTCAGAATTCAGATGATTTTCAGACATTACTTTTTCATGGAGTGTATTGCGTGGAGACTACATGTGTAGGTCTCTAGCTACACTAATACGTAGCATGGCCTAAACTTGTCTCTGTGTTCATGAGACGGGTTGAGTGCATGGGGAGGATTCGGTTGGTTTTTAGCCTCATTTTCAATGTGTGCTTCATATTGGATGGTTTCTTCACTTCGTCTTCAGGCATGGTGATCTCCTACACCATATACTGTGCTGGCAATCCTACCCATCCTGTTTTGAATCTTATATTTCCGTCTATATAAGTTCTATTTTATCTTTTTTATCATTTTTGTTTTTCATCCCCTTCACCTTCTAAAATATAAGCAGAAACTCTGGGAAAGTCCTTCTTACCAATCCTCTGTCACTATCATTTCTCAATTTGTTTCTGCTAAGTAATCTTTCTCTTGCTATGAGCTATGTTTTCATACTTCTTATCATAGCTAATAGCTGCTTTCTAAATTATGTGTGTGAATTTTTTTATTTACTTATTTTTTATGTGTATGAGTGTACTGTCTGCATATAGGTTGGTGCACCTGTGTCGTGCATTGCCTCGGAGGTCAGAAGAGGGCGTCGGATTCCTCTGGAACTGGAGTTAAAAATGGTTCTTAGCATCCATGTGGGTGCTGGGAATCGAACCCGGGTCCTCTGCAAGAGCAGTCAGTGCTCTTAACTGCTGAGCCATCTCTCCAGCCCCGAATTTTATTTTTTAGGTGCTAGGTTTTGTTGCCTTCTTTTAAAAAGTATTGGACCTTGTGGCAGATCAATTTGATTGTGTTTTTCAGCGTTGTGTGATAGTTCCAGAGAGGTTTCAGAACTAATGTACCCTCATTATCCAGCCGTGAGCCTTGTGTGGACGGCACTCAGTGTCCTACATATTTTGAAATTTCTCCACCCAAGCTAGTGGAGCATCTATGAGCTACAAGTCTTTCTCAGACTAGTGATATCTGATAGTTCTTTTCCAAGGCTTGGGAGATTCTTTTCATGAAAATGCAGATCAGTAATACCCTACTAAAAACATGGGATGAATCCCCTATGGATCTCTAGACCCCAGTTTCCATGGGAAATTTTCACTCTTCCTGCAAATTCTAGAGTCTTCCATCTGCCCAGAATCTGGTTTCTGTCTCTTCAGCTCAGCCTACTGGTCTCTGCTCTACTTATCCCATCCTGAAAACTTGCTTTCAAGTATAAATTGTGGCAATCACAGGGCTCGCTTCATTTGTTTTCCTACTCTTAAGGATCAGCATTTTATTGACCAGGGTCTGGCATTCTGCCTCATCTCTCCTGGTTTACAGTGGGAAGGCAATGGTGGCAGCAGTTAATCATTTGTGGGCAGCAGCAGGGTTCAGTGCAGTTACTGGAGGGCAAAAAGCACATTTCAGATAAGGATTGTCTGATCCTATAAGCCAAGGCAAACAGGTGAGGAGCAGCAATGTGGAGAACCAGGAAATAACAATTTAGGGCTGTTATACCACATAATAAACAATGGAGAGATTTGGGGTACTGGAAAAGAAGACTTTGGAAGCCAGAGATATCACCGATACCAAAAGGTTGCCATTCAGGAACTTTCTGTGCTGTAGTTTTCTCATTTGTACAATTATAAATGTCTACAAGTTCTGATCCAAGACCGTGTTTCAAGTCAAAAACTTTATACTTGAGTTCAGTGGAGCTAGAGAGTATTTCCATCTGGGATCTTTAGAGTAATCGGTCATCAATAACAAGTATTTATTGATCAGGTACTGTATTCAAGATCTGTGCACACATTTTGTGTATATGTGTGTATATACCTACATATAACCCTGTATCACTTCAAAAATCCCTGTCTCAAAGATTAGGAAATAGGTGAATAGCTTATTAAAGGTCACATGGCTAACCATAGTGGGGCTATGATGGGAACCCCTGGGCCCTGCAACTGCATTTTACTTCCTCTATCCTGATTGCAGGCATCGGTATAGATGAGAACCTGATGCAACCGATTAATAAACTAATTAAGGGCATCTGTATAGTGTAAGTATCTCCAAAGTCAAGGCACTAATTAGGAAAGCAGGTTTGAGACAAGCTCCTTAGTAATAACAAGCAGCAGCTTCAACAAAGCTTCTTTCTGCTTTTTCTGAGAGCGATGTGTTCAGTCAACAGCCCTCTCATGAACCTTTTTAGCACAGAGGTTAGTTGCACGATCCAGTCTTCTTGATCCTTTTCACAACAGTGCAGATTGACTAAAACTACATTACTATTTATTAATGTTGGAGCAAATTGTCCTTGCCTCCTTCATTTTATATAGTTCAACTTTGGCAGTAGTCAGTTTTATGAATACACCAAAATCTTCCTCTAAACAAAGTAGACAATCAAAAGCACTATTTGGGTCCAGATACTGTGCTGACACTTGTATGAGCTCAGTTCATCTCCATGACAACCTTGGGAAGCAGGCACCTTTATTATTCAGTCTTGCTGATAGCTATGACCTACCTGACACTACACAGTAAGGGAGCCTGGGCATTCTGGCACCCCAGCTAAAGTTCCCAGCTTCTGCTGGATAATTTCTTTCCTTACAGTTGATGCTGGTAGGAAGAAGAACTCTTTAATTAGTTGTAATATTGAGACAGTGATAGTCAAAAGGCTAAAAATGTCATTCTTTTTTTTTCTTCACATAAATTTATTTTTATTTTATTTTTTTAACTATTTTTTTAAATCTAGACCCGTGTTCCCGCCCATTCCCCTACCCCACCAGAGCTCTTGCATTCTGCCAAACATGCTTTTCATCTCTTTCTCAGTCTTTCTCAATATTCTCCATGAGGAAATTGACTGTTTTGAGCAGAAGTTCACTGTTTCAGTCAGTAAACATCATTCTTTTTAAAAGTAGTCTAGAACAGAGAAGGACATTCTTAATTTCCAAAGACACAGACTCTTACATTGTTTTGTCTTTTATAGGTGAAACCTCATTTTTGGCATAGGATTATTGCTCGACAGTAACGCATGCCTTTATCTTTTTGATCTGTGTGTGGTCTTAGTAATGTTCATGTGTTATGGGCTATGCCACAAATCTGACTCTCCCTTCACTAGTAACGATTTTACTGCACAGACCAGACCATGCGAATGTGGAAAACCTGGGACAAAGAGAAACTAGACCAGCAGCTAAATGGGCTATGTGATGCATTGCTCATTAATAAGAAAAACAATGTTAAAGCATTCTTCTGTGTAAGAATCACCAACGTCCAAATCAAAGAGGAGTACTTAAAAGCTCTAGAGAAGAGAAGCCCCTAAGAGTTTGGGTGACATAGTTTCCATTCAAAGTTCCTTGAGCATTGTCATCATCTTCGTCATCATAGTGCCACACCCCACCCCTAGAACTTACATAAAGAAAGTTGGGTATGGTGGTACATACTGAAATCCTAGCAATGAGGTGACAGAAACAGGCAGATTCCTGAGACTCTCAGGTCAGAGAGTCCTCGCCTAATAGCTGGGCCCCAAACTATTAGGTTACCTTCTATCAAAAAATAAAAACAAAAGGTGGCCTACACCTGAGGAATAACACCCAGGTTTGTCCTTCATATGCATGTGTACCCACCCACACATGTACAAACACACAGACACACACATACACACACACACACACATATGCACACACACACACACACACACACACACACACACCTACTAACTTGCTACCTAGTCCTCTAAACCTTCTGAGTTTCGAAACTCACTCTTGACAGAGGAAGTCTTACTTGAAATCTGCCTGGACCTGAAGAGAGGCTGGTGTAGCTGCCACTGGAGTGCAGTGCCTGCACAAGAGCCTATTTCATCCTGCTCTACTGCTCAGAGAGCACGCAGCAACAGACCAGGCTGTGAGCAGCTTCTCACTAGTGCGTGTGTCAGTGTCACAGAGCCCACCTGTGTGTTTCTTCAAAACTGAAGCCGAGGCCACAGGTTGTGTCAGGACATCACATTAGAAGGTGCACTTCCAACATCTAAACACCCATATCTTCTACACTTTGAATAGAATTAATGATTGTTCCCCTGGAACTATTTATTCACAAGGAACACCAAGAAAACCATCTTTCTTTCCTTTTGTTAAAAGCATTGGATACAGAGGACAGGCAAGCCAGCATTAATGAGACCACACAAATTAAGTGTGAGGGGTTGTGTGCTCTGATTTGGGGCTGTTAATGGTAATAATCAGAAATAGTAAAAACTACCAAGTGTATTAGCACAGGCCTGTGATTTATTTATTTTTTATTTATTTTTTAAGGGATTCATTATAAGAGGACGGTTGTTTCAGATCACATTAACATTGCTCAGTTTGCCATACAATTAGGTAATTGGCACTAGCATCCATAGAGGAGGGATACCATTCGTCGTTTGTTTTTCTGGGACTGTGTTACTTCGCTTAGCATATCTTCTAGCTCCAGCCATTTACCTGCAAAGTTCATGATGTCATCTTTCTTTACCGCTGCATAGAACTCCAATCTGTAATGTACTACATTTTCTCTATCCACTCGTCAGTTGAGGGGCACTTAGGTTGGTTCTTTGCTATCGTGAAGAGAGCTGCAATAAACATGGCCGTGCATGTATCTCTGTGGTTAGATGAGTCTTGTGGGTACATACCGAGGAGTGGTATGGCTGGGTCAGGTGCAGGCCTGTAATCTTTACACTTGGGAGGTGGAGGCAGGAGGATAGCGTTATCCATGGCAAATTTGAGGCCAGCCTGGGCTACATGAAACCCCATCAAAACACCACTCAAAAATCACCATCACTACCACCATCATCATCATCATCATCATCCTGTTGGTTTTGGTAAGAGAAGGGCCAGAGGCAAAATGCTGAAGCTGTGCTCTCTCTGTTCTGTTACTGAGTACTAGAAATTAAACTGGAGCATTGTTTCTGCCTTTCCTATGCATGCCCTCTCTTTTTTCTTTATAAAAATTTTAGACTGAGATGATTAAGGGAGAAGCCAATGGTTTCAGAAAGACCTAAGTTCTAGGCTCCCCTCTGCCATCACTGCTTACGGAGATGCTGACAACCTTGGGTAGTAATAAAAGTAAGTGGTGTTTATCAGGTACTTACCATGTGTAGGCCTCTTTTCTCAATGCACTATGTCTGTTAATTTAAGCATCACAATGATATCAGGTATCATTTTCATATATTTATATGGAGGTCAGCAATAAAGTCACTTGCTTGGTGTCACATAGCTCAGAAGTGCGGGGGAGCCATGATTCAGTTCCAGACAGTCTGGCTTCAGAGTATAAGCTCTTAACAACTACATTCTTTCACTTCTCTAAGCCCCTGTTTTCTCATTTTAAAAATGTAGCTCATATGCCTCACAGAATTACTGTGTGGGTTAAATGAGATAGCGCATACATACTTAGCAGGGGCCTGGGATATAATAAGCGATGAGAAATGCCAGCCATTATTTTTATGTTTTTACCTTTCTTCCCCTTTCTTTTCAGTCTTTAGCTGTCCCCAAAGGATGGACCTAGCAAGGAAGCTTTGAAGAAACTATGCTAGTTTGCTTTCTTCTCCACCCAAGGAGTCTTGTGTCCCTGTACTATTGTTCTGCATAACAAATACTTAGAAAAATAGCGACAGCACTGAGTGCCCGGAATATGTGGGACATCACACAAAATCCCTCATTCTGTATGACCCATGCAATTCCCAAGCCCACCTAGGCTCTGCTGAATAGGTTTCCAATGCCTGGCAACATATCCAGAGCAGATCCATATAGGAAGAGCCAGCAACACTTTAAGACATTGTCTCTTAGGAATACAGGACTCTCTGGGTTCTGCTGCAAGGGCGTTTGGGTGTCCGGCTGAACCTGAACACTGCGGTCATTCAGTGTCGTGTTGTGTAGGGCTCAGAACAGACTCCATTTATACAGCTGCTTACTCTGCACCATCCAAGTCTGGAGGCTGCGCAGCATTTCTTTGACTTTCTGGCCTCCATTCCAAGCTTTGAAGTCTACAAATCATAATGCAGCGCTCTCACCAGCCACCGACAAGTCTTCAATTGGACAATCTCATAAGGCTCTTTTCCGCGGCAGCAGGCCTGAGACACCTCCCTTTGTATCCTGTAGGCAGAATCAATTCAGCAGAAGGTGGGCTTTACTCTTAGAAAGAAGTAGAAGCTAACTCAACAAGTACACTAGTGACTTTTCTCATTGCTGGGACCAAAGACCTGACAAGCAGCAACGTAAGGAGCTGGACAGAAGGCTCAGCTGTTAAGGAGCATGGGCTGCTCCTGCAGAGGACCTGGGTTTGGTTTCCAGCATCTACATGGCTACATCCCCTAGAACTCCAGTTCTAGGGGATATGACACCTTCTTGTGTCCTCCACAGGCAATGTACAACACCGTGCACTTATATACATGCAGACAATGGACCTATACACATAAAATTAAAATAATCAATAAAATACTTTTTTTCAAAAGAGGCCACTTAAGCCTCTTTTAAGAAAACAGTTTATTGTGGACCACGTGTGAGGATATAGTTAATTACGGTGGGGAAGGCTTGGTGGTGGCTCTGTGGTAGAGGAACATGATGCCCCTGCTTGCTCTCATCTCAGTGGACCAGGAAACAGAGACAGAACAGGAAACCAGGCTGGCCTATTATCCGCACCACCACCATCACCACTCTTCCCTGACAGCCCCTGTCCCAAAGACCCATTTACCTCAGCTCAGATCTCAAAATAATGCCACCTGGGGCTCTAGTGTCCAAACATGATTCTGTGGGAGACATTTCATACCCAAACCATGACAACAGATGGATGAAAACCGACTCTCCTAACAGTGGGAAGGACACACTGGCCCTGCATCAACATTTGTTTTCTTAAGAAGCCAGAATGCTGAAGAACCTGGCTATAATCCAGAGCTTTGAGTGCTTTTCCTGAGGCTCACTTGTCATGTGATTTAAGGCAAACAGGTTTATTTCTCTGAGACTTAGTTGCCCGTCCACAGAACCATATTTACTGGCACAGAGTTTAAACCATTTTCTCTTGTTACCTCTTCCTCAATCCTGAAAGGATTCAGCATAGATACTTTGCTTTAGGACCTGAGAGGAAACGGAAGAGCAGAGAAACTTTGTGATGTCGAGACAGTTGCAATGCAGCTGGGATAAAATTGCGTATTGTTGGGGGCTGGAGAGATGGCCTAGCGGTTAAGAGCGCCAACCGCTCTTACAGAGGACCCGGGTTCGATCCCCAGCACCCACATGGTGGCCGAGAACCGTCTGAAACTCCAATTCCAGGAGAACTCCAGTTCCAGGGGAATCCGACACCCTCTTCTGACCTCCGCGGCGTTGCACGACACGGGTGCACAGACTTGCATGCAGACAGTACATTCATACACATACAGAAATAAATAAAAAGTTTTTTAAAAAATTGCATATTGTTTACCTTCATGTGAAGTACTGGTGTTTTCTGGACACTTCTATGTCAAAAATGAAATTATTAACATAGAAACAAAGCACCTTGCTTGAAAGTCATTTGACCTAGACATTTAAATGAACTGAAGGGATTGGAAAACCTGATTCATGGAAATATTCATGCTCAGCTAGGAAGTACACTAATGCAACTGAGTTTCCCATTGTAAAACTAGCCTATTCTTGTGGCCTACCACCTTGAAGCAATGACTATTTCAGTCCTCACATTTAGCTTCTGAAATACATTATTAGTCATTATTAGTTCCACTTTACTACTAGAGGAACTAAGGAAGAGCGTTTCAATGGTTTCTCTGGGACCTCAGGGGAAGTCGATCCTACACGGAGAAATTCTTGTATTGGGTGCTTTCTTCTTTACACAAAAAGTGAAGCAGGTTTTTCTAGCACAGCTCTCATAGCTGAATTCAATCTTGCAACTGGAAGAATGGTCACATGATGTTAGCTTTGGGGTATGGTCAAAGCTATAGCCTTTCTGAAAACAATTTTAAAATATTTTTACTTATTACTTTTATTTTATGTGTATGAGTGTATTGCCTGCATGTATGTAAGTGCACCCATGTCATGCAATGCCTGTGGAGGTCAGAAGATGACACTGGATCTTTTCTTTTTTTTTTTTTTTTTTTTTTTTTTTTTTTTTTTTTTTTTTTTTTTTTTTTTTTTNGTTTAAACCATTTTCTCTTGTTACCTCTTCCTCAATCCTGAAAGGATTCAGCATAGATACTTTGCTTTAGGACCTGAGAGGAAACGGAAGAGCAGAGAAACTTTGTGATGTCGAGACAGTTGCAATGCAGCTGGGATAAAATTGCGTATTGTTGGGGGCTGGAGGGATGCCTAAGCCGGTTAAGAGCGCAAACCGCTCTTACAGAGGACCCGGTTTCGATCCCAAGCACCCACATGGGGCCGAGAACGGTCTGAAACTCCAATTCCAAATTCCAGGAGAACTCCGTTCCAGGGGAATCCGACACCCTCTTCTGACCCCGCGAGCGTTGCACGACACGGGTGCACCAGACTTGCATGCAGACAGTTACTTCATCACATACCGAAATAAATAAAAAAGTTTTTTAAACTAAATGCATATTGTTTACCTTCATGTGAAGTACTGGTGTTTTCTGGACACTTCTATGTCAAAAATGAAATTATTAACATAGAAACAAAGCACCTTGCTTGAAAGTCATTTGACCTAGACATTTAAATGAACTGAAGGGATTGGAAAACCTGATTCATGGAAATAGTCATGCTCAGCTAGGAAGTACACTAATGCAACTGAGTTTCCCATTGTAAAACTAGCCTATTCTTGTGGCCTACCACCTTGAAGCAATGACTATTTCAGTCCTCACATTTAGCTTCTGAAATACATTATTAGTCATTATTAGTTCCACTTTACTACTAGAGGAACTAAGGAAGAGCGTTTCAATGGTTTCTCTGGGACCTCAGGGGAAGTCGATCCTACACGGAGAAATTCTTGTATTGGGTGCTTTCTTCTTTACACAAAAAGAGAAGCAGGTTTTTCTAGCACAGCTCTCATAGCTGAATTCAATCTTGCAACTGGAAGAATGGTCACATGATGTTAGCTTTGGGGTATGGTCAAAGCTATAGCCTTCTGAAAACCAATTTTTTTAAAATATTTTTACTTTATTACTTTTATTTATGTGTATGAGTGTATTGCCTGCATGTATGTAAGTGCCCCCATGTTCATTGCAATGCCTTGGAGGTCAGAAGAGACAATGGATCTTTTCTTTTTTTTTTTTTTTTTTTTTGTTTTTTTTTGTCTTTTTGAGACAAGGTTTCCCTGTAGCCCCAGCTGTCCTGGAATTCACTAAATCAACCAGGCTGTCTTTGAACTCACAAAGATCCACCTGCCTCTGCTTCCCAAGTTGGGATCAAAGGCACGTGCCACCATGCCCATCGACATTAGATCTCTGGAACTGGAGTTATGGATGGTCATTAGCTGTCTTGTGCGTATTGGGAATTGAACCTGGGTCCTCTGCAAAAGCAGCCAGTGCTCTTAATTGCTGAACCATCTCTCTGGCCCCTTTTCTGAAAAATGTACAGCACTGAATAAAGATGCCTACTGGAGAAAGCACCTTTGAAGTTGTTTTTTTTTTTTATTATTTCTGTATGTGTATGAATGTACTGTCTGCATGCAAGTTTGAGCCCCCGTGTCGTGCAATGCCGCGGAGGTCAGAAGAGGGCGTCAGATTCCCCTGGAACTGGAGTTCTCCTGGAATTGGAGTTTCAGATGGTTCTCGGCTGCCGTGTGGGTTCTGAGGATCTGAGGATCGAACCCAGGTCCTCTGTAAGAGCAGTCGGCACTCTTAACCGCTAGGCCATCTCTCCAGCCCTGAAGTTGTATCTCTAGTTGTAGCCATAGGGCTTTCAGAAAACTTAGGAAGATTCTAAATTGCTCATAGATGATTACACTTATTCCCTTATTTGGGAATTTAATTGAATGCATTTAATTAAAAAGTGACATCTTGTCACAAGTATCCTGACCAGAAATAGCACCAAGATTCCACTTAATGTTGAAGATGTGGAGTTCCTGTGTGGTGGACATGGGGATTTGGTGTGTGAACCAATTAGGCATGTACTGAGTGCTAACTACATAGTAAGCATTGGGCCTGCTTGTTGTGAAACTGAAGTAAAGATTTTCTTCTGGGGGTTGGAGAGATGGCTCAGCGGTTAAGAGCTCCTACTGCTCTTGCAGAGGATCCGGGTTCAATTCCCAGCACCCACATGGTGGCTAGGAACTGTCTTTAACTCCAGTTCCAGGGGAATCCGACGCCCTCTTCTGACCTCCATGGCATTGCACGACACGGGTGCACCAACCTGCATGCAGACAGTGCACTCATACACATTAAAAAAATTTTTTTTTTCTTCTTCCCCTCAAAGAATTCAGAATTTAGATAAGGAAGCAAAGCCCACATATACAAATCTTAGCAGAACTTGGAGTTTAAATGGATGCCATTTTAAATTTTCATAAACACGTTTCTTGACTTTCTTGAATCCTAACTTTTTTTCAAGAACCACTTCCTAATGTCACTATAATGTGTTCTTTCTTGAGCTGGATAGATGGCTCAGTGGTTAAGTGCACTTGTTCTTCCAGAGGACTCGAGTTCAGCTCATGACTTGCTTGTTACTCCAGAACTGGGCCTCCAAAATCCTCTTCTGACCTCGTCGGACACCCACATTCAGACGGCATACATTTACATAAATGCACACACATACACATAAATAATAATCATGATAATAATAATAATAATAAAAAGAATTAATACCACTTGAAAATTAGCTACTTCATCTTTCAATCAATATTCAGATTTAGAACTTCCAAATTGGCAATTGTACTCAAGTTTCCTTATAAAACAACTGCATCCAGAAAAATAAAAATAAATAAAATAAAACAACTGCATCCTTAAAATGAAAATAAAGGCTGGCTAGTTTGTGCTTTTACTTCATTATTTTATGTTAAGTTTTGATTTCTTATCTTTGAGGTTCCATACTTTATGCTGAACACATAAAAAGGATGCAAACAGAAGCCCTGCCTGACAGCATAGTCAAAGGGAGACATATAAAACCAAGGCTTGGGCTGGAGAGATGGCCTAGCGGTTAAGAGCGCCGACCGCTCTTGCAGAGGACCCGGGTTCGATCCCCAGCACCCACATGGCGGCCGAGAACCGTCTGAAACTCCAATTCCAGGAGAACTCCAGTTCCAGGGGAGTCNCCTCTTCTGACCTCCGCGGCATGCACGACCGCGGTGCACTACAACAAAAAAAAAAAATGATGCAAAACAAAACATACAGAAATAAAATAAAAAAAAAATAAAAAAATAAAACAAAAATTAAAACCCAAGGCTTGCAATAGGAAGAGGTGGGTGTGGCTTGAGAAATCTACAATATATCACCTTCTCCAGAGACGACCACATTGGTGCGTGGGGGTATGAGGAGTGAAGGAGAATTTTATAGAGGACGGGAGATTGAGTGCTTCTGAAAGAACAGAAGGTTCCCCAGGTGACAGGAAGATGAGGACTTTTCCAGGTGAACAAAGGAGCGTGCACAAAGGCTGAGCAGTATGATTTGGGGGTCTCCTCCTGAGAAGGCTGACACGCAGGGCAGTCCCTACACGGGCCTTTGCACTGCAGGTTGAGTCAGACACCACACAGCCTCAGCTGATGCGGTCCGTTCCAGTGTTTTCCTCTGACTTCTCTGTCTCACCATCTTCCTCTGTCACAAAATGGTAGTGTCTGCCTTTGTCCCAAACACTCAAAAAGACCTCATGCTCCCTAAGACCAGACAAACAGCAAATACGTTAGCCATGATGCTTTTTTTTTTTTTTGGTCTTTTCGAGACAGGGTTTCTCCCTGTAGCCCAGCTGTCTGGAACTCACCTGTAGACCAGGCTGGCCTTGATACTCACAAAGATCTCCGCCTGCCTCTGCTCCCTCCTGAGTGCTAGGATTAAAAGGCATGCCACCACCACCTGGCCAGGCTATGAGCATTTCGGCAAACAAGGGGCGGGGTGGTAATATGCTATCCCTTCACGGACGATTACTTCTTTGGGAAGATCCATTACACGACATCAGTTAAAGTGGATTTTGGAAATATTCATGCCCTTTTTTTTTTTTTTTTTTTTTTTTTTTTTGGTCTCTTTTCGAGACAGGGCCTCCCTGTAGCCCCCGCTGTCCGGGAACTCACTTGTATAGACCCAGGCTGGCTTTGAAACTTCACAAAGATTTCCGCCTGTCTCTGCCTCCCCAAGGCTTTAGGGATTTAATTTTAACGGCTGTGCGCCCACAACGCCCGGCGGGCCCTTTTTTTTTTTTTTTCTTTTAGTCGTTTACCCATCCATTCACAGAAATTGAGCCTACTTTTATTTTACAGAAAATTAACAATATTCTCAAAAATGTCCTTTTACAATATTTATTGGTAAAAACATCTCTACATATTCTTTCTCAATTGCTGGAAAGCTACTGTCTTGTTTTGCCTGCAGTATGTAAGTGGGATCTGTGTCCCAAAATGCCTGTGGATGCCAGAAGAGTGTGTTGAATCCACTGGAACTGGAGTTATTGACAGTTGTCAGCTGCCATGTAGGTGCTGGAAATGGAACCCTTGTCCTCTACTAAAGAACTCTGAGCCATCATTCTAACCCCTGAATTTCTTGATTATTGAGTAATCTGCCACTTTAGTATTTGCAAGGGAAGTAATATACAAAATTAATTATATTATGGTTAAGAAACTGTCTTAAGCTAGTCTTTAAACAAAGAACAGTTTTAAGTATTTCTGTTTGAAGTTTTATGGTGGAAAAAATATTTTGAACCTAAGGAAGATAGGCTTTGATTGATAGTTGTCCTACAAAAATAATTTTTTAAAGTTCAACAGAATAGGCAATGCAAATTGCATTTCAAAAAAAAATCTTGGCAAAAGTGAAATGTATTTATCTAATTTCATTTTCCTGAAGGTGGAATTCCAGTTTTGTCAACACCATTTATTTTATTTTGTTTTATTTTACTTTTTTATAAATTTTAATTATTTATTTTGTATGTGTCTGAATGTACTGTCTGTAGTTTGTGCCTACCCATGTTGTGCAAAGCCTCTTGGAGTCAGAAGAGGGTGTCGGATTTCCCCTGGAACTGGAGTTCTCCTGGAAATTCCTGGAACTGTGAGTCTCCTGGAATGGAGTTTACAGGGACGGTTCTTAGCTGCCTATGTGGGTGCTTGGGGATAAACCCGGGTCTCTGCAAGCAGCCGTCGGCACTCTTCACCGCTAGGATATCTCTCCAGCCCCAACAACACCATTTATTTTAAAAGTTTTTCTTTTCCACTGCATTTTTGACACTTTTTTCAAAAAAATAGGTATCTATAGCAGTCTGAGTTTATCCTCCATTATGCTCCATTGGTATGCATGTCTCTTTTTGTTTCAGTACCATCTTGTCTTTGTCACTATGGCTCTGCAACATAGTTTGAAGTCAGATCAGCCTCTCCTGTATTCATTCTGTTTAGAATAGGTTTGGTTATCACGGTCTTTTGTATTTTCATATAAATTTTAGGTTTTTTTCCATGTCTGTGAAAAACATCATAGAATTTCAATTCTTATTGTATTGATGCTATAGTTTGCTTTTGGTAGCACAGCCATCATCACACTATGAATTCTGTCAGTCCAGGAGCATGGAGAGTCTTTCCATCTAGTGTCTTCTTCAATTTCTTTTCTCCTTGTCTTAGTTTCTTCTTGATAGGAGTGTTTCACTTTCTTCATTGTTTCTTAATGAATATTTTTGAGGATATTGGAAATAGGATATTTTCCCTAATGTCTTTCTCAGTAAGCTTACTATTGGTATATATAAAAGCTACTGATTTTGCATATAAATTTTGTATCTTGTAACTTTCCTGAAATGATCATATTTTCAATATCCTGAGTTAAATAAAATAAATAAATACCAATTAATATATTTTGAAAAAGAAGGATGACTTATAATTATGTAGAGAGAGCTAAGAATGATGGCAGTTGACAAACATAAAAGGGTAATAGTAGGTAATAGTATTATGTTACTACAAAGTGAGCAATCACAGACTACCAGGAACACAGAAAGTATTCAATGTGCACATTACGGCACTCACTGCGCTTGCCAATCTCTTTGAGTAGAATAATTGGAGAGAGAGAGAGAGAGGGAGAGAGAGAGAGAGAGAGAGGCTTATCAACATTTGTTAAGGTTTTAAACTTGGGAAGGTCTAATTCTTGAATTTCTTAATTGGCAAGCCTTAAGGGTTACCCATCCACTGTCCTAGGTCCTGTATTTACTAATAAGAGACCTACTTATTGAAGGCACTTTCCTTGTAACATGGTTAACATATCACTTCACAGTCTACAAAATGTCTTTATAATATGTTAGGACTCATACTCTCTAGCAGTGCTTTAGATAAGCATCACTAATGCCTCCATTTTGGAGCTTGAAATTAAACAACTTACCTCTGTCAATAACTAATATGAAGCCAAATGGAAACTACCTGTTAGCTTTCCTAACTCCAAATCTTTTGCTACTATTATTCCACTGCTTTATATTCCAAACAGATAGGGAGTGATGGGTACTGGCCCACCCAACAGAAACACAAGCACAGACACTCCACAGATAAGGAAGTATTTTTGAATCTCTTTGTGACAATAAAATTATAACAAATTAAAAGCATAACAATTTTAACATTTTAGATTAAAATGTAGTAGCAATTAAAACTGTTAGCAAGCCTAAATAATACAGATCAAAATAATCCCCCTATTTACACATTTTCATAGAAGGCCACAGTTTTATATTTATAAGGTACATTTTCATATTTTTCTATTTAATAGCTTTTTAAGACTGTAAACTTTTTAGAAATATGTCTTTAAACCTTTTTTACTCTAGAAGAAAAATAATAATATCTATTTATTTTAATCTGAGAAGGGGGAAATTTTCTGAAGTGAATTATGAAGAATAATAATTCCAAGAAGAATAAACCAAGAGATATTTGGGTCTTGTTAAGTCCTGAAGTTGAAAATTTGAAATATAAAATGGGAAGAAAGAGTAAAAGAAAAAAAAGCTCTATCCTTTGAAAGATGTTTAAAGGATAAAAAAATCAGAGCCAGCATGTAGAGCAACACATTCTACTTCTGTGGTTTGCCTGTCTGTTTGTTTGTTTGTTTGTTTGTTTGCTTGTTTGTTTTTGGTCTTTTCGAGACAGGGTCTCACTGTAGTCCCAGCTGTTCTGGAACTCGCTCTGTAGATCAGGCTGGACTTGAACTCACAAAGATCCGCCTGCCTCTGCCTCCCGAATGCTAGGATTAAAGGTGTGCCCCACAACATGCCCGGCAACTTCTCTATTTTTTAACTGAAGAAGAAAACAAGTCAAAAGGGGAAATTCCCAGAAAGATTCAAGTTTATTCCCCAATCTTTATGCCCTAGGTCAGTTTGCCTGTGTGCTTCTTATTGCTTAGTTTATATTCCCAGATTAGTGCTGAAGATTTTAAAAGCTAATAGTGGATAATAAATGAAAATGGCCCTTTTTGAATATGTGATGATTTGGTTCCCTACAAGTTCGGGGTGTATGAGAGAACAGAGTTGCATGAAGAAAACTTCTTCCTGCCACCATTGTAAATGTTGCTCTTTTGTCACTGATAGTAAAAGCAAAGAAACATAATGGTATCTTTCAAGTTAGTCAACAGGGAACTTGGTGTCAAATTATGTACAACCAAATTTCCATGGAGACCCTTTCTGTACTTACTTCTTTATAGGGAAAGATATAATTTTGTATTTTAAATCATTGAGGTTTAACATCAGGTTTAACCTTGAGGTTTAATGAAGTCTCGTTTGAGGGAAGAGAGTGGAAATCTTTCTATGACAGTCCCTTAGGAATAAATTTTTATAGTTATAGCCAGACAAAATATGATCTGCCTGTAAGTTTCAGATTACTACTGGATCCTACTACTATCTGTACTGTATATGACTGTGAAATTCTACTGAAGCTATACAGAAATATTAGAATACAGCCAACTGGCTAAAGAACACTTCACAAATCTAACAGCTTAAGAAAGGATATGAGGGGACTGGAGAGATAGCTCAGCACTTAAGGGCATTGGCTGCTCTTGCCAAGGACCCAGCTTCAATTTCCAGAACTCATATAAAGGCCGTAACTCCAGTTCCAAGGGATTTGACAGGCTCTTCTGACCTCTGCGGGCATTGCATGATACAGGTGCATTTATACACATGCAGACAATGCAGTCATACACATAAAACAAAAACAATAAATAAAATATTTTTAAAAGAAACAGATATGAGAAATGAAGGTATGAAATATGTATTTTGCTGAAGTTATATCACAGAATTCTCAGGAAAAAGTGCATGTAAATTGTCTTGAAGTCCAGGAGTTAATGATCCTGTGTCCAGCTCCTGGCTGGGGACCCCCTCACTGTCTTGGCATAACTATACCACTTGTGAATATACCCCCCCCACACACGTGAGCATATGAACTCTCTTGAATACCTTCCAACACTTCAGACATCACTGCCAGACAAACTAGATTTTTTTTTTACTTCTTTATCAACCTAGTAAAATCTTCTGAAACTTTGCACATGGCAGCATACACAGTATAGACACAGTATATACACAGTATGGAGAACATTTTTGACAAGGAACATCTTAGGACTCTTTC